>CAJNDS010000246.1:0-87500 GCA_905221605.1 Symbiodinium natans
GCTGTGGAGCCAATGGAGCTCACAGAACCTACAGAGCCCATGGAACTCACAGAACCCATGGAGCCAATGGAACTCACAGAACCCATGGAGCCGATGGAACCCGCAGAGCCCATGGAAGAAGGGGAACAAGAAGAAGAAATGGAGCCACGAAGAAAGGAGATCAAGATTCACCGTGTTGGCATGGGAAAAGGCTACGGATCTTCAGCAAGCAGTTCAGCTGAAGGAAGTGGAAGTGCACCAAGGTATATGCCTCCAAAGCCGAAGAAGAAGCCCGAACGACCAGTGGTGGAAGGAAGAGATTACATTCCCTTGGAAGGAGGAGAACCAGACGGGCCAGTGGAGATCGGGAGTCCTAGTTCCTCTAGCCCCGAAACTACAATGGTGTACCAAGAGGCACCACCTACACCGAGAAGGGAGCCGAGAACACTTTCGTCTGGGCACATCGCCTTGGAGCTGCAAGAGCAGCAAGTGTCTGCTGAGCAACGCAGGCGAAGGCAGCTGGAGAGACTCTCTGCACTCGCAGCAGAGACGGAAAGGATCCAACGGCGAGCAAGGGAACGAGCCTTGCAGGAACCAGTTCGGTTTCCAAAGTCAGGAGGGCCGCCACCACCAGCGGGCCCAGAACCAGAGCAAGCTCCAGAGTGTCCACCGCCAGGACAAGAACGAGCTCCAGAGTGTCCACCTCCGGACCCAATGCCGAGTGGTACGAAGCTTCCTCTTCACACGCTGGACGGGGAACCCAGCAACGCAGCAGTGGCGGAACACATCCGCCGGAATGAGGAAGAGTATGCTGCAAGACGTGCCGGTGCAATTCCTTCAGGAGACGAAGCAAGAGCCAGGGAATCCAAGGAATTTGCTCGTGGAGTTGCATACTTTCGAGCCAGGTACGGCCAGCGAAGCCAAAGCAGTGGAACAGCGAGTTCCAGCCGAGACACGGGGCCTGGGACCCTACAACCCAGGACGGGGCCTGGGACCCTACAACCCAGGATGGAAGATGCGAGAGCTGAACCAGGGAGCAGTTCCAGAGGACCACCTCCGAAGGAACGACCTGCTGGAAGCAAGGCGCCACCTCCAGAGCCAAAGGGACCACCACCGAAGCGAGTGGGAGCAACGCAAGCCACTACGCTCTACCCGAATTCTCCTTGGAGGAGAACAGAAAGGAGAAGAATGCGAGAAAGGGGCGAGGAGCCAAACCCTGGAAATGAGGAAGATGAATGGGGAGATTGGTCAGGACGATGAGGTCGACTACCAGAAGGAGAAAGCAGAGATCGACTACCAGAAGGAGAAAGCAGAGATCGACTACCAGGAGGAGAAAACAGAGATCGACTACCAGGAGGAATCAAAATTCTATGGCCTATGTACAAACAAGAGCCTCTACTCCGACAAGACTATGAATGGAACAAGAGATCCATTGGTGATGTGGATTTGGACCAGTATTCCAGGAGCAAAGAACCTCTACGACCCCAAGACTATGCAATTCGATTACAATGGAGCAATGGCAATGATGCTTATGCTTGGAGTATCAGGTGCGATCATGTTGTGCATTGGATGTTTGCAAGCGACAGTGCACTTGCAGTCATGTCGTCAGTCATGTTTGTGGAGATTGCAAAATTCATGTTTTCGGAGGCGCTTGAGCAGAGGGGCACGGAGAGATCACTTGCGTTCGTGTGCTTGTGTGAGAAAACAACAGAGAGGAGCGATGCTGTGTGTGCTTGTCGTGTTACAGTTTTCTGCAGTGCAAGGGATGCAGCAGAATGTACCACCCCAACAACCCACAGAACTTTCTGAAATTCTGACTGCATTGACAAGGGCGACCCAAGTTGGAATGAGTGCGCTACAAAGGTTGGAGCAACAAGCAAGCAGTTCGGATGATCTGAACCGAAGGATTGAAAGTGCGACAAAGGCGATCAAGGCACCAGATGTTTGGAACCCACAAGCCTCGGGAGAGCATCCACCGGATTTTACAACCTGGAAACATCAGTTTCTGAATTGGCTAGGTTTTGCCGATTCGCAGTACTCAGAAGCTCTAAGTATGATTGAAAGTCTGGGAGCAACGCCGATCGATGTTTCGACTCTCACTACAGTGGAGAGAGAACTTTCGACAAAGCTTTACCACATACTGACTTCGTATATGCGGGGAGCAGCAACGCAACTGTCTCGAAATTGGAGCAGGGAGCGATGTGGGTATCGTCTCTATCAAAGTTTGCTTTGGGAATACCAACCAGCCACCAAACAACGAGCTCTAACCCTCAGTCAAGCGATTGGGATGTTTCCCAACTTCGATGGGGGCAAGAGCATGGTGGAGCAGATTGGTTCACTGGAAAACCTTGTTCGGGAGTACGAGATCGCTTCAGGAAAGACCTACGATCGAGATTTGTTGATGGGAGTTTTGCTTCGATGTTCACCGAGGGCGATTCGAGACCACCTTACTTTGACAATGCCCGAAGGAACAAACTACATGTCAGTGAAGCAAGCGATTCTTTCATACGAGCAAAGCAGCAAAACTTGGGATTACCAGACGGTGTTGAAGCAAAAGACCTTGCAGAACACAGCGAGCAGTTCGAATGCAGATCAAGGACCAGCACCAATGGAAGTGGATGCAGTGTACGAGAAAGGAGGAGGAAAAGGAAACAAAGGCAACAAAGGAAACAAAGGAGGAAAAGGATCCTACTCGTGGTCAAGCTTTGGAGCAGGATTTCGCCAATGGAGAAAAGGTGGACGAAAAGGAAGCTACAAAGGAGGAAAGAAAGGACGAGGCAAAGGTTTCCACAAAGGAGGAAAGAAAGGCGGAAAGAAAGGTGGAAAGCATGGCAAAGGAGGAAAGAAAGGTGGAGGAAAGAAGTTGGACAGAGATGTTTGCCGATTCTGCAAGCAGCGAGGACATTGGGGAAACGAGTGTCCAAACCGCAATGTTCGAGAAGTGCAGGCGAGCGAGGCCAGCACCGAGGTACCCCACTCGACAGTCGAGTCTGTTACTCCGTCGCAGAGTGCGAGCCAATACAGGATAAGGAGAGTGAGGAACATTGATTTCCATCACATTGCGAACACACCACCTGACGGCACAGAGCACTATGAGCTTAGCGAAGTTTCAGAAGAAGAAGGTGATTGGTTCACCAGAAGGATAGAGGTGCAAGGACCAGAGTGCTACTACATCGGGGATGAGAGTGAGAACAAACAAGATCATGAGAGTGATGAGCTGTATCAATGGTATGAAAACAGCTTGGAAAGAGTTCAAGGAGGATTGGGACCTCCAGGAGGATTGGAACCTCTGAATCAAGGAGGATTGGAACCTCTGAGTCAGGGAGGATCGGAACCTCTCAATGTGCGAATGGTCCAGTTGGACACAAAGCAACATGTGGTGATCTTGGATTCAGGAGCAGATGTGAGTTTGTTACCACGAAGATTGTCGGATGCAGGCGTCGAAGTTTCGACCCCAACCTCTCTGAGGTTGCAAGACGCACAAGGGGGTGCGATGCGAGTTGAAGGTATGCGGCGAGCAGTTTTGCAGTTCAGTAGCTGCAGTGTGACTGAGGACTTTGTGTTGTCGGACACCAATAACATCTTGCTGTCTTTAGGAAGGCTACTCAAAAATGGATGGAAGTTTGTGTCAGTGGGATGCAAACAGCGCCAAGGGGGCGAGACCTGGGAAGAAACCCAGGCGGGGGAACTTGTATCTCCCGATGGTAAGGCACGGGTGCCTGTGGAATACCAGAGGAATAGCTTGAGATTGACAGCGGAAGTTAGAGGAGTCGAGCAAGTCAGGGCAGTCAAGGTGACTTTGGCCTATGACTTTGGTAAAGTCCCAGAGAAGGATTGGAGCCTTCTACCGAATGGAACGCCAGTCCATCGCCATTTTGGACTTGAGTTTGTAAAGCCGCCGACAGGTACTTGGAAGTACAGGACCACCATCGTGAAGGTGGGCAACGAATGGGAAGTGATTGAAGCAACGGAATTGCTCGAGCGAAAATCCGACTTGGAAGATCGAATACCGGGATTGCTTTTTCGATCAGAAATTCTCACATTCTTGCACAGGACACCAGAGTATCTGGACAAGTGCTTGGTAGAAGAGGTAGCACCAGAAGAAGCACCAAAGGAGGAAGAAAAGAAGATGGAAGAGGAGCCAGAATGGTTTGGAAGAGAAAGAGGAGCTCCAGAAGAGTTGCAGGTGCCAGTGCCGAAAGGAGTTGTGAAGCAGCAAGGAAAGGCAGGAGGACACCAAGAGTTGGAACTCGACATGGGAAGTACTATTGTGGTGAATGGAGAGTCACTCACAGCAACGAGTGAGATTGAGAAGCTGCGAGAAGGTTGTCGGTATTTGGGTTTGAGCGTCTCAGGGTCAAAGGTGAAGATGTTCAGGAGACTGTGCAACTACCTCACCGAAGACAGAGATGAGGACGCAGAAGAAGTTGCAGACAGGCTGAGGAAGCAAAGGCCCAAAGCAAGAACAAGACCCGGAGTGCCCGAACCGACAGAAGCAGAGATTGAAGAGCATATGGCAACCCACATGCCAATGCAACCATGGTGTGATTTCTGTGCAGCGGCAAAGTCGAAACAGGACCATACCCCACAAAGCAGTGAAGCAAAGTATGAAGACCCAGGAAAGCCAGTGATCCAGATGGACTTCATGTACATGGGTCAGAACAGTGTGAGTCTGATCATTCTTGATTCATGGACTCGATTTTCGTGGGCGATTCCAGTGCCGGGGAAAGCACCGACGAAGAAGTTGGCCGAGAAAGTGGTGAAGTTTTCTCTCGAGATGAACTACATTTCCGAAGAAGTTCTGTTTGCGATTGATGTGGAGCCAGCGACAACAGCCTTACTGGATTTGATTGTAGCAATACGACAAAAGTTAGGCTACAAGGCTGGAAAGTATCCAAACAAGCCCTATCACAAAGGAAGAACAGCGAGAGTGGAACGCCACATTCAGAACCTCAGGAGACAAAGCCTCACGATGATTGAAATGGTCGAGGATCGGATTGGGGAAAAGATTCCTGAAGATCATGCTTTACGAGCGTGGGCAATTCACCACGCAGCATGGTTGTTCAACAGGTACCACCTACACTCAGGGACGCAGAGTACAGCTTTCCAATTGGTCTACGGGAGACCATACCAAGGGCAGATTTTACCCTTCGGAGAGTATGTGTTTGGTCTGGCCAAGCCTGGAGGAGTGAAGAATCGATCCTTGTGGACAGGAGGAATATGGGTTGGAAAGGACGACCGGGACATGGACGTGATTACATCAAAAGATGGGTTCTTTACGTCAAGATCTGTGCGGCGCACACAACCAGCGTGGCGCGCACGTGAGACCCTTCAACTTCAGGGTTCTCCTTGGACGAAGAAAGCCCCAAGGCTAGGGCACACCGCGCATGCGGCACCGTTACCGAGAATCATGGAAGAACCAGGCAAAGAGAAAGAAGGAGGAGAAAATGAGCCAGAGCCAGCAGGAGATGAAGCAGGATCTGATGTGGAAAGTTCAAAGCATGACACAATCAGTGATCTATTGCTGAGCAGTGGTCAACCTACACCTCGAAGTTCATCAACGGATTCCAACCAAGGCGGGGGACAAAAGAGAGAAACTGAAGGAGAAGGAAGAGAGGAACCTGCGAAAGCTAGTAAAACAGCAGATGCTGAGGAGCCACCAACGAAGCAACAAAAGACTGCGGAAAGTTCACCTACAAGTGCTGATCCTGGAAGTCCGAAAGGAAGTCTATTTCCACCGTTGTACGCCGGACAGGTAGAAGAACAGGAAGACGAAACAGGATATCATGAAGATGACCTTTGGGAAGAAAGAGTCTGGAAGGAATGCGAAGAGGAATATGAAGCGGATAGTGAAGGAGAAGAAGAAGATGAGGATCGACCACCGAAAGTCAGCGAAGAGGAACTTGAAAGATTGGATGCAGAGGCAGGAAAAGCTGAACTTGACAAACTCGCCAACATGAAGGTTGTGAAGACGATCAAGAAGGAAGAGTGTTCAGAGGAAGGTAAGTTTCTGACACTAAGGACAGTTTTCGATTGGAGAAAGAGAGATGGAGTTTGGAAGCGTAGATGCAGAATTGTGTGTCGGGAATTCCGTGCGGGAGCCCAGAGCACGGAGGAGACTTTTAGTCCTACGTCAGGACACGCAGCAGTGCGAATGATGTTTCTTTTTCATCTCATCTACAATTGGGAGCTTACAGTTCTTGACATTCGTGACGCATTCTTGCAAGTCACGCAGAAAGCTCTGATGTATGCTGATATCTCACCGTGGATTCGAACACTACTTGGTTTGGATGAAGACCACGTATGGAAAGTGGAGAAGTGTCTGCCAGGGCAAAGATCAGCGGCAGAACAATGGTTTACCCATTTGGTTGAGATTTTGAAGCGTTTGGGATTTGAGCAATTTGTTGGGATACCCTCAATCTTGAAGCACCGAGTGAAGAAGATTGCAGTGTCGATTCATGTCGACGACGAGCTAGTTGCAGGTGCAAAAGGCGAAGGAAGATGGCTGATATGCGAGCTAGAGAAGTTTTTCAAGCTCACAGTTGAGGGACCGTTCCCATCCCACCGGGGATCGGGAGAACAGCTTCATTACCTGAAGAGGACCTATGAGTTCCTTGAAGAAGGAATTTTGGTGACAGTGTCGAAGAAGCACTACGAGAAGCTTAGAGGACTCTACAAGCTGGGGAACCGAAAGCCAAGACAAACCCCAGAGCACCAGCTGATTGGAACAGTGGACAATTCCAAAGAACTGGAGGAGAACGAGTGCAAGAAGTTTCGTTCAGCGTTGGGAACACTGTTGTACATTTCCCAAGACCGATGGGATTTACAGCATGTGACGAAGTGTTTGGCAAGTAAGATGTCGAAGCCAACGGAACAAGCGTTAACCTGTTTGAAACAAGCTTTGCTCTATGTGCAAGGAACAGAGCAACTGGGATTCCTACTGAAGTACACAAAGGTTGGAAACAAGATGATGGATGCGATCTATCAAAGAGAAGAGCAAGAAGAAGAAGACGAAGAAAAGAAAGGAACACACAGTATGGAAGTATTCACGGATGCAGATTGGGCATCAGACCGTGAAGCGAGATGGTCTACATCATCAGTGATTGTGTGTGTGAATGCAGTGCCAGTACTTTCGTATAGCAGGACCCAGAAAGCTACAGCTTTAAGTTCGGCAGAGTCCGAAGTGCTAGCATGCTCAGGAGGAGCATCAGAAGCGATGTTACTGAAGAAGTTGTGGATGTTTCTTGCAGGAAAGTTACTCGTGGAGATCCGGATGGATTCAAGTGCGGGAAGACAATGGATGATGCGAACAGGAGTCGGAGGACTCAAACATATCGATCTGAGAGTATTATGGCTTCAGCGAGGGGTGAAGAACAACAGCTTCAAAGCAAAGCCAGTGCCTACCAAATTAAACATTGCCGACTTGAATACAAAACGCTTAGGAGTATCTCGAAGGAGATTTCTCATGTACCATATTGGAGCCATGGTGTGGAATGGAGAAAGTCATGAGCGTTATGGGAAAGAAGAAGCAATGGAACATGTGGCAGGTGAAGTTTGCCGAAGCCAAGTTCGAGCACTACGTGCAACTTTGTTGAATGAGCGAGGAAGCAAGACGGCTAGAGCGATGTACTTGACAATGATGGTGAATATGATTTCTCAGATTGCAGGACAGCCAGACGATTTTGGAGGACGAGAACGAGAAGAACGAGAATTTGTTTTCATCTATGTGAAGGAAGTGAGTGGATGGATTATTCTTTTCAGTGTGATACTAGGAGGAATTTTCGCTTTACTCTTGTTCTACATGGTCGAGCAGAAGGTGAACAAAGGACGACAGGAACCGCAGGAAGAAGGATCACAGGAACCACAGGAAGAAGGACCACAGGAACCACAGGAAGAAGGACCACAGGAACCACAGGAAGAAGGACCACAGGAACCGCAGGAAGAAGTACCACAGGAACCACAGGAAGAAGGACCACAGGAACCGCAGGAAGAAGGACCACAGGAACCGCAGGAGGAATTCACTATTCGAAGATTTGTGCAAAAGTATTGTCCGCCCGATGAGGATGATGTTCAACGTACAGCAAGGGCAGTCAATATGTATTTCCGTGATGCACCAGAGGATTCAGCGACAGGCAGTGGTAATGGGATGCCTGGAATCAGTACAGTACCAGCAAGCCAAATCCATGTGAATGACGAAGAGCTTGCAAGGCGATTTCAAGAATGGGGAATGGTTAATATCATTCCTATGGCACAGGATGTGGACGAACAGCTACGAGCACAACCCCAGTATGTGTACACGCCTCATGGCAAGAGGTACCACCGACCTACATGTGCAGATGTGCAAAGGTCAGAGAGATTCACTTACAGTGCAGCAGTGCATGCGAGATTGCACTACCGTCCTTGTGGCAATTGCAGGCCCGGGACCATGTGAGTGAATGATGGAATGTTTCACTTTTCCGTACAGTGTGAGCTACAACGAGTACAAGCTTACCTGAGCGAAGTGTTACCCACGAGGAAGCAGTGGGAACAGTTTTCACCGAGTGCAAGGACTCCAATAGGGAGAGCACAACGAGGCCATCGCACAATACCAGATGAGCCCAACGACATACCTGTACAGTTTCTACAAACCCGTTACTGTAGAGTGATGTTGAGCTTACAGTTCGCACAACATCAAGGCGGGGTGTAAAGTTTTTCTACTACCTGGGAACCCCACCTACCAACCCAAAGGGTTGATGAGCATGTGTGGATTTGTGACTCATGTTTTACCGACAGCGCCTTTACCGGTTCAAGGAAAAAGAGCGACTTGAAGTTTAGCAGTAGTACCCAAGTGCCTAATACAAACAGCACAGTGGAAGACAGCCAAGAGAGCTGGAGTCCAGTAACGCGGGGTCCAAAGTCAGCCCGTGCTGCGGATAGCAGTTGGGCGGTCACAGGTCCCAGATACTTCGGTCTGGGAGGTGCGGACCATGAGGATGAATGGGTGAATTCGGCCTCGCAAAAAGCAGAGGGAAGCCAAACACAGATGGGAGACCCAACTGCGGTAAGAGGGGATAGCCTAAAGGCCTCGCAGAAAGCTGAGGTAGCAAGGTTGTCGGCCTCGCAAAGTGCTGAGGGTCACCAAAGGAAGCAAAAGCCCAAGAAACGGAAAGCGCACCCAAGAGCACCACCTAAGGATCTACCACAGGAGTGGCAAATGCTGTGTCAAGTGGTGGGTAGATATGATGCTTCCAGTGAGGCTGCCGCACTCGAAGCCATTGAGAAACTGGAAGAGCAGGAACTCAACCCGCTACAACAACGAGCATGCCACGAAGTGCTTCGTTCCTTTGTGGAGCAGGACGCACAATATGCCAAGTGGATCTTGGCAGATGTGGCAAGTGGGTATCGCCAAGATGATAGGGCCGAATGCATCAAAATCACCTCGGCTAACATCACTAGCTGGAGGAAACCCATAGCGGCATGGATACACGAACTAGGACCGGACCTGGTGGTGCTGCAGGAAACCCATCTCAAGACGGAGGGTATCCAGCAAGCCATGAGCCATTGCCAAGATATGGGATACACCTTCATTGGCATGCCAGGCAGTACAAAAACTAAGGGTGTACAAGGAGGCCTGGCAGTGGTGGCACCCCGACATAGGAACCTGCGATACCTTACTGAGTATGGGACAGGACCGGCGGGCTTCCTGGCATGTGCCATGAGAAATAAAGGCTGGGATTTGATCATCGTCAGTCTGTATTTGGAGAGCGGGGTCGGATTCCAGGCTCCAAACAATATCCAAGTACTGGCGAGACTGATAGCCTTTCTCAAGGGCTGCAAAGTGCCATATATGGTGCTGGGTGATTGGAATGAAGCCCAGGACACCATGAGGGGCACAACTCTGGCGACAGAAGTTGGTGGTGCATTTGTTGGAGTGGGGGAACCAACGGCCCAAGGATCGGACGAAATCGATTACGGGCTGGTTGCGAAATGCTTGGTGCCCATCCTTCAAGTGAAAACGGATTGGGAAACCCCTTTTCGGCCTCATGCTGCAATGCATTGGAGGGTGGCCCAACCGTGCAGTAGCCCTGATGTTCCCCAGATGAAGAAGGCGGGAGCACTGGTGACGGAGACTGTGGAGTATGAACCAGTACAAAACACACAGAGCATCAACATCTTGGATGAACCCAAGATGGAAGATGAGCTCAGTGAGACATTTGCTCACCTGAGTGCCGGTGTGGAGAGGTCGATCACAGGCCGAATCGATGGTATGGGTGTTAAATCGGAGATTGTGCGGAAGAAATTGGTGGTCAACAACCCGGAGAACGTTGTCTGGACGGGCAAGAGGGCGGCCTTTTGGAACCGGGTCCAACAATGGGTCAAACAAGGCAGACATCATGGCGATGCACATCCGGTGGCGCGTCTGGTCCAACGCAGGCTCGGCGAGTATTACGAGGGTGATGCGCAGAACCAGGAGGATATGCTTGCGAGTATCCTGGGCCGGGGTACGGACGCTAGGCTTGTTCTGAAGCGCATCGACGAACAGCAATGCTACGCGAGAAAGGCGGATATGGAGGAGACAGCCCACCAGTACAAGCAATGGCTCAGTAAGGCCATGGAAAAGGGCATGCGACCACTATACAATGCCTTGCGAAAAGAAGAACAAGTGGTACAAAGACCCTACATGGAATATGACATGCTGGAACGGCCACACATTCGCCGAGACCACTGGGCGGCAGTGTGGACGACGGGCCAACCGTTGGCAAAATCGGCCTCGCTCATGACGGAGCTTGAGGATGCAGCCAAAAAACAAGCGGCCAGCGTGGAGCCGCTGAACCCTGTCGAGGTTAAGGCAAGGATCAAAAAACTGGCACTAAAGAGCCCGGGGCCGGATGGCTGGAGGATTGACCATTTGCAGGCCATGGACGATAAAGCAGTTGAAGCCGTTGTGTCCTTCTACCATGAATGTGAGGCCAAGGCAGCATGGCCGCAGCAAATGACAGTCTCCCTTATAGCAATGCTGCCGAAGAATCTGACCCGGGAAAGACCAATCGCCTTGCTACACATCCTGTACAGGACTTGGGTCCGCCTGCGATGGGATTTGGTAAGTACTTGGCAGGCAGGCTATGCCACAGCTGCCACGTACGACAAGGCAGTCCCAGGCAGTTGCTGCTTGGACGTGGCCGTCGGCAGACTACTGCGAAATGAGGTGGCAAAGACAAATGGCGTGCATGTGGTGTCACTCTTTGTGGACCTCGAGTCCTTTTTCGATACCATCCAATTTCAGCAATTGATCATGGCAGCAACGGCCCTGCAATATCCGCCGCTAATCCTGAAGATGGCACTGGAAGTGTACATGGGTGCCAGATACTTGGTGGCGGATGGGGTGCTATCGGCAGGCATCAGAGCTACAAATGGCGTGCAAGCGGGTTGCCCAGCGGCGCCATCGTTAGCAAAGGTGGCATTGCACCCGGTGATAGACAAGATCCAAAGGCGACGAGATGTGGCAAACGTGGACTGTTGGTTGGATGATGTCTCAATTGACATCCAGCATAAGTCCTTTAAACACGTGGCGGATAGTGCCATACGAGTCTACCGCAGCTTAAAGGACGGGATGGATGCTAATGGTTTCACGATTTCATCCAAGAAGACAGGGTTTGTGGCCAGCAGTACCCAGGCGAGCAAGCACCTGCGAGAACTCCTGCTGCCACATGAGCCACAGGTGTACGACGTGATGCGTGACCTGGGCGTCGATAGTACAGGGGGGCGAAAGCGTCGCTTGGTGACGTCGGCAACGCGGGCCAAGAAAGCCCGTGCGAGACATAGCAAACTGTCTAGGCTGGGACCGCCGCCCAGCACTAAACTCCGCGTGGTCAAGGCAGCGATCACATCAGTTGCTTTGTGGGGGCACCCCTCTGTGGGGGTTTCACCCAAAAGAATGAAATGGCTCCGAACAGTGGTAGGAAAACACCTGGGTAAATACAAGCTTGGGAGTTTGGAAACCATCTTGGACATGGGAGCCAAGAAATGCCAAGATCCAAAGCGCACAATCCACAAGCAGCATTTCAAAGTGGTGGCCAAAGTTTTCCGTGCATGGATCGGTGGTGGAAAAGCCCACTTTGACTTGGCCTGGAAAACCACTTGGAAGAGGTTGAGTGCGGCCAAACACCACTGGCCACTGGTCACGGGGCCGATGGCTGCAACCATGGCGTACTTACTGGATCTGAAGGTAGATGCCAGTGACCCAGGCAAATGGAAGAGAGGTAGTGTCCTCAACGTTGATTGGACCCAGCCACGCATGGGTAGCCTCGCCTACAAATGGCTTGAGGGATTCCTGGAGGAACAGAAGCGGGCTGCGATAGCGCGACAGGCAGGTGGCGCTGGTGCCCAAGAGGGGTTGGATTGGACGCCGCATCACAAGTTGACGAAGCTGGGAGGCCTAAGCCCAGGCCTTATGGAAGGTATAAAGTCAGTGTGGCATGCGGGCGTCATCACGGAGTCCAAGCCAGGATGGTGCAGGAAGTGCCAAATGCCAGCAACTCTGGAGCATGTCCTCAAAGAATGTCCTTACTGGCGTGAACAAGGGTTCAAAGAACCCAAGCTCCAGGAATACTTGCGTCACAAATACCCATGGGAGTGTCTATGGACAAGGGCACTCCTGCCAAAGCCGGCGGTGTGGCACCCGAAGCCGCCGGAACACCTTTTAGGTCTCCGTTACCAAGGATGCTTTGCAGCAGATGCAAAAGTGGAAGCGGAAGGCTTGATCTTCGCCACTGACGCAAGTGGAGGTCCAGGAGGAATAGACCCACGTGTACAAACATCAGCCCTCGCAGTGGTGGCTATGTCCTGGACAAAAGGTGTCCTGGTGGAAGCCGGACGGATTACAGAGCTGGTCTACCCGTGGCAGCCGGTGGTGGACATGGAGCGCCGTGCGCTTTTCCGACTAATGGAGCACACGGAGGATCTGATTGATGTCACTATGGATTGCAAGCCGGCAGTCCAAGTGCTACAAAAAACACAACCGCCGGAGGATGACCTGGAATGGAGCAAAGTGTGGAATGACAGGAAACGTATCAAGGCAACCTGGGTCCCGTCCCACAAAACTGAAGAGGAATTCCTGGCGAAGATGGGGCCGGGCACGTTGTGGCGACGTGCAGCGAATGACATGGCAGACAAAGTATGTGGTGCAGTAGCGGCGGCTGCTTACAGCCCAGCGCACAAGAGGCGTGTCAAAGAGTTGGACAATGTGGTGCGCACACTTTCCCTGGCGTACGGTGCACGCGCAGCCCACATACTGAGGAAGCGCAAAGAAGAAGACTTCCCCTTCATTCTGGACCATGCGCATTACAAAGAGAAGATGGAGGCCTCGCAGAAAGCTGAGGGATGCAAAAAAGCGCAGGGCAACGCCAAGCTCAACAAACGCCAGCGGCTATGGCAGTTGCTTAAAGACCCGGAGCGCGGGCATCAATGGGAGAAGGGCAGCGAACACCCCCGGAATTTAACACTGAAATGTCAACTGTGCGGGTTGTATGTACAACAAACCCTCACGAACTTGGAGGTGGTCTTGGAACAGTACTGCGTCAACCAGCCGGAGGCGCGAGTGCGTGAAGAGTGGGGTATCCACCCCTCCCACAATATGGTGAATTTGGGAATCCGTTGGGTTTGCACAAAGTGTGACCGAACACATGCACCGGTCAGCCAGAAGTGCAATAAAAGCCTGGCGGGGGAGTGCAAATCGCGGACTTCTCAGGGCAAGCTGGCTACCCAAGCGCAAACCCTTGTCAATGGTGGAAGTATGAGCAACGTCCAGTTTCAACAGCCTCGCGTTCAGTTTGGTGGGAAACACGCCAAAGCTAAGCCCCAAGCCAGCGCACAGCAGAAGATGTCATTGTTTGTTAGGCCTCGCCAAGCTGAGGGGACGCAGTAAATCCGCAGCCGTTTGGTGCAAGGAGACAGGGTTTCGGCCTCGTAGCTGAGGGTGAGGGCCTCGCAACGGGGAATTGCGATTGGTGTTTACGGCCTCGCTTTGCTGAGGGAGTGCAGCTCGGCCTCGCGGTGCCGTGTGCTTGCGTAAGGAATCGGCCGGACAAAGGCAAGGGCAAAAGCAAGAACAAGCAGAAGGACCCGCCCCGAGAACGTTCCCCGCTTCGACAGGCCAGACACCCGGAGCAGCCTTGGGATAGGGAAGAGGAGAGTGCTTCGGAATCTCCGGTGGGTCCGGTACGCCTACGGGAGAGAGGAGAAGACAGAGCGGCCTCGCACCAAGCTGAGGGTGTCAATACAGAGCAAGAGGCAAGCGAGCCTCGTACAGTCACGCTGGCGGAAGGGCCAGGTGCCCACAATATGGCCTCGCAGGAAGCTGAGGGAAAGGAGAAAAAGGAAGACATGGGGCAAGCCAAGCCTGTGCACCTTTTGGTGCACAAACTGCAGAACCAGCAAAGGCCAAGGACTGCGCTCCATTGGCTTGGGGAGGTCCAATTGGTCCGCAACCCAACGACAGGGCAAAGCTTACAGCCTAGGGTGCTTCCCTTCATAGGTGCAGGGCGCACTCGACGAGGATATGCTCTGGATCGGCTATGGGTCATGAAACTGGCGATGGAACCCCAGAGCTTTGGCAACGAAGCAGGGTATGGGGAACAATTCCCCACCCTGGTCACCAGGACCCTGTGGGCAGGATGGATTGGAGTCCTTTTCGACGAAGCGGTGGAGGGTTACTGCCACCACTACTTCTATGGAAGTATCATCCGCAGGGCAGAGCTGTTCAACACATGGTGGCAGGAAAATCGCCATGAAGCCGGGATCCTCAGACAGTCCCTGTTTTACCTGGTGGCTATAACGTCATGGCTGACCATGCAAGGAGTTGCTCTATCGGATGTCACGGTGAGCAACGTTGGGCGCGACCCAATGTCAGGATCGTTACCACGGGCAGTGTTCTTTGACACGGCGGAGTGGACGACGCTGCAGGAGGATAGATACAAGCTATCAAGCGGCCTTGTACGCCTCCTGGAGAAGTATGATGAGGAGCTACTGGCAACCATACGTGGATTGGTCAGAACGTACGACGGCAAGGCCAGCGCGCTTTGGATGGCGTGCGTAGGCAATGTCGGGCCATTTGCCCAGCACCTGCTGGATGCCGGGATTGCAAAACGAGGATGGGATGGAACCCTACTTTCGGTTCCGGCAACAGAGATCCAGAAAATCACGCTGGGCATGCCACATGACGAAGCTGATGAGTGAGCAGCGTAGCCCAGAAAGAAACACGGCTAGTGGTCTGAGAAGCACCAACCGACTCAAGAAATACCGCCTCGGCGTGCTGCCTGAGGAAGTTTCGGCCTCGACTCTGGTCTGAGGGGTGCAAATGAAGGAAGTTCGGCCTCGGCAAGTCCTGAGGGAATTTCGGCCTCGACCACGGTATGAGGGCATGGATTTCGGCCTCGACAAATGTCTGAGGGAAGTGAGGGCTAGTACCGGTAGTCTCACTGTGCAGAGTTTGTAGTTTGTATGTTTCACCCTCTAACCTCAGCCCCTTCGGGTGGCTACGCCTCGCAGCGTGCAGATGTAAAATTCTCCCCTGGCTCAAGGTTTCGGCTCAACCCCGGTGGGGTGCTCAGGTAGAGAGCGTCTTTAGTGCCGTTGTGGCTGGCCCTGGGGCTTGTAACTAAGGGTTGGTTCCGTTTTGAGGCCTGGCAAAACTGTGTTTGCTCGCAGGCCGGCTGACCGGCTAAGCTGTCATAGAGCGGCGGCCCGCCAACTGCTGCCGTCGACGAAGGGCGTGAGTGCACAGTTTTCGGCCTCGCTTCGCTAGAGGGAAGCTTTTCGTCCTCGCGTTGCTGAGGGAACCTTGTGGCCTACAGTCTGCTCTGGGTCACAGTGAGAGTTGCAGCCTCGCATTGCTTGAGGGGTGACGCAAGCCTGTTGCTCACCAGAGATTCCTGCTGTCTCTGGGTGAGCAAAACCCACCGACCCTCATTTGGATTGAGGGCTGTGCTGAAGGTGAGTTTGGGTTCCTCGCTCACTTGTGTGGAAAACGAAGGTGAGACCGAAACACGGGGGAAACGGCCAGGCACGCTGCAGACAGTGCAGGCCAACGTCGCACTGCAAGAGGCATCCTTGCAGTGGCGACAGGAGTGTCCCGAACAATTGCGGTGTGCTCGAGCCCAAGCTTGCAGGTTTTCGGGGATCTGCAAGCTGAGCACAACAGGATTTTCTTCGCAGGTAGAATCAGGTAGAAAAGATTTGGCCCAACCCTGGTGGATCTGCCTGGACATAAATAACCAGAGGCATCAGTGTCGTAAAGCTCATTGACTGGTGCTACTGAGAAACCGTTGCCAAGGAACTTGCAGTAGGACTGTGGTGCGGCGCAGTGCAAGTTGAAGAGCAGCTGGTGGTGGCTGCTCCCCGGAAAACCAATAGTCCAAGAAGCCTCCTTCGGCCTCGCTCCGTGCTGAGGGTTTGTAAGGGTTGGTATTGGCCGGAAAGGATTCAGATGGAGGTTACCCGATCTTCGCGCTTTTCCCATCTGAAGGCAACCAATGGTAATCAGCCTGCTGGACATGGCAGGCCTGCTTTTGTTTACATCCACGTCTCCTGCAAGGGCTGGGGTCTGTCCGTGCACACAGACAAGGCGGAACCTTGCAGATGTTTAGGTCCTCGCGGCACGGCCGCTGGAGGTTGTTTGAAGATGTTGGCTCTCACTATCTGGTGAGTGGTTTGTATGGGCACTTGCTGGGGCAAGGCGGCTCTGGCGTCTGAGGATGGTACGGAGCCGAACTCCTAAAGAAAGGACAGGCTAGCTCACGCGGACGCCACGCAGAGTATGTGTTACTATCTTCAGATGTTGGAGCCAAATTGCCAGCCTTGTGACGTGAGATGTGGTGTTTGGATTCGGCCTCAAGCACTGGAAGGCCTACAACAACAAATCCGAATGAAAACTGTGGTCCTAAGACACGCGGTGCAGCTGCTTATACGTGGCACCGCGGGGGTCACATAGAGATAGAGGGCTTGCCAGCAAGGGAACTCTGTCTAAAGAGAGCCCTGGCTCAGTGAGGAGCTGAGGGCCTGGCTGCGCTGATGCAGCGGAATGGTTGTTCGGCCTCGCCTCCGCTGAGGGAACAACAGTCAATGCTTCTCTGCAGTGTCGGTCCGGGTTAGTAAGAGCGAGAACGCCGGGACCTCGAGCTGCAGTTTTACCATGAAGCAACCGCGTGAGATGCATTATTGGTCAACTGGTGAGTAAGAGCGAGAAAGCCAGGGTGACGCTACTTTGGGGGAGGCTGCAAGGCACGGTTAGTAAGTGCGAGAAAGCCGGAGCTGCGGACGAACCTGGAGTAGCAGTTTTTCATACCTCACGTGTTTCACTTTGCGGCCTCGCATGCGCTGAGGAAATATGCCTCGAACAGAACATCCAGTGCTGAGTGGGGATTGCCAAACTTACGGAGGCTGATGCCACAACAAGTGCCTCAACAGCAATGCATGCGGAGGGCAAAGTTCGGCCTCGCGAGTGCTGAGGGTTGCAGCTGAGAGAGGGCCTAGCTGAGAACGCAACACCTCAAGCGAGGTAATTTTTAGTTTAGTTTCACCTTGACCAACGGCCCCTTCGGGTGGCTACGCCTCGCAGCGTGCAGACGTAAAATTCACCTGGCTCAAGGTTTCGGCTCAACCCCGGTGGGGTGCTCAGGTAGAGAGCGTCTTTAGTGCCGTTGTGGCTGGCCCTGGGGCTTGTAACTAAGGGTAGGTTCCGTTTTGAGGCCTGGCAAAACTGTGTTTGCTCGTAGGCCGGCTGACCGGCTAAGCTGTCATAGAGCGGCGGCCCGCCAACTGCTGCCGTCGACGAAGGGCGTGAGTGCACAGTTTTCGGCCTCGCTTCGCTAGAGGGAAGCTTTTCGTCCTCGCGTTGCTGAGGGAACCTTGTGGCCTACAGTCTGCTCTGGGTCACAGTGAGAGTTGCAGCCTCGCATTGCTTGAGGGGTGACGCAAGCCTGTTGCTCACCAGAGATTCCTGCTGTCTCTGGGTGAGCAAAACCCACCGACCCTCATTTGGATTGAGGGCTGTGCTGAAGGTGAGTTTGGGTTCCTCGCTCACTTGTGTGGAAAACGAAGGTGAGACCGAAACACGGGGGAAACGGCCAGGCACGCTGCAGACAGTGCAGGCCAACGTCGCACTGCAAGAGGCATCCTTGCAGTGGCGACAGGAGTGTCCCGAACAATTGCGGTGTGCTCGAGCCCAAGCTTGCAGGTTTTCGGGGATCTGCAAGCTGAGCACAACAGGATTTTCTTCGCAGGTAGAATCAGGTAGAAAAGATTTGGCCCAACCCTGGTGGATCTGCCTGGACATAAATAACCAGAGGCATCAGTGTCGTAAAGCTCATTGACTGGTGCTACTGAGAAACCGTTGCCAAGGAACTTGCAGTAGGACTGTGGTGCGGCGCAGTGCAAGTTGAAGAGCAGCTGGTGGTGGCTGCTCCCCGGAAAACCAATAGTCCAAGAAGCCTCCTTCGGCCTCGCTCCGTGCTGAGGGTTTGTAAGGGTTGGTATTGGCCGGAAAGGATTCAGATGGAGGTTACCGATCTTCGCGCTTTTCCCATCTGAAGGCAACCAATGGTAATCAGCCTGCTGGACATGGCAGGCCGCTTTTGTTTACATCCAGTCTCCTGCAGGGCTGGGGTCTGTCCGTGCACACAGACAAGGCGGAACCTTGCAGATGTTTAGGTCCTCGCGGCACGGCCGCTGGAGGTTGTTTGAAGATGTTGGCTCTCACTATCTGGTGAGTGGTTTGTATGGGCACTTGCTGGGGCAAGGCGGCTCTGGCGTCTGAGGATGGTACATGTGCTGGCTGCTGAGTACGGGCCACCGAAAGAGACCTGTGGTAAGACAAGCGATGAAAGGAGCCGAACTCCTAAAGAAAGGACAGGCTAGCTCACGCGGACGCCACGCAGAGTATGTGTTACTATCTTCAGATGTTGGAGCCAAATTGCCAGCCTTGTGACGTGAGATGTGGTGTTTGGATTCGGCCTCAAGCACTGGAAGGCCTACAACAACAAATCCGAATGAAAACTGTGGTCCTAAGACACGCGGTGCAGCTGCTTATACGTGGCACCGCGGGGGTCACATAGAGATAGAGGGCTTGCCAGCAAGGGAACTCTGTCTAAAGAGAGCCCTGGCTCAGTGAGGAGCTGAGGGCCTGGCTGCGCTGATGCAGCGGAATGGTTGTTCGGCCTCGCCTCCGCTGAGGGAACAACAGTCAATGCTTCTCTGCAGTGTCGGTCCGGGTTAGTAAGAGCGAGAACGCCGGGACCTCGAGCTGCAGTTTTACCATGAAGCAACCGCGTGAGATGCATTATTGGTCAACTGGTGAGTAAGAGCGAGAAAGCCAGGGTGACGCTACTTTGGGGGAGGCTGCAAGGCACGGTTAGTAAGTGCGAGAAAGCCGGAGCTGCGGACGAACCTGGAGTAGCAGTTTTCATACCTCACGTGTTTCACTTTGCGGCCTCGCATGCGCTGAGGAAATATGCCTCGAACAGAACATCCAGTGCTGAGTGGGGATTGCCAAACTTACGGAGGCTGATGCCACAACAAGTGCCTCAACAGCAATGCATGCGGAGGGCAAAGTTCGGCCTCGCGAGTGCTGAGGGTTGCAGCTGAGAGAGGGCCTAGCTGAGAATGCAACACCTCAAGCGAGGTAATTTTAGTTTAGTTTCACCTTGACCAACGGCCCCTTCGGGTGGCTACGCCTCGCAGCGTGCAGACGTAAAATTCTCCCCCTGGCTCAAGGTTTCGGCTCAACCCCGGTGGGGTGTTCAGGTAGAGAGCGTCTTTAGTGCCGTTGTGGCTGGCCCTGGGGCTTGTAACTAAGGGTAGGTTCCGTTTTGAGGCCTGGCAAAACTGTGTTTGCTCGTAGGCCGGCTGACCGGCTAAGCTGTCATAGAGCGGCGGCCCGCCAACTGCTGCCGTCGACGAAAGGCGTGAGTGCACAGTTTTCGGCCTCGCTTCGCTAGAGGGAAGCTTTTCGTCCTCGCGTTGCTGAGGGAACCTCAGTCTGCTCTGGGTCACAGTGAGAGTTGCAGCCTCGCATTGCTGAGGGGTGACGCAAGCCTGTTGCTCACCAGAGATTCCTGCTGTCTCTGGGTGAGCAAAACCCACCGACCCTCATTTGGATTGAGGGCTGTGCTGAAGGTGAGTTTGGGTTCCTCGCTCACTTGTGTGGAAAACGAAGGTGAGACCGAAACACGGGGGGAAACGGCCAGGCACGCTGCAGACAGTGCAGGCCAACGTCGCACTGCAAGAGGCATCCTTGCAGTGGCGACAGGAGTGTCCCGAACAATTGCGGTGTGCTCGAGCCCAAGCTTGCAGGTTTTCGGGGATCTGCAAGCTGAGCACAACAGGATTTTCTTCGCAGGTAGAATCAGGTAGAAAAGATTTGGCCCAACCCTGGTGGATCTGCCTGGACATAAATTACCAGAGGCATCAGTGTCGTAAAGCTCATTGACTGGTGCTACTGAGAAACCGTTGCCAAGGAACTTGCAGTAGGACTGTGGTGCGGCGCAGTGCAAGTTGAAGAGCAGCTGGTGGTGGCTGCTCCCCGGAAAACCAATAGTCCAAGAAGCCTCCTTCGGCCTCGCTCCGTGCTGAGGGTTTGTAAGGGTTGGTATTGGCCGGAAAGGATTCAGATGGAGGTTACCCGATCTTCGCGCTTTTCCCATCTGAAGGCAACCAATGGTAATCAGCCTGCTGGACATGGCAGGCCTGCTTTTGTTTACATCCACGTCTCCTGCAAGGGCTGGGGTCTGTCCGTGCACACAGACAAGGCGGAACCTTGCAGATGTTTAGGTCCTCGCGGCACGGCCGCTGGAGGTTGTTTGAAGATGTTGGCTCTCACTATCTGGTGAGTGGTTTGTATGGGCACTTGCTGGGGCAAGGCGGCTCTGGCGTCTGAGGATGGTACATGTGCTGGCTGCTGAGTACGGGCCACCGAAAGAGACCTGTGGTAAGACAAGCGATGAAAGGAGCCGAACTCCTAAAGAAAGGACAGGCTAGCTCACGCGGACGCCACGCAGAGTATGTGTTACTATCTTCAGATGTTGGAGCCAAATTGCCAGCCTTGTGACGTGAGATGTGGTGTTTGGATTCGGCCTCAAGCACTGGAAGGCCTACAACAACAAATCCGAATGAAAACTGTGGTCCTAAGACACGCGGTGCAGCTGCTTATACGTGGCACCGCGGGGGTCACATAGAGATAGAGGGCTTGCCAGCAAGGGAACTCTGTCTAAAGAGAGCCCTGGCTCAGTGAGGAGCTGAGGGCCTGGCTGCGCTGATGCAGCGGAATGGTTGTTCGGCCTCGCCTCCGCTGAGGGAACAACAGTCAATGCTTCTCTGCAGTGTCGGTCCGGGTTAGTAAGAGCGAGAACGCCGGGACCTCGAGCTGCAGTTTTACCATGAAGCAACCGCGTGAGATGCATTATTGGTCAACTGGTGAGTAAGAGCGAGAAAGCCAGGGTGACGCTACTTTGGGGGAGGCTGCAAGGCACGGTTAGTAAGTGCGAGAAAGCCGGAGCTGCGGACGAACCTGGAGTAGCAGTTTTTCATACCTCACGTGTTTCACTTTGCGGCCTCGCATGCGCTGAGGAAATATGCCTCGAACAGAACATCCAGTGCTGAGTGGGGATTGCCAAACTTACGGAGGCTGATGCCACAACAAGTGCCTCAACAGCAATGCATGCGGAGGGCAAAGTTCGGCCTCGCAGTGCTGAGGGTTGCAGCTGAGAGAGGGCCTAGCTGAGAACGCAACACCTCAAGCGAGGTAATTTTTAGTTTAGTTTCACCTTGACCAACGGCCCCTTCGGGTGGCTACGCCTCGCAGCGTGCAGACGTAAAATTCTCCCGGAACCGGCTTCCTTTCCTAGATTTCGGCAAGAGTGGCCCATTTCGTCACTGTGGGCCAGAGGCCTTCTGCCGACTTCGCCTTACCCTGATGATGGGGAATGGGTACGAACTACTGGTGCCTGGTGTGATGGCCAGGTCATTTGTGGCGAGGCGATATACTTTGCTACTGATGGCTCCCCGGGGAAATCCAAGGACCCCAGGTTCCATCGGTATACCTGGGCTGCGATTGCCTTTAAGCTTGAAGGGGATGAGCCCGTCACGATCGCGACAGCTGTCGGCTCACTGCAATCTCCGCTATCGGTGTTCCGGGCGGAGGCAGCGGCTGTCAAGTTTGTAGCTGAGCATAGTGAAGGGAACGCAGACCTCACCTTGGATTGCAAGGGCATCCTGCCCAGAGTGAATGGTACACCTTCCATCCAGTCTGCCGACCTCTTCGACCCCATCCGACTGCATGCACAGAGACTCAGCCTTAACTGGGTATCCTCGCATTTAACGGAAGAACAATTCCGAGCAAAGTTTGGTGCTAACCAGCTTTGGAGGCGACGTGCTAACGAAATTGTGGACCAGCTTGTTGGCACGGCTGCCGAAGCTCGTAGGGACCTGAACTTTGAATCCCAAATTAAAAAGCGTGATGCAGTTGCCATTCAGGTTAACTCCTTGTTGGCCAAGAGAGCTGCAGCTCTCCTTTCGTATGACAAGGACCAAGGACCGCTGGTTCAATGGCCTGACAAAGAGCAACGAAAGCTCCGCCAAAAGCCCAGGGTTAGGGATTCGGGTGTCCTGAAAAATTCTAAGCTCCCCAAAATCAAAGGTCCTAACAAAAGGGAACAGATTGAAGGCCTTCTTGCTGGTTCACAGAACTTGGGGCACACCTGGGTTGAGGGTTGTAGGCTTCCTTCCAACCTTTCAGCGAGGTGCTCGAGGTGTGAGCTATACATCCAGCAGACTGAGCCCCTCCCTACCTTTTCCCTTAAGATCAAGCACCCTTGCCTTGGTGTTCAGGCGGACCCTCCTCCTTGGGATCCCCACCCTGATCATGTGTGGGTTAATTTAGGTAAGTCCTGGGTTTGCTCAAAGTGTGACAAGATGGTCAAAGTTGGTGTCCGCAAAATCCCGACCTGGATTGTAGCGCCTTGCAAGCCCAACAAAAGTAAGGTTGCCACTGCTAGCTCCAAAAAAGCAAAGGAGGTGACTGACACTGGGGTTCAAAGTGTTCGGGCCTTTTTTGTGTCGTCCTCCAGTCAGGAACCTTCACCTAAAATTTCTGTTCCCAAGCCTAAGCCAAAATCCAAAGCGAAGCAGTCTGGGCTCAAGCAAGCTAAGATTGCCTTTTAGCACGCTGCCTGTCCATAAGTTTCCTGCCTCCAAGGCATACTTCAAAGCCCGGCCAGGCAAGCGTGAAAGTGCCTGGCTCAAGCAGTCTGGGCACAAGCAAGCTAAGACTGCCTTCTGAGTATGCCTCCGAAGCATAAATCCCCTGCCTCCAAGGCCTACTCAAAAGCCCGGCCGGGCAAGCGAGAGAGAGCTCGGCTTAGAGGTGCAGCTCCTAAGAGAGCGCCGCCTGCTGGTGTGAACCCCCCGCCTCCCAGGCGGAGAAGGGTGGAACCGCAGGATGAGCAAGCCCCTGAGCCCGGGCCACAACACGTGCAACCCCCTGAGCCCTTGGTGTATAACCAGGCTCAGGGGAGGAGGAATCCTGGAGTCGTGCTTCGGGAAAATCCTCAGCTCGAGCAGCACAATCCTGTGCACCGCCCCCCAGCCGTGGCAGGCTGAGAGGGATGAAGCTCCTGGAATTGTCCTTCGGGAGAATCCCCATGCACCTGGGGCTGGTCCGGTTTTGGGTGCCCCAGACCAGGACAGCTGCTCTGAAGAAAGCGAGGAGGAGCCAATGGTGCCTGATCCCATTGTGCATCCTGAGCCTCCTCCAGCACCGCCAGCTGCGCCTATGCTGCCTGCCCCGTTGAACTTTGACGATATGGATCAAGAAGCGGGCGCAGCCTTTGCTATTGCTGAGAGGGCTCGCAATACCAAGCCAGGACTGGTGGCTTTCAAATCCGATCTGGGCTATCCTGGTGTCTTCCAGGCCCTTCCCAAGGACCTGATCCACGTGTGGTTCAATGACACGGGGGACAGCACTGCGGCGTATATCCACAATGGAAGAACCAGATTCGGATATGACGCTGGTGGTGGCTACGTCTTGAAGGTTGGGACGAAGCAGGCCTTTGGAGATGAGGTGGCGATTTCGGCCTTGCTGCCTAAGGTGGCAGCCACCATCATTGGGGCTGGATCTACGACACTGCAGGTGCTGCTCTCTGGGCGACCATGGGAGTTCAGGTCCCATTTGGTGGCTTGGTCGATGGTGGAAAAAATCGAGCTCCTCACGGATTTTGGTTCTCGGAACCAGATCCACCCTCAGTGGTCCTTGTATGCCTTCGCCCTCCTTTTGCAATTGAGCCGTCATTTTGCTCTTCGTGATGTGTCAAAAACCAACCTGGGAATTAAGCCAGGACTCAGTGCTGCGACGCCCATGTTGTGTTTTTTCGATCTCGCGGATTGGCACTTCGAAGGGCTTAATGCTGGAAGGTGGATTCCCAAGTATAGCTTGCGCAGCTTCGTCGAGACCCTTCGATGTGTCTGTGACGTTACGCCATTGGAGCCGTATCTCCGCAGGCAGGCGGTGGTCCCTTGCCTCAACGAGATCATTGCAGGTCTCCCCGCTGCGCTCAAGGCAAACTTGGAAATCCAAATGGTCCTCATGGACGGCCGACTTTCTGATTGGGCTCACCTTGCTGCATTGGCTAACCAATAAGCTTGGGCCTTCCAAGCTTTTGGTGCTGTCAGTCAGGTCTTGGGGTCTCCAGACCATTCAAGGCGTGGGCCCAGTCTTGTTTGCTGTGTGTGATTGCAGATGCTCGGGTCGTTGAACCCTGACTGCCATAGCCTGCTACCGTGAGTCTGCGTGCTTGGGTGTTCCAAGTGCAGCTAGGCCTTGGTGTAACCAGGCCTCAGGCATGGGTGCCAGCCTGAAGTGAGTGGCGCAACTTGTAGCTGTAGGGTAGGTGTAACCCCGACTGTCTCACTTCTGAGCTTGGACTCAAGGCCTACTCCTTGAAGCTACTGCGTGAGTGGCTTGTTACTTTCTTAGGGTAGGTGTTCACCCGACTGTTTCACACAGAGCCAATGGACTCAAGGCCTCCGGCCGCTTCGTGCTTGCGTGGTAAAATTCACCTGGCTCAAGTTTCGGCTCAACCCCGGTGGGGTGCTCAGGTAGGGAGTGCTGTTGCCTGGAGACTGTACCTAAGGGTGGGCTCCAACAGGACTCAAACCGCAACCACTGTGTTTGCTTGGTAGTCGGCTGCCAGCAACATAGCTGCCTGAGTACGGCCTCGCCAAGTGCTGAGGGAACTTTTCGGCCTCGCTTCGGCAGAGGGTGTGTTTTCGGCCTCGCTTCGGCAGAGGGAGTGGCCAAGTTTCGGCCTCGCTCCGGCTGAGGACACATAAAGTTCGGCCTCACTACGGTTGAGGGGATCTTCCGGCCTCGCATTGCTGAGGTGCTGGTGGGACTGGCATCAGGCTGCAGCAGTCATGGGGAAGCATTGTACTGTGTGTGCCCACTGCGAGGTGGGTTGGGTCTGGAATGAAGACTTGTACTACAACCCGAACTGCTGGCATTGCGGAAAGGCGTGGAAAAAGGCCACTTACCGTGAGCGAGCATGGTCAAGCCAGCGGAAGAAGTGGCAATGGCCAAAGGAAGACGCTACTTGGTGGACAAGACCTGCCAAGAACAAAGAAGGGATGGCCGACCAAGCCCTCATGAAGGCGTGGGGTACGCTTTCTATGGAGGCAAAGAAGGCCATCGAAGAAGCCGGATGGAAGCCGCGGACGATGGAGCCGGGGCCAATTTGGCCCCCGGGATTACCTGGCAATGGATCGCAGGCAGAAAGCATGTCACAGAAGGAGTACCATGCGGCCATTGAGACTGTGTGGCAAGGAGCCGAGCCCGCAGTGCAAAGGCTCCTCAGAGCGGCGGGTATACCCCCGCCGGGGGACTACAAGCCTGAGGACGAGACGCCAAAGCAGGAACTCAGCCGCCATGTTGGTACATACAGACGGACGACAAACAAGCTGAGAACGCTCATTGAGAAGAAGGTCCGGCTTCAAGACAAAACGGAGAAGATAAAGAGCGAGTTCGAGCAGGCCATGAAGCAGCTTGCGCAAGTCAGCCAGGCCATCCAGGCCACGGAGCTGGAGGTAGCGGAAGCACAGAAGAAGGTCCAAGCCTGTGTGAAGGATGAAGAGGACTCGCCATACAAGGACGTCGCGGACTACCTGGAAAAGGAAGGGATCATCCTGTCTGAAGAGCAAGCGGAGGCGCTCAAAACAAGGATGGCAGTCAAAGTCGTGGAGACAGACTGGACGGGAGTCTTGGGACCAAGAGAGCCGAGCATGCCAGTTGAACTTGGCATATATGGGCCGATGCGCATGTCTCGAGATGTGTCAGTCAGGGCAACGCCGACGGGGCGCGAACGCTCGCCGGCGCGTGCCCAGGGCGAGTGAAACCTCAGGCTGGGACAGGAGCGGAGGGGCCGACACCTCAGGGCAGCCCCTGGTCCGAACAGCCAAACTATGAAAGCAGGACAAGTAGAGGAGTCTCAATGGGGAGACTCTGTTTTCTCTTTTGACGGTGGCCGAAAGCAGTGTCACGGGGACATTGTATGGCCACAGGTACATGGGGAAGGCAGTCAAGCTGTGTGTAGTACCCAAGTGCCTAATACAAACAGCACAGTGGAAGACAGCCAAGAGAGCTGGAGTCCAGTAACGCGGGGTCCAAAGTCAGCCCGTGCTGTGGATAGCAGTTGGGCGGTCACAGGTCCCAGATACTTCGGTCTGGGAGGTGCGGACCATGAGGATGAATGTGTGAATTCGGCCTCGCAAAAAGCAGAGGGCAGCCAAACACAGATGGGAGACCCAACTGCGGTAAGAGGGGATAGCCTAAAGGCCTCGCAGAAAGCTGAGGAAGCAAGGTTGTCGGCCTCGCAAAGTGCTGAGGGTCACCAAAGGAAGCAAAAGCCCAAGAAACGGAAAGCGCACCCAAGAGCACCACCTAAGGATCTACCACAGGAGTGGCAAATGTTGTGTCAAGTGGTGGGTAGATATGATGCTTCCAGTGAGGCTGCCGCACTCGAAGCCATTGAGAAACTGGAAGAGCAGGAACTCAACCCGCTACAACAACGAGCATGCCACGAAGTGCTTCGTTCCTTTGTGGAGCAGGACGCACAATATGCCAAGTGGATCTTGGCAGATGTGGCAAGTGGGTATCGCCAAGATGATAAGGCCGAATGCATCAAAATCACCTCGGCTAACATCACCAGCTGGAGGAAACCCATAGCGGCATGGATACACGAACTAGGACCGGACCTGGGGGTGCTGCAGGAAACCCATCTCAAGACGGAGGGTATCCAGCAAGCCATGAGCCATTGCCAAGATATGGGATACACCTTCATTGGCATGCCAGGCAGTACAAAAACTAAGGGTGTACAAGGAGGCCTGGCAGTGGTGGCACCCCGACATAGGAACCTGCGATACCTTACTGAGTATGGGACAGGACCGGCGGGCTTCCTGGCATGTGCCATGAGAAATAAAGGCTGGGATTTGATCATCGTCAGTCTGTATTTGGAGAGCGGGGTCGGATTCCAGGCTCCAAACAATATCCAAGTACTGGCGAGACTGATAGCCTTTCTCAAGGGCTGCAAAGTGCCATATATGGTGCTGGGTGATTGGAATGAAGCCCAGGATACCATGAGGGGCACAACTCTGGCGACAGAAGTTGGTGGTGCATTTGTTGGAGTGGGGGAACCAACGGCCCAAGGATCGGACGAAATCGATTACGGGCTGGTTGCGAAATGCTTGGTGCCCATCCTGCAAGTGAAAACGGATTGGGAAACCCCTTTTCGGCCTCATGCTGCAATGCATTGGAGGGTGGCCCAACCGTGCAGTAGCCCTGATGTTCCCCAGATGAAGAAGGCGGGAGCACTGGTGACGGAGACTGTGGAATATGAACCAGTTCAAAACACACAGAGCATCAACATCTTGGATGAACCCAAGATGGTAGATGAGCTCAGTGAGACATTTGCTCACCTGAGTGCCGGTGTGGAGAGGTCGATCACAGGCCGAATCGACGGTATGGGTGTTAAATCGGAGATTGTGCGGAAGAAATTGGTGGTCAACAACCCGGAGAACGTTGTCTGGACGGGCAAGAGGGCGGCCTTTTGGAACCGGGTCCAACAATGGGTCAAACAAGGCAGACATCATGGCGATGCACATCCGGTGGCGCGTCTGGTCCAACGCAGGCTCGGCGAGTATTACGAGGGTGATGCGCAGAACCAGGAGGATATGCTTGCGAGTATCCTGGGCCGGGGTACGGACGCTAGGCTTGTTCTGAAGCGCATCGACGAACAGCAATGCTACGCGAGAAAGGCGGATATGGAGGAGACAGCCCACCAGTACAAGCAATGGCTCAGTAAGGCCATGGAAAAGGGCATGCGACCATTATACAATGCCTTGCGAAAAGAAGAACAAGTGGTACACAGACCCTACATGGAATATGACATGCTGGAACGGCCACACATTCGCCGAGACCACTGGGCGGCAGTGTGGACGACGGGCCAACCGTTGGCAAAATCGGCCTCGCTCATGACGGAGCTTGAGGATGCAGCCAAAAAACAAGCGGCCAGCGTGGAGCCGCTGAACCCTGTCGAGGTCAAGGCAAGGATCAAAAAACTGGCACTAAAGAGCCCGGGGCCGGATGGCTGGAGGATTGACCATTTGCAGGCCATGGACGATAAAGCAGTTGAAGCCGTTGTGTCCTTCTACCATGAATGTGAGGCCAAGGCAGCATGGCCGCAGCAAATGACAGTCTCCCTTATAGCAATGCTGCCGAAGAATCTGACCCGGGAAAGACCAATCGCCTTGCTACACATCCTGTACAGGACTTGGGTCCGTCTGCGCTGGGATTTGGTAAGTACTTGGCAGGCAGGCTATGCCACAACTGCCACGTACGACAAGGCAGTCCCAGGCAGTTGCTGCTTGGACGTGGCCGTAGGCAGACTACTGCGAAATGAGGTGGCAAAGACAAATGGAGTGCATGTGGTGTCACTCTTTGTGGACCTCGAGTCCTTTTTCGATACCATCCAATTTCAGCAATTGATCATGGCAGCAACGGCCCTGCAATATCCGCCGCTAATCCTGAAGATGGCACTGGAAGTGTACATGGGTGCCAGATACTTGGTGGCGGATGGGGTGCTATCGGCAGGCATCAGAGCTACAAATGACGTGCAAGCGGGCTGCCCAGCGGCGCCATCGTTAGCAAAGGTGGCATTGCACCCGGTGATAGAAAAGATCCAAAGGCGACGAGATGTGGCAAACGTGGACTGTTGGTTGGATGATGTCTCAATTGACATCCAGCATAAGTCCTTTAAACACGTGGCGGATAGTGCCATACGAGTCTACCGCAGCTTAAAGGACGGGATGGATGCTAATGGTTTCACGATTTCATCCAAGAAGACAGGGTTTGTGGCCAGCAGTACCCAGGCGAGCAAGCACCTGCGTGAACTCCTGCTGCCTCATGAGCCACAGGTGTACGACGTGATGCGTGACCTGGGCGTCGACAGTACAGGGGGGCGAAAGCGTCGCTTGGTGACGTCGGCAACGCGGGCCAAGAAAGCCCATGCGAGACATAGCAAACTGTCTAGGCTGGGGCCGCCGCCCAGCACTAAACTCCGCGTGGTCAAGGCAGCGATCACATCAGTTGCTTTGTGGGGGCACCCCTCTGTGGGGGTCTCACCCAAAAGAATGAAATGGCTCCGAACAGTGGTTGGAAAACACCTGGGTAAATACAAACTTGGGAGTTTGGAAACCATCTTGGACATGGGAGCCAAGAAATGCCAGGATCCAAAGCGCACAATCCACAAGCAGCATTTCAAAGTGGTGGCCAAAGTTTTCCGTGCATGGATCGGTGGCGGAAAAGCCCACTTTGACTTGGCCTGGAAAACCACTTGGAAGAGGTTGAGTGCGGCCAAACACCACTGGCCACTGGTCACGGGGCCGATGGCAGCAACCATGGCGTACTTACTGGATCTGGGTCTATTCCTCCTGGACCTCCACTTGCGTCAGTGGCGAAGATCAAGCCTTCCGCTTCCACTTTTGCATCTGCTGCAAAGCATCCTTGGTAACGTAGACCTAAAAGGTGTTCCGGCGGCTTCGGGTGCCACACCCCCGGCTTTGGCAGGAGTGCCCTTGTCCACAGACACTCCCATGGGTATTTGTGACGCAAGTATTCCTGGAGCTTGGGTTCTTTGAACCCTTGTTCACGCCAGTAAGGACATTCCTTGAGGACATGCTCCAGAGTTGCTGGCATTTGGCACTTCTTGCACCATCCTGGCTTGGACTCCGTGATGACGCCCGCGTGCCACACTGACTTTATACCTTCCATAAGGCCTGGGCTGAGGCCTCCCAGCTTCGTCAGCTTGTGATGCGGCGTCCAATCCAGCCCCTCTTGGGCACCAGCGCCACCTGCCTGTCGCGCTATCACAGCCCGCTTCTGTTCCTCCAGGAATCCCTCAAGCCATTTGTAGGCGAGGCTACCCATGCGTGGCTGGGTCCAATCGACGTTGAGGACACTTCCTCTCTTCCATTTGCCTGGGTCACTGGCATCTACCTCGCCGATAGCCCACGGGCGGAATTCTGGGGTTGAGACGGGCCCTGTTCCACCAAAGGAAGTTAAGGCCTCGGAACCCGATTCGCTCGCACAGGTCTGCTATCTTCTTGCACCTCAGTTCCAGGAGGTGTTTCCCTCAACCGTAGTGAGGCCGAACTATGTTGTCCCTCCGAAGCGAGGCCGAAGACTTTCCACAATCCTCAGCTCAGGCGAGGCCGACAACACCCTCAGCAGCGAGGTCGAAGTTCCCTCAGCACTCGGCGAGGCCGTACACAGGCAGCTATGTGGCTGGCAGAACTACCGAGCAAACACAGTGGTTTCGGTTTGAGTCCTGTTGGAGCCCACCCTTAGGTACAGCCTCCAGGCCACCGATCCGCTCACTACCTGCGCACCCCACCGGGGTTGAGCCGAGACTTGAGCCAGGTGAATTTTACTTCTGCACGCTGCGAGGCGTAGCCACCCGAAGGGGCCGTTGGTCAAGGTGAAACTAAACTAAAAATTACCTCGCTTGAGGTGTTGCGTTCTCAGCTAGGCCCTCTCTCAGCTGCAACCCTCAGCACTCGCGAGGCCGAACTTTGCCCTCCGCATGCATTGCTGTTGAGGCACTTGTTGTGGCATCAGCCTCCGTAAGTTTGGCAATCCTCACTCAGCACTGGATGTTCTGTTCGAGGCATATTTCCTCAGCGCATGCGAGGCCGCAAGGTGAAAAACGTGAGGTATGAAAGACTGCTACTCCAGGTTCGTCCGCAGCTCCGGCTTTCTCGCACTTACTAACCGTGCCTTGCAGCCTCCCCCAAAGTAGCGTCACCCTGGCTTTCTCGCTCTTACTCACCAGTTGACCAATAATGCATCTCACGCGGTTGCTTCATGGTAAAACTGCAGCTCGAGGTCCCGGCGTTCTCGCTCTTACTAACCCGGACCGATACTGCAGAGAAGCATTGACTGTTGTTCCCTCAGCGGAGGCGAGGCCGAACAACCATTCCGCTGCATCTGCGCAGCCAGGCCCTCAGCTCCTCACTGAGCCAGGGCTCTCTCTATAGACAGAGTTCCCTTGCTGGCAAGCCCTCTATCTCTATGTGACCCCCGCGGTGCCACGTATAAGCAGCTGCTCCGCGTGTCTTAGGACCACAGTTTTCATTCGGATTTGTTGTTGTAGGCCCTCCAGTGCTTGAGGCCGAATCCAAACACCACATCTCACGTCACACGGCTAGGCAATTTGGCTCCAACATCTGAAGATAGTGACACATACTCTGCGTGGCGTCCGCGTGAGCTAGCCTGTCCTAGAGTTTAGGAGTTCGGCTCCTTTCATCGCTTGTCTTACCACAGGTCTCTTTCGGTGGCCCGTACTCAGCAGCCAGCACATGTACCATCCTCAGACGCCAGAGCCGCCTTGCCCCAGCAAGTGCCCATAAAACCACTCACCAGACAGTGAGAGCCAACATCTTCAAACAACCTCCAGCGGCCGTGCCGCGAGGACCTAAACATCTGCAAGGTTCCGCCTTGTCTGTGTGCACGGACAGACCCCAGCCCTTGCAGGAGACGTGGATGTAAACCAAAGCAGGCCTGCCATGTCCAGCAGGCTGATTACCATTGGTTGCCTTCAGATGGGAAAAGCGCGAAGATCGGGTAACCTCCACCTGAATCCTTTCCGGCCAATACCAACCCTTACAAACCCTCAGCACGGAGCGAGGCCGAAGGAGGCTTCTTGGACTATTGGTTTTCCGGGGAGCAGCCACCAACATCTTTGGCAACGGTTTCTCAGTAGCACCAGTCAATGAGCTTTACGACACTGATGCCTCTGGTTATTTGTGTCCAGGCAGATCCACCAGGGTTGGGCCAAATCTTTTCTACCTGATTCTACCTGCGAAGAAAATCCAGTTGTGCTCAGCTTGCAGATCCCCGAACACCTGCAAGCTTGGGCTCGAGCACACCGCAATTGTTCGGGACACTCCTGTCGCCACTGCAAGGATGCCGCTTGCAGTGCGACGTTGGCCTGCACTGTCTGCAGCGTGCCTGGCCGTTTCCCCCGTGTTTCGGTCTCACCTTCGTTTTCCACACAATTGAGCGAGGAACCCAAACTCACCTTCAGCACAGCCCTCAATCCAAATGAGGGTCGGTGGGTTTTGCTCACCCAGAGACAGCAGGAATCTCTGGTGAGCAATAGGCTAGCGTCACCCCTCAAGCAAAGCGAGGCTGCAACTCTCACTGTGACCCAGAGCAGACTGTAGGCCACAAGGTTCCCTCAGCAACGCGAGGACGAAAAGCTTCCCTCTAGCGAAGCGAGGCCGAAAACTGTGCACTCACGCCCTTCGTCGACGGCAGCAGTTGGCGGGCCGCCGCTCTATGACAGCTTAGCCGGTCAGCCGGCCTACGAGCAAACACAGTTTTGCCAGGCCTCAAAACGGAACCTACCCTTAGTTACAAGCCCCAGGGCCAGCCACAACGGCACTAAGACGCTCTCTACCTGAGCACCCCACCGGGGTTGAGCCGAAACCTTGAGCCAGACAGGAACTTTCGTCTGCACGCTGCTTGGCGTAGCCACCCGAAGGGGCTGAGGTTAATAGGTGAAACATACAAGCTACAAACTCTGCACAGTGAGACTACCGGTACTAGCCCTCACTTCCCTCAGACATTTGTCGAGGCCGAAATCCATTCCCTCAGACCGTGGTCGAGGCCGAAAGTCCCTCAGGCCATGCTGAGGCCGAAGTTCCCTCTCTTGCACCCCTCAGACCGAAGTCGAGGCCGAAACTCCTCAGCCAGCACGCCGAGGCGGTATTTTGATTCGGTTTTTTTGGTGCCTCTCTGACCACTATCCATGTTTCTTGTCTGGCTTGCGCTGCTTACTCATCAGCTTCGTCATACGGCATGCCCAGCGTGATTTTCTGGATCTCTGTTGCCGGAACCGAAAGTAGGGTTCCATCCCATCCTCGTTTTGCAATCCCGGCATCCAGCAGGTGCTGGGCAAATGGCCCGACATTGCCTACGCACGCCATCCAAAGCGCGCTGGCCTTGCCGTCGTACGTTCTGACCAATCCACGTATGGTTGCCAGTAGCTCCTCATCATACTTCTCCAGGAGGCGTACAAGGCCGCTTGATAGCTTGTATCTATCCTCCTGCAGCGTCGTCCACTCCGCCGTGTCAAAAAACACTGCCCGTGGTAACGATCCTGACATTGGGTCGCGCCCAACGTTGCTCACCGTGACATCCGATAGAGCAACTCCTTGCATGGTCAGCCATGACGTTATAGCCACCAGGTAAAACAGGGACTGTCTGAGGACCCCGGCTTCATGGCGATGTTCCTGCCACCATGTGTTGAACAGCTCTGCCCTGCGGATGATACTTCCATAGAAGTAGTGGTGGCAGTAACCCTCCACCGCTTCGTCGAAAAGGACTCCAATCCATCCTGCCCACAGGGTCCTGGTGACCAGGGTGGGGAATTGTTCCCCATACCCTGCTTCGTTGCCAAAGCTCTGGGGTTCCATCGCTAGTTTCATGACCCATAGCCGATCCAGAGCATATCCTCGTCGAGTGCGCCCCGCACCTATAAAGGGAAGCACCCTAGGCTGTAAGCTTTGCCCTGTCGTTGGGTTGCGGACCAATTGGACCTCCCCAAGCCAATGGAGCGCTGTCCTTGGCCTTTGCTGGTTCTGCAGTTTATGCACCAAAGGTGCACAGGCTTGACTTGCCCCATGGCTTCCTTTTTCTCCTTTCCCTCAGCTTCCTGCGAGGCCATATTGTGGGCACCTGGCCCTTCCGCCAGCGTAACTGTTCGAGGCTCGCTTGCCTCTTGCTCTGTATTGACCCCTCAGCTTGGTGCGAGGCCGCGCTGTCTTCTCCTCTCTCCCGTAGGCGTACCGGACCCACCGGAGATTCCGAAGCACTCTCCTCTTCCCTATCCCAAGGCTGCTCCGGGTGTCTGGCCTGTCGAAGCGGGGAACGTTCTCGGGGCTGATCCTTCTGCTTGTTTTTGCTTTTGCCCTTGCCTTTGTCCGGCCGATTCCTTAACCAGGATGGCAGTCGGGACCCTTGTCTTCTCATCGTAGCATCCGTCTTCCATTGCCTCATTGCTACAGGCCCGCCTTGAGGATGAGGACGCCGTTGTTTCACCCTCAGCTCTGCGAGGCCGAGGCCTCCTCTCTTACCCTCTGCGGTGTCGCAAGCACGCGGCACCGCGAGGCCGAGCTACACTCCCTCAGCAAAGCGAGGCCGTAAACACCAATCGCAATTCCCCGTTGCGAGGCCCTCGCCCTCAGCTACGAGGCCGAAACCCTGTCTCCTTGCACCAAACGGCTGCGGAATTACTGCGTTCCCTCAGCTTGGCGACTGCTGTGCGCTGGCTTGGGGCTTAGCTTTGGCGTGTTTCCCACCAAACTGAACGTGAGGCTGTTGAAACTGGACGTTGCTCATACTTCCACCATTGACAAGGGTTTGCGCTTGGGTAGCCAGCTTGCCCTGAGAAGTCCGCGATTTGCACTCCCCCGCCAGGCTTTTATTGCACTTCTGGCTGACCGGTGCATGTGTTCGGTCACACTTTGTGCAAACCCAACGGATTCCCAAATTCACCATATTATGGGAGGGGTGGATACCCCACTCTTCACGCACTCGCGCCTCCGGCTGGTTGACGCAGTACTGTTCCAAGACCACCTCCAAGTTCGTGAGGGTTTGTTGTACATACAACCCGCACAGTTGACATTTCAGTGTTAAATTCCGGGGGTGTTCGCTGCCCTTCTCCCATTGATGCCCGCGCTCCGGGTCTTTAAGCAACTGCCATAGCCGCTGGCGTTTGTTGAGTTTGGCGTTGCCCTGCGCTTTTTTGCATCCCTCAGCTTTCTGCGAGGCCTCCATCTTCTCTTTGTAATGCGCATGGTCCAGAATGAAGGGGAAGTCTTCTTCTTTGCGCTTCCTCAGTATGTGGGCTGCGCGTGCACCGTACGCCAGGGAAAGTGTGCGCACCACATTGTCCAACTCTTTGACACGCCTCTTGTGCGCTGGGCTGTAAGCAGCCGCCGCTACTGCACCACATACTTTGTCTGCCATGTCATTCGCTGCACGTCGCCACAACGTGCCCGGCCCCATCTTCGCCAGGAATTCCTCTTCAGTTTTGTGGGACGGAACCCAGGTTGCCTTGATACGTTTCCTGTCATTCCACACTTTGCTCCATTCCAGGTCATCCTCCGGCGGTTGTGTTTTTTGTAGCACTTGGACTGCCGGCTTGCAATCCATAGTGACATCAATCAGATCCTCCGTGTGCCCCATTAGTCGGAAAAGTGCACGGCGCTCCATGTCCACCACCGGCTGCCACGGGTAGACCAGCTCTGTAATCCGTCCGGCTTCCACCAGGACACCTTTTGTCCAGGACATAGCCACCACCAAAGTGGCCGTCCACTGTGCCCTGGACAGTGTGCCACACGCCAAAGAGACTTGCTGCAAGGCAGACGGAGAGCGACGGACCATGCCGGCAATTGCATGCTGTGTATTTGCATGGTCACACCAGGGGCGTAGTGAAGGACTCTTCCTGGAACTGTCGCAGTCATATCGTATCCACTTTGTCCGTCGCACCAGGAGAGGCAACATAGCCTGGGGCAGCTGTGGGAATTGGAATGTCCAAAGAAGCCTGAATGCAGCTAACCTCCACTTGCAGCTCCGGAACTTCCGATGCTGTGAAGATGCGAGACTTTGGAACATTGATTTCTATGTCGATCCCACAGACCCATCCCTGATGATTGATGGCAGCGGACGTGTAATCAGATACCTGGGAAGGCTGGTGATAATGGTGTATGGCCCTGATGTGTCGAGAAGGATGCTGGCCTTGTCGGAAGATGATGAGGAATGGATGCTCCTTTGAGGTGATGGAATGTCGCCGGCCAGTAACCAGGCAAGTGGAAGTGGATGAATTGCGAGCACAGCCTCGCCACTAAGGGCCATGTGAGGGCAAACCCGAATGCAGGCTTAGCTTGCCGGAATGAGGGTGATCAACATACCCTCGCAGAACAATGCTTTTAGAACCCGTGAAACCAGCGGAGATGCCATGTGAGGCTATGCAAGGGCAGTTTCGGCCTCGCTATGCTGGAGCAAAGGTTCGGCCTCGCCGGGCTAAGGGAATGGATGGTTCGGCCTCGCCACGGCTGAGGGAACAACAGAAGGGTTGCGAAAACGCCTCGCTGATGAAGAACGGTGCATGAAGTTCCGGCCTCGCTTCAGCTGAGGGAAGAATGATGACAAGCAGTTCCTGGAAAAGATGCCGCATGGGCACAAGAGGGACTGATAATTGCGAGCGTGACATGGAATGGGCAGACCGGGCACTGGAATGAATGGTCTGCCGGAATTGAGTCCTGGAGACTCTGGAAGCACTGCATGCAGCTTGGACGGCTGATGCTACTGGGTGCAAAGCGGTCAAGAGCTTGAAGCATAGACTCCGCGGTGCCGGTGTGTCGGAGCAATTGATAGAAGACAACCGCAGCCCAGCAGTGCTCAATCACACAAAGCAATCATTCGGCCTCGACTTAGGTCTGAGGGAATGTGAGATATGGAAAGAGCAAACTCCAGAATATGGATAAAGGAAACTGGCCAGGCATGGAGGCCAGCAAAGAGCAGGTACCAGCATTGCACTGGAGAAGCCTCGAGTCCAAATGGCAGTGAACTTTGTGGTGAGGAATACGTCGACTGGTGAGTAAGTGCGAGAAAGCCAGGGCGATTCTGGGGAGAACAGCAAGGCACGGTTAGTAAGTGCGAGAACACCGGAGCTGCTGAGAACCCTGGTTTAGCCGGGACGTACTCCGTGAAGGATTCGTTGTCACTGCTTTCAGAAATGCCCACAGGGACCAAGCATGCAGCTAACCCGTGGTTGCAGAGTGGGCCTCACTTCGGTTGAGGGTAATCGACTCCCAAGTCAAGTGAGAGTATGGAGTTTTGGTGGCAAACAAGAGAGCCAGCCGACTGTCTTTGGAACAATGGCTACGGCTGGATTGGAGAATGTCAAGTCTCACAATGGATAGCGGCCTCGTACATAATATCCTCACAGGCAGGGTGGGTTTGACCTGGTAGTCGGCACCTTGCCCGGCCCCCTGTCAGGCGCCTGTGCCGGCCACCTGTTGAAGGTGTGTGGCGTGGGGTCACCGGTGCGTAGCGGCGATTTCGGTCGCTTAGCGTCCTCCAGCCTAAAAAGGGGTATGTTTGGGCAGGTACTTCACCTGTTCCTCCTGCTTGGCTCGTGTTGGAGATGTGTGAATCGAGGGCATGGATCCGTCAAGGTGAGATGACGAGAAAGTGCAGAATGGGGCCTCAATCGGAACGGTCTATGTATGGGGATTGACCACCCCGCCGGTAGAGGGATAGCGGCCTCTGAGAATCGGAGGGCATGGATCACCTCCCGGCAAAAGCCACAGGAAGTATGCCCTGTGCATCAAGAGGCAGCCACCGTAACCAGAGTCCATGAAGCCTTGGGCCATGACCTGGTTTGAAGACATGTCCGGCCTCACTACGGTTGAGGGGTGTGGATGGAAGCACTCAGGACATGCAATGAGACTCGTAGAACGAGCATCTGGGTCTACAGGAATGACCTCCATTCGGTTGAGGGATAGCGGCCTCCACGAACGAGGGCATGGATCACCTCCCGAATAGACAACACAGAGAATGTGCAAGCATACAGGCAATTTGCCTTGGCCAAAGTCTTCAAGCCAATGGCAACGACTTGGTCAAAACGACATTCCGGCCTCACTTCGGTTGAGGGTAGCGGTACGTCAAAACCGAGGACAAGGAATGAGAGGGGGAACTTACCGGCAGTTTCACCCCACAGTTTTAGTAAGCTTTTGTTTCACTTGAACCCACAGCCCCTTCGGGTGGCTACGCCTCGCAGCGTGCAGACGAAAGTTCCTGTCTGGCTCAAGTCTCGGCTCAACCCCGGTGGGGTGCGCAGGTAGTGAGCTGTTCGGTGGCCTGGAGGCTGTACCTAAGGGTGGGCTCCAACAGGACTCAAACCGAAACCACTGTGTTTGCTCGGTAGTTCTGCCAGCCACATAGCTGCCTGTGTACGGCCTCGCCGAGTGCTGAGGGAACTTTCGACCTCGCTGCTGAGGGTGTTGTCGGCCTCGCATAAGCTGAGGATTGTGGAAAGTCTTCGGCCTCGCTCGGAGGGACAACATAGTTCGGCCTCACCACGGTTGAGGGAAACACCTCCTGGAACTGAGGTGCAAGAAGATAGCAGACCTGTGCGAGCGAAGAGGGTTCCGAGGCCTTAACTTCCTTTGTTGGAACAGGGCCCCGTCTCAACCGCAGATTTCCGCTCGTGGGCTATCGGCGACCAGAGTGGCCGTCCACAGTGCCCTGGACAGTGTGCCACACGCCAAAGAGACTTGCTGCAAGGCAGACGGAGAGCGACGGACCATGCCGGCAATTGCGTGCTGTGTATTTGCATGGTCACACCAGGGGCGTCGTGAAGGGCTTTTCCTGGAACTGTCGCAGTCATATCGTATCCACTTTGTCCGTCGCACCAGGAGAGGCAACATAGCCTGGGGCAGCTGTGGGAATTGGAATGTCCAAAGAAGCCTGAATGCAGCTAACCTCCACCTGCAGCTCCGGGATTTCCGATGCTGTGAGGATGCGAGGCTTTGGAACATCGATTTCTATGTCGATCCCACAAACCCATCCCTGATGATTGATGGCAGCGGACGTGAAATCAGGTACCTGGGTAGGCTGGTGATTATGGTGTATGGCCCTGATGTGTCGAGAAGGATGCTGGCCTTGTCGGAAGATGATGAGGAATGGATGCTCCTTTGAGGTGATGAAACGTCGCCGGCCAGTAACCAGGCAAGTGGGAGTGGATTGAATTGCGAGCACAGCCTCGCCATTAAGGGCCATGTGAGGGCAAACCCGAATGCAGGCTTAGCTTGCCGGAATGAGGGTGATCAACATACCCTCGCAGCGCAATGCTTTCAGAACCCGTGAAACCAGCGGAGATGCCATGTGAGGCTATGCAAGGGCAGTTTCGGCCTCGTTATGCTGGAGTAAAGGTTCGGCCTCGCCTCGGCTGAGGGAATGGATGGTTCGGCCTCGCCAAGGCTGAGGGAACAACAGAAGGGTTGCGAAAACGCCTCGCTGATGAAGAAGGTGCATGATGTTCCGGCCTCGCATCAGCTGAGGGAAGAATGATGGAATGGGCAGGCCGGGCACTTATTGGTCTGCCGGAATTGAGTCTGGGAGACTCTGGAAGCACTGCATGCAGCTTGGACGGCTGATGCTACTGGGCGCAAAGCGGTAAAGCAGCTTGAAGCATAGACTCCGCGGTGCCGGTGTGTCGGAGCAATTGATAGGTACAACCGCAGCCCAGCAGTGCTCAATCAAACAATGCAACATTCGGCCTCGACTTTGGTCTGAGGCTCCAATGCGACTGCGAACCACAAATGAAACATCCTGTTCCTGAATCGGGCCCTTTTCCAATCTTTCCTCCTTTTCCTTTTCCTTTTCCTTTTCCTGAGCCTTTGTGGAATCCTTTCTTTCCTTTGCCTTTCCAATTCTTTCCTTTGCCTTTTCCTTTGTATCCTTTGCTCTTTCCTTTGAATCCTTTCAATGCCCTCATTTTAACCTCCATCGGGACGATTTAGTCCACGACACTCGGCCCACGCCAACTACCCCTTGACTCTCGTGTAGAGGTCCCCTCCTGAGAGGCAAAGGACACGGTTAGCACAGCCCACTCTTTCTTTCCTACCTCGCGACCCAGGCGCACAGCATCTGCCGGGAATGTGAGCTATAAAGAGCAAACTCCAGAATATGGATGAGGGACACTGGCCAGGCATGGAGGCCAGCAAAGGGCAGGTACCAGCATTGCACTGGAGAAGCCTCGAGTCCCAATGGCAGTGAACTTTGTGGTGAGGAATACGTCGACTGGTAAGTAAGTGCGAGAAAGCCAGGGCGATTCTGGGGAGAACAGCAAGGCACGGTTAGTAAGTGCGAGAACACCGGAGCTGCTGAGAACCCTGGATTAGCCGGGACGTACTCCGTGGAGGATTCGTTGTCACTGCTTTCAGAAATGCCCACAAGGACCAAGCATGCAGCTAACCCGTGGTCGCAGAGTGGGCCTCACTTCGGTTGAGGGTAATCGACTCCCAAGTGAGAGTATGGAGTTTTGGTGGCAAACAAGAGAGCCAGCCGACTGTCTTTGGAACAATGGCTACGGCTGGATTGGAGAATGTCAAGTCTCACAATGGATAGCGGCCTCGTACATAATATCCTCACAGGCAGGGTGGGTTTGACCTGGTAGTCGGCACCTTGCCCGGCCCCCTGTCAGGCGCCTGTACCGGCCACCTGTTGAAGGTGTGTGGCGTGGGGTCACCGGTGCGTAGCGGCGATTTCGGTCGCTTAGCGTCCTCCAGCCTAAAAAGGGGTATGTTTGGGCAGGTACTTCACCTGTTCCTCCTGCTTGGCTCGTGTTGGAGATGTGTGAATCGAGGGCATGGATCCGTCAAGGTGAGATGACGAGAAAGTGCAGAATTGGGCCTCAATCAATATGGAACGGTCTATGGGGATTGACCACCCCGCTGGTAGAGGGATAGCGGCCTCTGAGAATCGGAGGGCATGGATCACCTCCCGGCAAAAGCCACAGGAAGTATGCCCTGTGCATGCAAGAGGCAGCCACCGTAACCAGAGTCCATGAAGCCTCGGGCCATGACCTGGTTTGAAGACATGTCCGGCCTCACTACGGTTGAGGGGTGTGGATGGAAGCACTCAGGACATGCAATGAGACTCGTAGAACGAGCATCTGGGTCTACAGGAATTGACCTCCATTCGGTTGAGGGATAGCGGCCTCCACGAACGAGGGCATGGATCACCTCCCGAATAGACAACACAGAGAATGTGCAAGCATACAGGCAATTTGCCTTGGCCAAAGTCTTCAAGCCAATGGCAACGACTTGGTCAAAACGACATTCCGGCCTCACTTCGGTTGAGGGTAGCGGTACGTCAAAACCGAGGACAAGGAATGAGAGGGGGAACTTACCGGCAGTTTCACCCCACAGTTTTAGTAAGCTTTTGTTTCATTGAACCCACAGCCCCTTCGGTGGCTACGCCTCGCAGCGTGCAGACGTAAAATTCACCTCACCTGGCTCAAGGTTTCGGCTCAACCCCGGTGGGGTGCTCAGGTAGAGAGCGTCTTTAGTGCCGTTGTGGCTGGCCCTGGGGCTTGTAACTAAGGGTAGGTTCCGTTTTGAGGCCCTGGCAAAACTGTGTTTGCTCGTAGGCCGGCTGACCGGCTAAGCTGTCATAGAGCGGCGGCCCGCCAACTGCTGCCGACGACGAAGGACGTTCGAGTGCACAGTCTTCGGCCTCGCTTCGCTAGAGGGAAGCTTTTCGTCCTCGCGTTGCTGAGGGAACCTTGTGGCCTACAGTCTGCTCTGGGTCACAGTGAAAGTTGCAGCCTCGATTTGCTTGAGGGGTGACGCTAGAGCCTGTTGCTCACCAGAGATTCCTGCTGTCTTTGGGTGAACAAAACCCGCCGACCCTCACTTGGATTGAGGGCTGTGTGTTAGGGAGAGTTTGGGTTCCTCGCTCGCTTGTGTGGAAAACGAAGGTGAGACCGAAACACGGGGGAAAACGGCCAAGGCACGTTGCAGACAGTGCAGGCCAACGTCGCACTGCAAGCGGCATCCTTGCAGTTGTGACAGGAGTGTCCCGAACAATAGCGGTGTGCTTGAGCCCGAGTTTGCTGGTTTTCGGGGATCTGCAAGCTGAGCACAACAGGATATTCTTCGCAGGTAGAATCAGGTAGAGCAGATCGGCCACACATAACAGAGGCACCAGTGTCGCAAAGCTCATTGACTGGTGCTACTGAGACGCCGTTGCCAAAGAACTTGCAGTAGGACTGTGGTGCGGCACAGTGCAAGTTGAAGAGCAGCTGTTGGTGGCTGCTCCCCGGTAGACAAATAGTCCAAGAAAGCCTTGCTCGGCCTCGCTCCGTGCTGGGGGTTTGTTAGGGCTGGTATTGGCCGGACATGGTTCAGATGGAGGTTACCCGAACTTCTCGCTTTTCCCATCTGAAGGCAACCAATGGTTATCAGCCTGCTGGACATGGCAGGCCTCCTTTTTGTTTTACATCCACGTCTCCTGCAAGGGCTGGGGTTTGTCCGTGCACACAGACAAGGCGAACCTTGCAGATGTATGAGGTTATTGAAAAATGTTGGCTCTCACTGTATGGTGAATGGTTTGTATGGGCACTTGCTGGGGCAAGGCGGCTCTAGCTTCTGGGGATGGTGCATGTGCTGGCTGCTGCGGTAAGGAAACGGGGACGTAGAAGGGAGCCGGACATGCTTGCCTCCGTCTAGCACGTGGACGCCGAGCAGAGTATGTGACACTATCTTCAGCTGCTGGAGCCAAATTGCCTCGCCGTGTGACGTGGATGTGGTGGTTAGTCGTGGCCTCATGCACTGGAAGGCCTACCACAACAAATCCGAATGGAAACTGTGGTCCTAAGACACGCGGAGCAGCAGCGTATACGTGGCGCCGCGGGGGGCACATAGAGATAGAGGGCTTGGCAAGGGAACTCTGTCTAGAAATAGCCCTGGCTCCGTGAGGAGCTGAGGGCCTGGCTGCGCTGATGCAGCGGAATGGTTGTTCGGCCTCGCCTCCGCTGAGGGAACAACAGTCAATGCTTCTCTGCAGTGTCGGTCCGGGTTAGTAAGAGCGAGAACGCCGGGACCTCGAGCTGCAGTTTTACCATGAAGCAACCGCGTGAGATGCATTATTGGTCGACTGGTGAGTAAGAGCGAGAAAGCCAGGGCGACGCTACTTTGGGGGAGGCTGCAAGGCACGGTTAGTAAGCGCGAGAAAGCCGGAGCTGCGGACGAACCTGGAGTAGCAGTCTTTCATACCTCACGTGTTTCACTTTGCGGCCTCGCATGCGCTGAGGGCATATGCCTCGAACAGAACATCCAGTGCTGAGTGCGGATTGCCAAACTTACGGAGGCTGATGCCACAACAAGTGCCAACAGCAATGCATGCGGAGGGCAAAGTTCGGCCTCGCGAGTGCTGAGGGTTGCAGCTGAGAGAGGGCCTAGCTGAGAACGCAACACCTCAAGCGAGGTAATTTTTAGTTTAGTTTCACCTTGACCAACGGCCCCTTCGGGTGGCTACGCGACGCAGCGTGCAGACGTAAAATTCACCTGCGACCCAGGCTTATCTGCTGGAGTTGGGCGTTTCAGCTCCACAAGCCACGGAGTGGCAATTTGGCACGCGCGTTTTGCGAGTTGACTGGACTTGCTATAGATGCAGTACGCCAGGTCTGGCAGTGGCTTTGCCCTATCTGGGAGCAGTCGTGCATGGACAGGATCGTTGCCTTGGATGGATGCCAGTGTTTAAAAAATGGCATTGACACCACCGTACCGCGCCGTCTCCTTAAGCGAAGGTTTTTCCATAAAAGTACTGCTGTCAATTTGCAGGCGCTTTGGCAAGGGGCTTTGATTAGTTCATCTAAGCCGGGTTGGTGCAAAATTTGTAAGTGCCCACTTAGTCTTCAGCATGTCTTGTGGGACTGCCCATACATCTCTACCCGGTTCCCTGAGTCGCCTCACCTCGCCAAGGCCAGACTTAGGTATCCGTGGCCCAGTCTTTGGCTTAGGGGTTTGGTGCCTAAGGAAGCCACCGCCTGCGTGCCTGCACTTTCTGCAGTAAGCTCCGTCACCGACGGGTTGTGGAGTCAAAGCACTGTCCTTTCCAGCCGCAACCTTGTCTTTGCTACTGATGCTTCCGGTGGCCCTGGGGCCAAGGATCCGAGGTCCATATGTGTTTCGTGGGCCATTGCGGCTTACCAGATTGAAGAAGGTGTTCCTCAAAGGGTGGCTAGCGTTACTTGTTTCCCGGAGAGCTGAGCAACAGGCCGTCCGTGAACTTTTTGCTCGTGTAGAAGGCGCTTTTGACGCGACCATTGACTGCAAAAGTATCACATCCATCTTGAAGAAGGCCACGCCTCCTATGGAGGGCCCTGTTGACTGGGGAAATGTGTGGCAAGAACGTGACAGAGCAGACTTGCACTGGGTTCCCAGTCACAAAACGAAGGATTACTTCGCTGAACGTAACATCCCGGAATGGCGCCGTTTGATAAATGAGGATGTTGATATGCTTTGTGGAAAACGTGCCGCGCAGGCTCATTCAACACTCCACAGCTGCACTTTGTGTGAAGTTGACCAGCTGTGCGAAGACGTTTGCCTTCATCTTGCTCGCAAAATAGGCCATATTCTTTTAAGTAGGAAGGACAAATCCTTCCCGTGGGTTATGCAACGCAACCTTCAGCATGACGGTGGGGACCTAAGTCCTTCTTTGGCTAAAGTCAAGCCCAGCGCAAACTTTGTAAAGCAGACAGGCAAAGCCTCGGTTGCAGTTCCTAACAAAAAACAGCGCCTAAAGCAGTTGCTTGAGCACCCTGATCCTAGTATGGGTCATGTGTGGCAAGCCAGTGCCACTAAGGCCGTCAATAATTTTGCCGTTTCATGTACGGTGTGCAATCTGTATATCGAGCAGTGTAATGCACCTGATGTGTTTAACAGGAAGGTTGTCAACCCTTGTCAGGACATCCCAGCTGATCCGCCCGAGGGTTGGGTTGTCCATGCTTCGCGTGATATGCTTAATAAGGGCTCCTTCTTCATTTGCAGCAAATGTCTTGCCATCGGTAAGATTGCAGCGAGCTCCGCGTCAAAGGCCCTTCGGGAGCCGTGCCGTGGCCTCGCCCGCAAGATGAACATCGACTTAAGCAGGAAGGCTCATGCAAAAGTTGCGGCCAAGCAAAATCATTCCATTTTTGCGGTCTTTGGAAAGCAGTCTTTGCCTAAGGGGCCGCGAGCTGACAGTGATTTTGAGGGCCTCGTTGCTCCAGCGCCTCAGACTGTGCCGAAAGCGAAAAGTGTTGCTATTAAGCCCAAACCTAAGGCTCCCCAAACTGTGCCTAGGCAAACAATGCTTTCTTTTCAGTAACAAAGTCCAGTTGCACTGTGCCGGGTAGTGCCTTCTTTCCTTGTCTGAGTTTCCCTGGAGAGGTGGCATTTTTCTTCAAAAACCCAACCTCCCCTTTCTCGAGCCGAGAACGGGGGGGTTGGAAATACCTAAACATGCGGGGGCAGTGCGGGGGCAATGCGAGAGGACTCGAGTGATTCTTGCGCTTCAACTCTACCCCATTTACAACGAAAGAAAATGCCAAAGGCTCCTGGTGCCAGGTCGGTTGCTTCGTCCGGGGGTCTTCAGCTCCAAGTGCCAAGTCCGTTGTTTTCAATCTGGGGCTTGAAGCTCCTAGTGCCAAGTCGCTTGATTCGCTTGGAGGCCTGCAGCGCCAAGTTGCTGTCACTTTAGGGCCTGAGCTAGAAGTCGGACCTTCGTACTTGCAGGTGCGAGTGGAAGTGATGCTTGCCGTGATTTTTCCCTTGGCCTCCCCTGCGGCGATGGGGGTGTTAGGATTGGTTTGGTAGGGTTTAGGATGAATTTTGAGCGTCTGCAAAAATGTGAGAGTAGTTTTGGTAAATTGCGATGTTTATCCCTTTGCGGGAGGGCCACAAACACGCCCTAGAGACCTTTATGTGGGACACTAAGCAAATGCGCCCATTTGCCTCCGACTGCCCCACATGTGCGCGCACCTTGCGCCGCGGCTCCCAAAGGATAGGTTTCGACTTACGCTGGTGTGCGCTTGTTGGGCTGCACTCGCATAGTCCTTTGCCTTTTTCGGGTGTGGGTTGGTAGAGGTTTGGGTAATAATTTCCCACTTGCCGGTGTGCGCTTGTATGCTGCACCCGAGAAGTTTCCGCGTTTACTGGCAGTGGCCCTGCCTGGCAGCTTGCAGTCCTCCAGCTTCGGCCTTTCCTGGCAGCTTGCAGTCCTTGAGTTTCGGACATCATTTCATGCAGAGCTTGGAGAATGTGGCCTTGCCTGGCAGCTTGCTGTCCTTGAGCTTCGTATTCGATCTCAACCAAAGCTAGGAGAATGGGGCCTTGACTGGCAGCTTGCAGTCCTTGAGCTTCGGATTCGCTTTTAACCAGAGATTGGCGAATGTGGCCGTGCCTGGCCGCTTGGAGAATGTGGTTTTGCCAGGCGGGTTGCAGTCTTTGAGGTTCGGAGACTGCTTCATACAGAGCTTGCTTGCGCTCCTTGAGCTTCGGGGCACCTTGTTCCATAGCTTGGAGAATTTGGCTTTGCCTGGCAGCTTGCAGTCCTTGAGCTTAGAAGTGTGTTTCCAGCCAGAGCTTGGAGAACGTGGCTTTGCCTGGCAGCTTGCAGTCCTTGAGCTTCGGGCTTCGGATACGATTCAACGGGAGCTTGGAGAACGTGGCGTTGCCTGGCAGCTTGCAGTCCTTAAGCTTCGGGCATTGCTTCAGCCAGAGCTTGGAGAATGCGGCCTTTCCTGGCAGCTTGCAATCCTTGAGTTTCGGACATCATTTCATGCAGAGCTTGGAGAATGTGGCCTTGCCTGGCAGCTTGCTGTCCTGAGCTTCGTATTCGATTTCAACCAAGCTAGGAGAATGGGGCCTTGACTGGCAGTTTGCAGTCCTTGAGCTTCGGATTCGCTTTTAACCAGAGATTGGCGAATGTGGCTGTGCCTGGCCGCTTGCATTATTGAGCGTTGGATAGGGTTTTGCAACTTTGAGGTTCGGAGACTGCTTCATACAGAGCTTGCTTGCACTCCTTGAGCTTCGGGGCATGGTTGTACCATAGCTTGGAGAATGTGGCTTTGCCTGGCAGCTTGCAGTCCTTGAGCTTAGAAGTGTGTTCCAGCCAGAGCTTGGAGAACGTGGCTTTGCCTGGCAGCTTGCAGTCCTAGAGCTTCGGGCTTCGGATACGATTCAACGGGAGCTTGGAGAACGTGGCGTTGCCTGGCAGCTTGCAGTCCTTGAGCTTCGGGCATTGCTTCAACCAGAGATTGGAGAATGTGGCCTTTCCTGGCAGCTTGCAGTCCTTGAGTTTCGGACATCATTTCATGCAGAGCTTGGAGAATGTGGCCTTGCCTGGTAGCTTGCTGTCCTTGAGCTTCGTATTCGATTTCAACCAAAGCTAGGAGAATGGGGCCTTGACTGGCAGTTTGCAGTCCTTGAGCTTCGGATTCGCTTTTAACCAGAGATTGGCGAAGGTGGCCGTGCCTGGCCGCTTGCATTCCTTGAGCGTTGGATAGTGTTTCAACCAGAGCTTGGAGAATGTGGTTTTGCCAGGCGGGTTGCAGTCTTTGAGGTTCGGAGACTGCTTCATACAGAGCTTGCTTGCACTCCTTGAGCTTCGGGGCATGTTTGTACCATAGCTTGGAGAATGTGGCCTTGCCTGGCAGCTTGCAGTCCTTGAGCTTCGAAGTGTGTTCCAGCCAGAGCTTGGAGAACGTGGCTTTGCCTGGCAGCTTGCAGTCCTAGAGCTTCGGGCTTCGGATACGATTCAACGGGAGCTTGGAGAACGTGGCGTTGCCTGGCAGCTTGCAGTCCTTGAGCTTCGGGCATTGCTTCAACCAGAGATTGGAGAATGTGGCCTTTCCTGGCAGCTTGCAGTCCTTGAGTTTCGGACATCATTTCATGCAGAGCTTGGAGAATGTGGCTTTGCCTGGTAGCTTGCTGTCCTTGAGCTTCGTATTCGATTTCAACGTTCGCTCTTTGAGAGGTGGCGTCAGTGTTTGCTTCAGTGCTGTGAAGGAGGATGCCGGGACTTGCTTGCATGCCCGTTGAATTCGTGGCTCTCTCGGCATCTGCGTTATGGCACTTGACACCTGGTCCAGCTTGACTCGTGTGCAGACGTTTTGCTCCGTTACCTGTGGGTGGCGGGGCGACACTTTCTGTAGGCAGGTAGTCTCTGCTGTAGATCGGTGTCCTGGTAGTTTTTCCTTTTCACTTAGCCTTGGAGCTGCGACCGTTTTGCCGCTCGGAAAGTAAAATTCACCTGTAGTGTTTGCCCAGTTGGTGCCATGTGGTGTTTGACCATACAGAGAGAAGCATGAGAGTTTTTCTGCTGCATGACTTGGCATGAGCATGTTTGGTTTTGCCCAAAGTCCCTAAAGCATGTTTGGGTTGACTGCGACACATGTCTTGTCTTGTTGGCATGGCCGAGGATGAGTTTTGAGGCACTTGGAACTGCTTGAAAGCAGTAGTGAAGAAGTGCGTGTCAGAACTCTGAGGTTCTGTCTTGTTGCAACTCACTCCGTGTCCCCGCCACTTCGTTCGTTGCCGTTGGACGTGTAGGATGGGAGTAGGAGTGCAGAGTGAACTCTGAAGCTTCGCTGTTTTGCTGTTCGGAAGTGACCTGAAGTCCCCGAGGTGTAGCCCAAAGCAGTTGCATTGTTCTTTTGCTTTACCTCCTTTGTAGAACAAAGTTGAGATGGAATTCGTAGCTTTTTGGAGCCCTTAGCTCTTGGAGAGAGCTTGCTGCAAGAACTGAAGCTTGCTGAACACTTTGGTGTTTGGCTCAAGTGCGAAGTGAAAAAGAGACAGCTGCGCGAGCTCTGCTTTTCACACATTCCAAGCGGTCGTCATCTGGCCTTGCTGTTTTTATCTTGACCTGCTTGAGCGCCGAGAGTGGCCCCCTGACCTTTTTGGTTGAAGGGGTTCCGGAGCTCAGACCTGCCCAGAATCCACCGAGTCGGAAGCTTAGAGATCTGCCTATAAGGACCTTGTTCCACCTTTTTGAAGAAGTTCCAGAGCTCAGAACTGGCCAGGAGAATGTTCCACCTGTATGAAGGGTTCGGAGCTAGGGTTTATTTTCAGGGCCCTCACAAGAGTCCTTTACGTGTAGGAGGCCCTGCGGATTTCCTCATGTACTGTGCAGGAACTCTCATGTGTCTCTGCAATGTGTTGCGCGGGGTGGTCTAGATTTCTAGACCGTTGCCGTGCTCCAAGAACTCACATGCTGCAGCTTTTGTTCAGCGTTCGTGCTCTCGTATAGTTGGTCTGAGTTCCACCCTCGTGTCGTGCATGGAGACTTCCTAGCGACTGAAGCAGGAGCGCAAGGAGCTGAGTGCTACGAAGAAACAGGCAACCAAAGAGCTGCAGCGTGAAACGCGGCGTCTCAACAGATTGAAAGCGGCCATGTTAAAGCTGACCCAAGAAGATCTGACAGCCTGTTTGGAGCTGAAAACACGCGCCATCGCCAAGGCGAAGCCAAGGCGAAAGCGGCAGTGCGGCCTGCGCAGACTGAGGGGGAGGACTAGGGCTAGGATACGAGGTCATCGCGCGGCGCTTTTTCTGTGCCTTAAGTGCATGGCCCTGAAAGCAATGTCTCCTTGTTGGACAGCTGGAAGCTCAAGGCTTTTAGCGCCTGTATTCGTTCTTCTAAGCCGGTTGAAACGCTTGCCAGAGCCAGAGCGCAAGCGTTGCGACAGGCAAGATGCAGACAGAAATTGACCTCCGCTCTGTATGTGTGAAAGTTTTTAACTTTCTTGTGAGTGCCTTTACAGTTGACAGGATGTCTTGCACATGTGACATGAACCACGAGTTTGCTTTGTGTGAGTTGAGAACTGTGCTTGAACCGTTTGTTTTGCTTTGGCAGAAACAGGCATGGACATAGCATGTTTGGAGCTTGGCTTGAAAGTGCTTCTTGCTTTGAGCTTGACGTAAGATGCTTGGAGTGTGCATGATGAGCAGAGAAGCACTCGAGATGCTTTAGGAGCATCCTTGAAGAAGTGCGTGTTGCTCTGAGTTTGCTCTTCAAACCTTGGCCGCCGACCCTCGCTTCGCTTGTGTCGTTGTACTGAGGTTCGAGCAGAGTGGCTGTGCACTTGTATGCTTGTTTTGCTGAAGCACGGAAGTTCTGAGAAGCATTAGGACGTTTGCATGTGTTCCTTCTTTGTTTAACAAAGTTGAGATGGAATTCACGAAAGTGAAGCTGCGCTGACTCTGCGAGAGACTTGCCGAACACCTCTGGTGTTTTGGCTCAAGCGTGGAGTGAAAAAGAGCTCTGCGTTTTTCACATGGTAGCGGAGCGTCTGAGGACGTTCCAGTAGAGACCATGGCCGCCCAAGCTCCGGACCCTTCTCAGGTGCCGGTACCGGACGTGAGCCCTGAAGAAGAGGCTTTGCTGTTTGGTCAAGCAGGCCAGACAACCTCGCGACCTCAGGAAGCCCCGAACCCCTTTGAGTCCCCTCCGGCAACTCCTGCTCAAGCGCAGGCTTCACCGGCTGGCAGTCAGGCAGGGGGAACTTTGCCCACAGCCAGCGGTGGAGGAGCCGAGACTGGGTTTCAAGCCATCGTGTTGGAAATGCTACGTCAGCAGAACCAGTCTACACTTGAGCTCTTGCGTCAGCAAGGGCAGGCTACTCAACAGAACCAGCAGTTGATAGCTGCTCTCATGAGACGCATGGACTTAGAGGAGAAACGCCGAAACGAGGCAGAAGAGAAGGCCGCTGAGACTGCTAAGTTGGTTGCTGAAGCTGCAGCTAAAGCCAAGACTGCCGACCCGTTTTCTGGACCTGGTGCCACAGCAGCGACGGGGTCGTCTTCGTCTACTTCTTTTAGTGGTGGGTCCACTCTTCAGAACCGAGCGGAGAAGTACCTGCCGCCTTTGCCACTGCTGGAGCATCAAGGCATGAGCAAAGGACGCATGCGAGAAGTGGAAACATGGCATGGCTATGTGGAGACTTTGAGTTCGTGGTTGGCTTTGCAAGACGAGTCTTTCGTTCGGGAGCTTCAGCTGTGTGTGAAGGTGAAGCGCGAGATACTCCAGAAGGATCTCAGTGTGGAGGTTGCAGCGAGGAGCGCTAAGCTGTTTTACTACCTGACCCAAGCCCTTGCCAAGTGGGAAAGGGGTCTGGAGTTGCTACGCTCTTGCTCGAAGCGACAGGCTTTGAGTGCCTGTGGGTACGAGGCCATGCGCACCATCACACAGCAGTACAGCATAGTATCCCGCATGGAAGCCGTCTTCGTACGTGACCAGTGTTTGAAGTTGCAGCACACGTGCCAACATATTCGGCGACCTACTGACCTCATAAGACACCTTGAAGATGAGGGGGGTATTTCTGCAGAGTGGCCTTTGGATGCGGATGTCAGACTGCAGGCTTCAAGACCAAAGTCGAGTGTTTCAAGAGGGATGCTGCTAGCGTGCCATCGCCCCCTGGGCTCAAGATGCAAGTGTACAGTTTGTTAGAGTAGGCAACGCAATGCTTTTCTTGCTGTCTCCAGCGTGTGGTGGGTCTTCTTGCTGCGTGTGGCGCCTGGTGATTGTACAGCGGTACAGCTCGGGTGCCGGCTGGTTTGGTGCTGAATCGACGTCTGCCACTCTTCGGCTGCAAGTTGTTCAAGGAGGGCGTGACTGGTGGCTTTCCTGGGTCAGTTTGGGAGGCGGTATCTTTGCCTTTACGGATTGGATAAGCATCACTGTGGCCGCCGGATGGGCAGATGCACTTGCTTCCGCGCTGGACTTGGCAGCAACTTCTCTTCCTTGGCACGCCTTGCAGGTTGTCAGTTTTGTTGCAGCTTTTCTCGTGTGTACAGGCCACTGGTTTTCGCTCTTTCTCTGGCGTCCGGGCCCTTGGACACTGGCCATCACTGGACCTATCGTTTCGAGCCTGGAGGCAGGGCTTGAGGCTGACGTCAGAGCTTTGAGTTCATGCGGGCTGTGCCCCTCGCATGCGCCTCGGGGCGATTCGCATCTGCTCTCTGCTGGGGGATGCCTTCGGTAATTTGCTGCAGCCTTTGCCAAGCTGCAGCAGTGCACGCGTCTCTGGGACGTCGCGACATTGCTCTACTCTACAACGCTGCATCCTTAATAAACGTGGCGGCATTCCAACCGGTTGGCATTTGGACTGCCAGTGCTGGAGGGGTGGGTTTTGGAGATATTTGGTCCAGCCTTGTTGAAATGTGAGAGCTGGGCATTTCTTTCTGCCAACTTTGCTGCAGTTGGCAGCTGGAACTCTAACCTGAAGCCAGTGGCACGGCAAAATCTGAGCGTGTAGTTCTGCGCTTGGGTCCATATAAGGGCGAGTGGTCATGCTCCTGTTCCACGTCCATCCTATGTACGTCAAGCGAGACAGGAGACAACGCATGCAGAAATGAGGGGGGTATTTCTGCAGAGTGGCCTTTGGATGCGGATGTCAGACTGCAGGCTTCAAGACCAAAGTCGAGTGTTTCAAGAGGGATGCTGCTAGCGTGCCATCGCCCCCTGGGCTCAAGATGCAAGTGTACAGTTTGTTAGAGTAGGCAACGCAATGCTTTTCTTGCTGTCCCCACCCTGCTTCGCCCCTCCCTTGTAAACCTATCTGGCAGGCGGGGTTTTGGAGATATTTGGTCCAGCCTTGTTGAAATGTGAGAGCTGGGCATTTCTTTCTGCCAACTTTGCTGCAGTTGGCAGCTGGAACTCTAACCTGAAGCCAGTGGCACGGCAAAATCTGAGCGTGTAGTTCTGCGCTTGGGTCCATATAGGGGCGAGTGGTCATGCTCCTGTTCCACGTCCATCCTATGTACGTCAAGCGAGACAGGAGACAACGCATGCAGAAATGAGTTTTCTCGGTCTGAGGCAAAGCTGTCGAATTTCCCTGAACTTCTTCTGTCAGAGGCTGATCGGTGCAGTATCCTTTTGCAAGCGGTGAATACCGAGCTTCGTCAATACGTTGTCTTGCATGGGAAGAGCAACGACTGGAACTCATTGTGCAGCAGTCTGAAGTACTACGAAGAACAGCTTCGACTATGTGAGGCTCCAGGTGGAACGTCTCGATCCCTCAGTGACACTTTGTGTGATTACTGCGGGAAACGGGGACACCAAGCCGAGAAGTGCTGGCAGAAGCAACGGGATGAGAAGCCTAAAGACAAAGGAAAAGGGGACCGAAATCCCAAAGGTGGGGGAACTCCCAAAGGTGGAGGAACGCCGCGGGGAGGTGGAACTCCTCGGAGCGAGCACGGGGACAAGAGCCCCAAAGGGCGCGGAAAGAGTAAGGAGAAGTCGAAGAAGAAGAAAGGAAAAGGGAAAGGCCGTTACTTGGGTGAGCCCGAATCGGAAGCAGACTCTGGGGAAGCCACCTTGATGGCTTTGGGTTTTTCTGGAGTGCGGGAAGCTTCGGCCGAACCTTCTCTTCCTCCTCGTGTTCTGAACGCACCTGAAGAGGTGAAGCTGGTAGGCACCGTAGTTGGAGAGTCAATGGGGGCCTTAGGCTCGAAGTTTTCTCAAAGAGGAAACCTCTCTCAGATGTGCTCGCACCTAGGGGTTAGCCCGAGGGATGTTTGGTTGGTTGATCGTGGGGCTACGTGCCACATAGTTTCCAACCAGTTTATCTCAGGATTTCGTGTGGTGAAGACACACGACAAGGCAGCCAGTCTGTTCAACGCCTCTGGAGGTTCGATCGACGTTTCGTCTGTGGTCGATATCGAAGTCTACTTCGGTGATGTTCTTCTGAGACTCGGGGAGGTGTTGGTGGCTGATGTCGGGTTCAACGTCCTCTCTCCATGGTGTGGGGCGGAACTGGGTTGGAAGACCTATCTGTCCAAAACGGGGTCCCGAATGTACAAAGGGAACAAAAAGAGTATCAAGTTGGTTGGTCACAATCGGGCCTGGTGGGCGTTCAGTGGGGGGAAGAAGTCTAAAGCCTCTTCCAAGAAAGGGGCGGAGGGGCCTAAAGACATGGAACTTGATTCACTGAAGGACACTTTTGTGCCAGGATCTGAGGTTCCGATCCCCTCAGGACAGCGGACCGCTCCCAGGAGCATCTTGAAGAAAGGAGGAAAGAGCCTGCGTAAGGTCGATGAGCTCGAAGATGAGCAGTGTGGCCGACACGCTTTGTCTTCAACTCCGTTTTCGTTCCTCCTTCGAGGGTTTAGGTCTGAGATCTTCGATCCAGAAAGTCCTCTGGGAAAGCCCAAAGTTCCCTCAAGTTGCCCAAAAGGTCCTCAAGAAGAGCTTGTTTTCGACAAAAATCTTAGGAAACAGCATGACATGTGTGGCTTGACCTTGATTAGGAAGCAGCAGGACATGTTTTGCTTGAACTTGCGCTTGATTTTTGAGCTTGGATTGAATTGCTTGAGCATGTTGCGTTGGAACCTTGGGAAGATACATGCTTTGGCGCTTGCTTTGCGTGGGTGCATCATGTTTTTCATGGGGTGTTTTTCGCTTATGCAAGGGATTGGAGCGCTTTTCGGAAGCGCACGAAGGAATAGATCCGGAGCTCTGAGTGCTTTGGTTCTAGTAGCCTTTTGCTTTTGTTGCTCGAAGAGCAATACGATCCATGATGGGTGGCTCTCAGAGTGTCACGCCGGAAGTAGAGGGTGGAAGCCTCTGGGCCTACGGAAGAGGCCCCAGTTGGTGGAGAGGCGAGTGTTTCGCCAATGGTTGGCCCGTCGCTGGCGGAGGTGACGGTCCAGGAGCCAATTGGAGAGAAAGAGGTTCCATCAGCGGCTTCCTCGGGGGAAGTTCTTTTCCGTCATCCGGATCGGGAGGTGCCTTCGCCTACCGACTCCGAGAATTGGGGGCATTGGCGCCCCATTGCGGCGGACCCCGTGGAGCTTGCAGATTCCGATGTGCCGAGAATTACTCCGGTGGACACCGCGCAGCCACCATCCATTCCGGGACAACACCTGACGGCTTTGCATCATGCTTTGCTTTTCGATATGAGGAGGAGGATTGCCGAGGCTGCCGAGCTTGGGGTCCATTTGTACCCCGAGCCTGGGGAACCGATGCCCCAGCTTTCCCATTATTATGGGCCCCCAGCAGACCCAAGTGCCATTTACGATTCCCTCGCCATGGCCGGGACCATAGGCGAGGCCTATGTGGTGCAGCAGCTGGGGTCTCCGGCGATTACTCGCCAGATCTTTGGTGGGTCTGCAAATTTGGTTCGTCCCAGCGAATATGCAGCCCCGACTCCCTGGCACTCGGTGCTTCCACGGTTTCCGGAAGGTCCACATCCACCACAGGTACTTCCCGAACCTGTGCAAGAAGAGGGTCGCCGTCCCAAAAGATTTCGGGAGGTGGCCACCTCCACTGTGGATCAAGACTTGGCTGCAGAAGAACGCCTCCATCTTCTTCTCCAAGGCAAAGGCTTCTTCGAATGGGGGCTGAGGCCCCACGACGTCCTGTCAGCCATAGACAGGCTGGGCGCCGTTACCAAGGGCGCTGGAGGGCGCAACGATCGCCGAGAGCGCGAATGCTCCATAAGCGCAATGGGGTATCTTCAGCGGCTCCTCATCTACTTGCGCGCCTTTATCAGTGCAAAGGCGGGGGAACGCCCGTTGTTGGCCCTTCACGAGCCGCGTCTCTTCGAGGGACCGCGCTTTACGCGGTATCGCGACGAACGTGTCGCGTGGGGCGAGCTCACTACGAGTTTGAGGCTTCGAACGGATGCTGCATTACAGTCGAAGGAGGCCAGCAATGCCCGCAGGGCCGCGCGAGATTCGCGCAGGAGGTTGAAGCCGAAGGCCCGTGCTGGTCCTGGTGGGTCTACATCAGACGATTCGAGCTCCACCTCCATTTCGGCCGACGAAGACCTCCATGGCGAAGGCCCCGAAGAGGCGCTGAGATTTTGCTTGAAGTGCCGGGAGGACAAAATCTCAGTCCAAGAGGCCCTTTGCCTCCCTACGCCAGAGACGGCACCACCGCCGATGGTGAAGCAAGCAGGAATGGGTGGTCGAGATCCTCCAGCTCCACCAATGGTTCCGGGAACTTCGGCTGCAACTCCGGGCCACCACGACGACGGGGACCTGCCCCTGGAGCCACCTTCTCCGGCTTCAACAGCCCCACCTGGGGATTCCATCGGCCGCCTTCTTCTTGGTCTTGGACAGACGGGCACGGAGCGCTCGTTCGTTCTTCCGCCGCCGCCACCGGCGGTAAAGGCGATGCCACGCCCCGCTTCGGGGCCCTCCATGCCAACGGTTCCCGAATCGGGAGCCCCATCTTCCAGCGGCTCGGGGAATGTCCCCAGCTTCGATGCGGTGGTGGCCGCTGCAAAGGAGACGATCAAGAAGGGATGATGGGGATCCAGAACCGTGGGCCCGGCTTGGAATGTATCATACCTTTCTTTTGTGTTCGGGATGGAGTCCTGGACTACGCCTACGCGGCGCACCGAATTTCCTTTCGAGGAGAAAACAAGGATGTGAGTGCGTGGTTTCGTTTTCTTGAAACACATGTGAGGCATGAGTTGTTTGAGCTTGCTTTGCTGCTTGAATTGCTTGAGCTTGAGCTTGCTTGTGCCCAAAACCCCTTTGAAACGCACCAAATCCCGAACCTTAACTTCAACCCCAACCGAACCACCGCCAGCCTATACAGGAATGGTCTTGGGCCAGGACTGGATGTCATGGCCATCGTGGCCGTCTTGGGCTTCTGCAGTCTCTTGGGTGGTCTAGTGTTTTGGGGGTTCCACGCCTTGTTTGTCGAGTTTAAAAGGTGTTCCGTTGGAGAAAAGGATCGGAAGGTCTTTAGAGTGAGGCCGCGCAGGAAGGGCTGCAGTGTTAGGATCTTCTGTCGGGACAACTGGGTCCGAGTGCCTAGCTATAAGCAGTTTGTCTTGCGTAGGAAGGCCCCAAAACCCCAAACACGTACACGTTGCATGTTGAGCATGTTGTTTTGCAAGGCTTGCAGTGTGCTTGGGAGTGTTTGTGCTTGGCTTGGTGTGCTTGATCTTGTTGAAGAGGGCCCGCCGGCGAGCAGTCCATTAGTGTGTCATCTGCGGATGATGCACAGAGGACTGCCAGTGCCGGGACAAGGGACTAGATTTGGAAGCTCCTCGTGGTGGGGAGCCCGGGTCTTCGTCTTCGAGGGTCCCCGAAGGGGTTCCGTCACCGTCAAGTCCCGATTACGAGCCTTCTGAGCTTTCTGAAAGACCCCCCAACCCTCCAGAGAATCCACCGGAACCGCCGGACAGTGGAGAAGAAGGATCTTTTAGGATTCCGTTGTCCTCAACCGCCTTGTCATCATCGTGCTCAAGGCCATTTCCCTTATGATTCCAACTGTGACTCATGCTGTTCGTCGAAGGGTCGTGTCCCCGCGCGTCGCTTGCGTCGCCGTCTGCAAAAAGAGAATCAGACTGTTGGTCTTGATTTTTTCTTTTTCGGCAAGCTAAGAGTCCTGTTGATGACGCACCTGGGTTCCAGGTATACTGTCAGTCTGCCCGCACCGAATCTCGAAGATCCACAATTGCTTGCCAACATCAACAGAGTGCTGCGTGAAATGGGATTGGTAGGCAAAGCTGTGACCTTTAGAATGGATCAAGAAGGATCTATTATTGCTTTGGCTGAAAGACTGAGTAGGTCCCGAAACTGCCCCCACAGCGCAACCATTGTTGATGTGGTTTCAGGGTACAGGCCACAAGCCAAAGGTTCGATAGAACGACAAGTCGAATCGGTACGCCAAGGCTTCTGGGCTGTGTGGTTGGACTTGGAGCGCCAAATTGCTCTAAAGAAGTTCCCTGGTCAAGATGCAGAGCTGGGTAAGTACCAGCTTCCCTTAGGGGGTCTCTTGTGGCAAGCCTGTGTGTTCTATGTGTCGAGGTGTTACAATCTGTGGTCCTCGAGCCACGGTGACTCCACCACCAGCATTGATTTGCTGCACGAGGAAATAGTTCACCGAACTAGAACGCTTCCCTTTGGTTGTGTGGTTCAGGCAAAAGTTAGCAAGTCGACCGCAGTTACCTTTAGATGCAAGTTGCCACAGTGGCACATTTTGGGCCAAAGAGCGACATTCGGAATACCCATGGTCTGTTGATACATGGGCGCAAGTAAGTAGTGTTGGGCATCCAAGGTCGCAATTACGTCTCCAATGTTGGCATTTTTGGGAGATATGGTGACACCTTGCGCACTTGCTTTGACTAAGGCCGAAAGAGGGTGTTTGACTTCGATACAGAGTCCGCCATCATTGCAACAGGGTTTGCAACGCTCCGTATCAACCCACCACGTGGGTAGCGCTTTGGGAAGCAGCATCCGCGGAATTGTATTCCAAAGGCGTGATGCAAGCTTGGGTATGTAATTTCTGTGCTTGGCACGCTGTGGTTTTTCACCCCATCCAGGGTGCCAGGTGCATTGCTCTTCCATGACATACCTGCGAATAGTGGCAATCCACGCAAGCAAGACTGCACAGAATTTTTTGTCAGCCTCTTCGTTGGCATTGGCTATGGGCAGAGCATTGCGACAGAGGGACTCTAACGAGGCAGTGCTAGCATAGCCCAGAGTGACTAATACAATAAAGAGTGGAGCTCTGGTAACAACACAGGCAGTAAGCCAGTGTTCAGTGGTGTTTGTTCCCCGGCCACAAAGCAGGCAGTGGCTCTGTATGAAAGCACACTGATGTTCATGTGGTTGCGCCGCTCTGTATGTGATAGTTCTGAGTGGGGCGTCCGGCATTGCCGCGTCTTGCAGTAACGGAGCTTGACTGACATCACAACAAGGTAGCATGCCACCGATGATTTGGGCAAGGTCATCGGGGCAGCCTTGGTTGAGATGACAGTGTTTGCAAATAGGCTTTCGCCCGAATCCATTATCATATCGCAATTCCTTTCCCTGGCAAAATAGGCAGGATTTTGCCGATAGAAGGCATAAATAAGGTACTCCATCCGGGCCAGGTGAGGAGTCCCAAGCCCCTGGAGCCGCAGAAAAGGGGCTACCTGCCCTAACCGCCTCACGGTGACCATACCCACAGCCAATGCGCGGCCCCAGTGGCTCCACATCGTGGGGGACATCCTCCGCCAATACAGCCGTGAAGCACTGCAAGGGGGGCTAACAAGCCCCCCACACACCCCTAATGGCCTTGAAGAGTGCGCTCTCGTTTGGTAAATCAGCCGGCACGAAGGGGGCCCTTTGCGCATATGGCTGGAGGAGCTTGTCCCATTGATTATCATATTGGCACGGAAAGTGGTGCCAGAAAGCCCTGGTTGCTCTGAGTGCAGTATCGAACTGACTCATGGAGGTAATCAATTGGCCGTTTTCACTTCTAACCTGCTGTGAGTCGATGATACGTGGGCAGATTTTTCGAAAGGACTGCCATTTGAGCTTAGATTTGTCAACTTGCAAATCCCTTTGAGCAATAAGGGAACGTAGACTTGGCGTAGGAGCCGTTTTCAGCTGGAGCCGATTGAGGGCTTCTTGGAGCCAATGTCTGGGAAGTTCAGCCGACCCATTACTCGATGATGTGAAAGGAAGTATCGTAATGTGCTTGGCTAAGGAAGTAACAGTTCGCGCAGCAATGCCAATATTCGCACAAGAGTGTCTGTTCAATAGGCGCATAAGCTTCCTGATTAAGGCAGCAACCGAGTCGCCAGCTTGAGCACGCAGATTGGCGTGCCACAGAAAGCACATGGCTTTTTGTGCAGCGAGAGCATCAGAAGGACAGAGTCGCTTACCATTGCGTTGCTCTTCAACAAGGCGAGCTTTAGTGGTATTGATTAATTTGCGGAGAAGCAGGTGCGAAGGGCTGGTTTCAGCCGCCTCAATACCAGGTAAGTCAGTGGTTGCCGGCTGCACAGAAAACGCTGCTGCGGGAACAGTTCTAACAGGTATCGCTGCAACGTCCTTGTCAAGCTTATGCTTAGGCCGAAACCTAATTTTCACCAAATAATGTCCTCCAGTTGCTTTCTTGTGCTTCCAAGAGTCAACGCAGACCCTAGAAGACACATAGAGTGTACTGGAGACAGGGTAATGGTCTAAATGGCTGATGGTAGAGCCCTGTTCAAAGGTCGGCTTGTCTGACTGGCATTCTATCATATCTCCTTGGGCAAGGAGGTGAGCATACTCGCCTTCTTTGTGCTGATTGACCGAATTGAAGTCACCACCAAGAACAACCATGTGTGTTGCTTCTTTAACAAAAGCGCTAAGCGCTGGGAAAAGCTTTCCCCATTGATCAGGATGCCAATAGACCGAAAGAAGCCAATAACAAACAGACCTAAACTGAACCAAGGCCGCAAGGGCAAAGCCAGGCACTAGGTCAACGGTTTCCACGAGCTTGTAGTCCTGAGGCAAGCAAATTGCCACTCCTCCAGATTGTCCGGACTCCTTCCACACAGCAAGCGAGGCTACGGTATTTATTCTGGATGTCGCTTGTCTGAACCTTTGAAGGCACGCTGCATTCCACTTAGTTTCCTGCAAAAGCACAGGCGTTTGGTGGGCCAAAGCATCGATTGTGTGGAGCTTGGCAAGCCCAATAGTGTCAAAGGTACATAGAGAGGTGACATTCCAACTGACGACCGCCTGAAGTTTGCACGGCTCTTTTGGGATTGAGTCAAAATAAGGAATGAGCTTGTCAGCAATAAGATTCAGAGCAATCTCAATCTCTTCCGGCGGTAGCTGAAGATTAACAGCAGCAATAAGGTCGAAGGGTCGATTGGTGGTGAGCATAAGAGCTAATTTCAGCTCGCGGCTTGTGGGATAAGCGAGTGGCAAGTTGTATGCAAGAAGAATGCTATTGAGGGATCTAACGCGCGCACGATGTCTACGACAGGCAACATATGCGTTAAGGTGCTCAAGGAAGGTCAAGGACCTTACCTTGATCACCACATCACGAAACGAAATCATAATGACAACGGGTCCCTGTGGACCCCGTAATAGCACAGGTAAACAACAGGTTGCCTGTCATAGACATAGATGCGCAATGCCCTCTCTTGTGTGGGGAGTGTAGGGGGAATGTTGTTGTGAGTGACAGTCTGTTGATACACCGTACCTTGCTTGTAGACGGTGTAGTGGACACCTCCAGCATCAATAACGAGATGAACAGCCTGCCGACACGGCAGGGCAAGTTTTGCAAAGCAGGAGAAGTCACGAAGGACTTCGCTTAGCCACGCCCCTTTCAAGCTGCATTCCGAGGATAAGGCTTGGCTGGCATATTCCTCGGCAAAGTAGGGAGTTAGGAAGAGCGCAAAAAGCTCCCTTTGCCCAAGGTGAGGGGCACAGAGGACTGTGTGGCCACAAGGTGCAATGCAGTTTCTTCTCCTTCGAAGATCAGGCACGGGTGGGAGCAGGCGCTTCGTGATGGGGCGCGTCTGTACTTCTTCTCGGAGTCTGGTACCTTCGGCAGCGGAGGCCACTCCTACGGCCACTCCGTTGACAGTGAGGAGTTGTTCCAGCTCACCCCAGGAGATTACGTGCACAAGGAGCTGACCAGGACAATTTGCGGTTTGGCGGACCCTCGGCTCGACCGAGCAGTCAGGGCGTCTTTAATGGGCGTCGCTTGTGGCTCGGTCCAACTGCCGGACCGTTCCCAAGCATTTGTCAAAGCGGTGCTGGGACGGCAAGTCACCCGGCAGGATATGGAGAAATTTCTCAAACTGCCGCCTGCGTCAAATCGGGGAATCATGGAATTGAGAGGTGAGTGCACGAGCATCCTACTGCAGGAAGCCAAACCTCACCTGACTGACTTGCCAGAGCTTGGTCCCGCGATGAAACTTGTGCTGGGCATGTGGCTTCCCCTCCTGCCACTTGAGCGTCTCGTTGATATGCTTGGCTACCAGTTCTGAGCCATGGCATCAGAAGCAGAAGTTGAGGAGGAGCCTTCGGAGCAGTATCACTTCCCGGAGCAGGCAGCCGTCAAACGTGCCACCACACCCATTGCCGTCAAGCCGGGTGCCAATACTTCTCACCCCGGAATTGGCCGGGGTTCCTGGGCGGCGCAGAATGTGGTTTGCTGTCGCCGGCAAAGTACCTGCCAAGGGCACTGCGTTGCTGGTCACCTTGCGAGGCAGTCGTGACACGACCTACCCTGGTGTGTTCATTGAGCTTACCGCCCCTAAGAAGCTTCGTACCAACGCGGGCGAGACTAAAGCAATGCAGCCCATAGACCTCACAATCGCCCTGCTGTTGTCTGATGATCAGCACAACCACTTGGTGAATCAACATACACTGCCCAGGGTATGCCCAAGGAGCGACAGCATGTAGCTCTTGGAGTACCGCTGGAGGATTCCCCATTGGAAGCAATTCGCCAGCCATACTGGCTGCCGAATTTTCTCATTGACCTTGTGCTTGTTCTGCTCACCGGATTGGTTGTCCAAGGGCATTGGCATGACTCATGGGCCCATCTTATACACCCTCTAGTCAGGTCTTCAGGGGAAGGCATGGAGCGCAAGTCAGCCAGGCTTCTCAACCTGAGGGGCCCGGTTATGACGATCCTCTAAGTGGCCTCCTCGCAAGCTGGCTAGTGGAGGACAAAGTCTATGCCAAGGAATGGACTCCGCAGTTGCTGGCTGGAATTCTAGCCACTCTGCCTGTTGCTCCGCTGCCCAGCCAAGAGGACGCCCGGACTCCTGCGCTGTGGCATGCGGAGCGTTTACGCCTGAGCCCGGACTCGTTAAGCAATGAGCACGACCCAAGGAGCCGAGCCAGTGTCTTTGCACTTGCGGCGGGGCCGTCCTTCCTTTCGTGTCTTTGTGACACTTTTTGGGGGGCTGACGGTCATCTTGCGGCGTTAATTGGAGCCTGTTCTTACGGTTTGGGTGCCAATCGCTCCTCTGTCTTCATTACTGGTGCCCCTGGCAGCGGCAAAACACGCTCGTGTGCGTTCCTGGGAGTACTGGTTGCCTGCCTGACCAACAGGCTCACCCTTTACACCGCACATGGCAACGAGTCAGTGCGAGCCTACATCGAAGCCGTTGATCGGTTAACCGCTGCAAGCCACGATTTCGTCCGCAGTCGCATCATTCGCGTCCCGGCCAGCAAGGAAAAGGATACCTACAAGCTTCCTTTTGATGCACATGATGCGTACCGGGGACTCTTAGTTGCAGCGACACATGGGACTATAGTCGCTCGGCTCAGTTTCCCATACTCGGTGCTCACTAACAGGTTGAAGGATGTGGAGCTTCTGCTCAGGGATGAAGCACAGCAACTGGGCACACCTGGCTCCAACACCATTCTGGCTCACATTCGACACGCGCTTGATGTCATGATTGGGGATCACAGGCAGCCGGCGGGAGGATCCCGACCGAATTGCCACTATGTGACGGAGCTTTTGGAGCAAAAACATGCGGCCTTAATGCCGTCCCGGTTGATCTGTATACGCCTGCCACGCTACCAGCAGCATTGCTCAGGCCTTAGCAAACGAATAATAGCGCCGGACCGTGGAAAAAAGGGCAAGGAGATATGCCTTCCTGGGGCAAGCCCAATTTGCACCCTGATTCTACGGAGTCTGGGTTCTCTGCCAACTCCATGCTGGAATCCATCTTTGTAAAGCCAAAGCAGGCCGAAACAGTCATGCAAGCCGCGGGACTCAAGGCTATTGTGGGTCCAGCCATCAATCTGTCGCTCTGCTCATCCATGCGCCTCCCCCCGGAAATCTCTGCTGTCTTGTATGCCTGTCGATACTCGGAAGCTTGCCTTTTCGAGTTGAGGGGACAGGTTCCCTATCTGCGCATGCCACCAGGACCCAATTTACAGCATCTGCTTGCGCGACCGCTACGCAGCCCTGCTGGTAGGTGGATGGAGAGGTGTAGATGGGTCCGTGTGCCTGACCAGGATGAGAGTCAAAGCAAACTGGGCAATAGTTACGATCTCAGCTGGGTGCTGGTTGACACCTTCGGACACCAGGTTTTCGCGGGGGCGCCCATTGGGCTGGTCTCCCAATATGCCAAAATCGTGGTACAAATGAAGTTTCTGTTGCGTTCTAGTGTCCCAGAAGACCAGCTAGGCGAAGATCACATGAGCCTCATGGAAGCATGTCAAACATCCGAGGACTTCCCTTTAACAGGACTGCCACACTCTTGGAGCATTGGGGTCTTTAGGACTTTCCTTTCAAACAAGCTAGGGGCACTAAAACGCTACTTCATGGCCATCACCACGGCCTGCTCCACTGGCCCCACCTTTAGCATCTGCGTTTTTGTTACCTGCCGGGCTTCCGGCTTCCTGTTCTTGATGTCCCTGCACAGCATAGCCGTACGGATCTTGGCGAGCCTGGTGTTGGTCCGCTAAGGGCTGGGCGGTGGAGTACGCCGTGGCTCCAGCCTGGCCCTAAGGCTGCTCGTGGCTCGGTAGCCGCTGCCGTCAGTCCACCGCCGCGCCCACGCAGGGAGGCGTCGTGCACTGCGTGTGGCACGCCGAGGCAGGCCAAGGAGCTGCGTCTAGAGGAGGCTAACGCGCAGGAGGCCGGCCAGCCCTCAGTCTGCACCGAGTGGCTGCAAGCAGCTTCTTCCGAGCGGTACCCAGAGATGCATCGAGATGCGGACAGGGCCACGACCTCCCTACGCCCCCCCCGGCCGCGCAGCGTATACCGGCCTTTTCTGGCCGCAAAGAAAGTCGGCCCCTTGTCCTCCACAATACCGGCTCCCAGGAGCCGCCCAGGTCCAAGCCAAGGGGCCTGACGAGCCAAGCAGCGCCCGTGATCAAAGGGCTCCGAGCACTGAGTCTCCTTCCCATGGAAGTGAAACTTCTGTTTGCACCATTTTGGGAGGAGCGTGAAGCCCAGGCCCTACATGTGCTTGCGTGATTCGACTCATCTGACGACGCATGCAACAACTTCGAGCGTACAGGACCTATGAAGAGTTGCTGCTGCGCCTGCCACACCAGCTCCAGGAACCGGACACCTTATTGGACATTGCAGACACCCTCCTCCATCTGCCTGAGACCTTCCCGGCGGCCTACCTGAAAATCTATGACCCCATCATCACGCAGTGCTTGCGACTTTCAGGGGCACTACAGCACATTGATCTGGCGGACATACTAGCATGCCAAATACCACAGCTGGAAAAAACCAGGCTGTCGGAATCTTTGGTCGGGTACGGGTTTCTGACTACTGCCCAGTACATCGCTGATCTTTTCTTTGCTGTCGCAGATGTGCCAGGGGTCAGCAATGCCAGCTTTCCGGCCATGCTGTGTTACTCCGACCCAGACTACTGGTTGGGGGCGCTTTTGCTAGCTTTTGAGTCTCACCAGAAGGGTCCCTTGGGACGAGCAGCCGGGCTGCCTGTAGTCGTGGGCTGGCCTTGAAGGCCTGGGCGGAGGCTGCCAGGCACACGAATCTGGAAACCGCCAGGTTAGCACAGCAACCTGGCTTTAATGCGTTTGTCAGGATTTCGCTTCAAGGCTCGCAAACGCTTGGGCACCGCCAGTATCAAGAGTTTAGGCCAAATGTACCACCTGTTCATTTCCTCGATGCCATTCGGCAGGCCCTTGCTGCCTCCGTTGCAAACCAGGACATTGAACACTTCTGGTCCGTCTACAATTTGGAGTGGCCTGAACCGCAAGGGTTGCGGTTTTCCTCCGGCGCGTGCTGCCTTTGGAGAGCCTCCTTGCGCCGCCTACAATCTTGGAGCCCTCTGCGGCTACGCCGCAGGCCCCCTCGGAGGTGTGTTGCATCTCTTCTGACACTGAGGAGGCTTCGCCTGCACCTATTGCAGAGACACCTGGGGCGGCAGATGAGTTCGAAGCTCAGGTGCATGATTGGCGTTTTTCGGAGCTGCGTACTACTGACCTTGCGGCCTTGCGAGAAGTGGATGTTTCCACCCCTTTTCGATTACCAGCCCTCGAGGATGAGCATTGGCAAGGACTTAGTACAACGCCGAACAAACATGGGCCCCAACATGCCCAGCCTGCTTGGTATGATGCTGCCACCGCCCATTGGGCAGCCCTACCCGATCCAAGCATCCAACCAAGCAACGCCTCAACAGCTTCTGGTATAAAATGTACTGCCACCGCAACCCCAAGGAGCCTGAGCCCTCGGCCCTTGCAGCTGCCCTCTCCACCTTTCCCTTCCAGTCCCGGGAAGAAGGTGCTGTGCAGTATTGAGGCCATTCGGACAATGTGGCGTTCAGCCAAAGCCTCAATGGCACGGCATGTAGGAGTACCCGCCGACTGGCATCCCGGCGTGGGGGGTCGATGAGGAGGAGTTGACGCAAGCCTGTCGGTGGCCCCGCAATACAGCCGCCGCTGCTCCGCCAACAGCTGTGAAGGCCAAAAAATCAGGTAAGCGTGCTGAAACGCCCTCTACACGGTATCGTCCGCGACACCTTGATTGGGAGGGTCCATGGCAATGAAGTGCTGCGGGCCGGAGTAAGGGTTTGACTGCTGTCTGGTAGTTTTTCCCCTCTGAATCGGTAGCTGTTGCTACTTGCAGGCTTCCTCCCTGGCAAACTAGGAGGGCTCTGCTGACTGCGGCCCCAGGTTCTACTTGGGTATGTGGCCGGACTGAGCACAGTTGTGCGCCTGGGTGTTGGGAACTTTGGGTCGGGCTTCAATCATAGAGCCGCAAGTTGTGTTGGCTGTTGCTCGGGGTTGCTCCACTGGCTGACCACCATGGGGTGCCCTGGGCTGGTCTTGCATCCGCTGTTCTTGCTGACAAGTCCCCACTGGCTGACCACCATGGGGCGCGTGCTGGCCTTGCCTCTCCTCTGGGAAAGTTGGCCACTCTGTACCTTCCCTTTTCGCCACTGTGTGCCTGGTACCTGCCCGTGTTGGTCGGTAACTTCGCTGTCCTTCTTCGATTTACAGCTTTCCGTGCTGACCTTCGTTGCACCAGTGGCTTCATGATGGTGGTTTTGATGATCTGGCAAACTCTCGCATTTTGCGACTCCCCCGCATGCTCTGCGCTGCTTGATTACACCTGGATTTCTGCGACGACTTCGAGTACTGAGCGCGGGGGACACCTAGACGTTTGGCGCTTTTGGTTTTGGCGGGTTGCTGCGGGTTTTTGTGGTTGTGTTAGGTGGTGTTTTTGGTGTGTGCTTGCTTTGGTTTTCGCGCCTGCGACTGTTTCACCTCTAGTCTGCGCTGCTGATGTAGTAAAGAGGCGACGGTTCAAAAAAAAAACTCGTGCCTCCTCACCGCCTTCCCCTTATTGGGGGTTTTTGTGAGGTCTGGCCACCTCACCGCCTCCCGTTCGGGGGTTTTGTGAGGCCGTAGTCTCTGGCACCCTCTTCGGAGGCTAGGCAAGTAGATTAGCTGGCCCACCTGTGGCAAGCTGTTTCACGTGCGAGTCACTTGCCGACCTCCGCTTCTACCAGGCAGGGCCGCCACCCCACGGGGTCTCCTGTCCTTGACGGCGCAGTTACCGCAGCTTAGCAGTAGCTCAGTACCGACAGGGAGAACACCTCCCCTCGCAAGCTGCATTTTGTTCGAAAGTGACGAAGAAAAATTCACCTGTAGTGTTTGCCTAGTTGGTGCCATGTTGTCTTGACGGTACAGAGAGAAGCATGAGAGTTTTTCTGCTGCATGACTTGGCATGAGCATGTTTGGTTTTGCCCAAAGTCCCTAAGGCATGTTTGGGTTGACTGCGACACATGTCTCGTCTTGTTGGCATGGCCGAGGATGAGTTTTGAAGCACTTGGAACTGCTTGAGAGCAGTAGTGAAGAAGTGCGTGTCAGAACTCTGAGGTTCTGTCTTGTTGCAGCTCACTCCGTGTCCCCGCCACTTCGTTCGTTGCCGTTGGACGTGTAGGATGGGAGTAGGAGTGCAGAGTGGACTCTGAAGCTTCGCTGTTTTGCTGTTAGGAAGTGACCTGAAGTCCCCGAGGTTTAGACCAAAGCAGTTGCATTGCTCTTTGCTTTACCTCCTTTGTAGAACAAAGTTGAGATGGAATTCGTAGCATTTTGGAGCCCTTAGCTCCTGGAGAGAGCTTGCTGCAAGAACTGAAGCTTGCTGAACACTTTGGTGTTTGGCTCAAGCGCGAAGTGAAGAAGAGACAGCTGCGCGAGCTCTGCTTTTCACAGTATCGAGGATGCTAACAGATGCAGTGTCCATTGCTCACCATAGACCGGTTCCGCGTCAATCCAGTCCTGCAAATGATCACTGAGCCGGTCCTCATACGCATCTCCGCCAATACGGGAGTCATCCTGGGCCTGTGCCTCGTGTTGCCCCCGAAGGACAGGGAGCAGCACACTAGTATGCACCAGGTGTGCCCATGACTCACGCCAATATCCCTTTACCACCATTCCAATGACCAGGGTCAGCACCAAATCAACTAAAAAGCTGGGCAACCAGGAAGGTTGGCGAATTGTGTCGATAGGGCTGTCCTCCAATGGCACTCCAAGAGCTGCATGCCGCCTCTCAGTAGGCATGTGGAGTAGTGCATCCCATAAAGGGGTAGACGCCCCGCTAGGGAGCACCATCAGTTGGCTGATCCTGGGCAGGGTCAGCAGGTTCGCTAGTTGACGATGCTAAGGTGCACAGGTTGCATCGCCTTGTTTTCCCCAACATTGGTTTTAAGCTTTTTAGGGGAAGTGAGCTCCATGTAAACCCCAGGAAAGGTGGTGTTCCTTCCATCGGCCTGCAGGGTGACCAATACAGTGGTTCCTCTGGCCGGCACCTTACCCGCAACGGCAAACCACATTCGACGCCCCTCAGGGACGCCAGTGAGGTCAGGCGTGACCTGCATGAGCGTGGCTTTGGGATATATTCGATGCAACAGCTGGACAGGCCACGTGTTGGCGCCGGGTTTCAATGGCACCGGCACGGAAGCCCGCTTTACTGTGGCCTGCTGCGGGAAATGATATTGCTCAGAGGGTTCCTCCTCTACTTCAGCCTCTGAGGCCATAGCCAAGAATTGGTAGCCTAGCATGTCAATGAGTCGCTCAAGCGCCAGATGGGGCAGCCACTGCCAGCACTAGATGTTGTCCAACGACATGCTGCTTTTAGCTCAGTTTTTGCTGGTGCGCTGGAAAGCAAACATGCAGATCGTCTCCTGTCATCCATGCTGACCAGGAACAGTACCACGTTGCTGCATTACTTGAGATCTGCAATTCGGTTTTTCGACATGCTGGATGCCTGTGGCCATTCATTAGATGATTTGCAACAGCATGTTACAATGGACGTCATTCTTTGTGTCCAAGAAGAGTCTGGAGATTCTTTAGCCATGCCACTCAACATGGTGAAAGCACTGAGGTGGTATGTGCGGGCTTCATTGATCCCTTTTCCTGATTTGTATGGAGGTCTCTTCCTGAGCTCGACAAGTTTAGGTGATGCCCCTCGCAAGGAGGCTATGCCACTGCCCTTGCTTATTGTGGTGGAGTTAGAGAGGCTTTTGCTTTCCGATTTTGCTTCGACTGATGCTTAATTTGCATTTGGGGCAGCCTTCGCTTTGCCGATGCTCAGCACGTATGCTGGTCTTCATTGGTCAGTGATGATACTGCTTTGAGAGGTATTTGTTCAAGATCCAAAACCAATCGCAGGGGATCAGCCTCTGGTGTGCTTTCAGTAGGACTGCTGACCCCAGTATCAGCCCCGAAGACATCCTGGACTTCAAAGCTCATGTCGCTTCTTGAAAGTATTCGTGCTCGTGTTGCACATGATTCAGGTCTGGGTGATCTCTTTGCTCCTGATGCATTATTCTTCCACAGCGACACTTCGGGTGCCGGTATGCTTTTTCAGCCTTGCAGTTACGCCTGGGCGTTGAGGTGGCTGAGAGCCTTCGTATCCAAGTGGTTGGGTCCCACGCATGCTTTGAACATCACGCTGCATTCGTGCAAGGCCACGATGTTATCTATCATGAATCAGCTCTTGCTTTCAAAGGACCTTCGGGCCCTGAAGGGCCATCACAAGCTGGATTCCGTTGCTTTGTACGGCAGGGATGATGTTTGGCTTCCTTTGGCAGGTCAGAGAGTTGCGGGCTTTGCTTTCTGGGTGGAGGCCCAGTCGCCCTCAACATCGGGGAGGCCAGTGCCCGGTTTCTGAACCTGGGGTTGCTTTGGCTTCGTTGCAAGAGAATGGGGATTTCACTTCCCAAGCTGAGCTTCCAACCTCTAGTTCATCTTTCGCGGCTTCGCCTGAGCCCGTTCCCAAAACTTTGTTCTTCCCAACCCCGGACTCATCAGGGCGGTGTGAGACTCAGGATGCCGGGGCCCCTGACTTGGGTAAACATGATCGTGATGCCTCTCCGGGTTCCAGCCTGTGGGAGGTTGAGGAGTTTGAATTTTTGCTTGCCAAGTCAGGCATCGTGCGTGTTCAAGCTTCTGCTGAAGCGAAGCGAGCAAAGCGTTCTGAGGGCCCAACGAAAAAGCAAGCAGTAGCTCCCCTCTACGCAAAAAGGGGGTAAAGCTTCTGAGCCGACGCAACAGCTCTTGTAGCAAAGCATGAGCCCGCAAGACTCAGCTGATTGACTCGCAAGTCAATGAAGCGAAGCGAAGCGTAGCAAAAATTTAAGCAATGCCAGCAAAATCTGTAAAACATGTAGCTGGTGCAAAGCACCCATGAAGCAAAATGGCCTCTGTTTCCAATGAAGCAAAAGATTACTGGGCTCGGGACAACGCTCCTTGGCACTTATGTCTGCAAAAAGAGACCTCTGGAGGAAGTTCCGTAACTAAAGCAAAATTGCTCGACCAGATGCCACAGGCCGATTTATATCGGCCTGCACAATAGGCCGTGCGTCGCTTTCAAAGCTTTGATTTTTGCTGCAAGCAGCTTTTGGGCTTCGCTTTAGCTTTGCTGCTTTTTTCCCACTACTGGGAAAATGTCCTCCTCTTCGGAGGCTGCTTTAGCATCAGGTCGCCATGCTTGAAGACAGGGGGTGGACTATTCGGCTTCAGCCGCCGGCAACAGCTGTCGCCGCATCACCTGAGTTCAGGGAGTTCAGCCGTGCTGCTGCGCCGGCTGCTTTGCCCGACCCAGACGAGAACTCTGCTTTCCTGCAGGAACTTTTGGTGCGCGATGATTTTGAGGTCTGGGGCCGTCCGGTGCTTTCGTATGACGGATGGTTGGGGTGGAGCGCTCAGGAGTGGCTTCAGCATTGGTTTGCTTTGGAGGAGAGCGAGCAACCACCGGAGATGCGGACTGCTTTGCGTTGGTGGCGTTGGCAACAGCAGGTCACTGACAACAAGGACGTTGTTGCCAGTGAGACGGTGGAGACTTCGGGGAGATTTCAGAGTGCCTCTGAGGCTGACCCTCCACCCGGTTTCGATGCTTCCCCGGCTACTGAAGAGCAAGCCCCCACCCTGCCAGCTGACGATTCTGAGGTGCCGGATCCAGTTCTTGAAGGGAGGTACCTGTGCCGACCAATTATGACAAGGCCAAGCGTCATGCCCAGCATCGCTGCCAGCAATGCTGGCACCTGTTTAAAACCACCTTGCGGTGAAGGTCTACGGGCCGTGCGCATTTTGCTTTGGGGATGAGTCTCCCCTGATTGCTTTGAGCTTCATCTTCAGGCGACATAGTTGCCTTGCCGCATCATAAACAGTGCTTTCTATTTCACTCACTCTGCGTTGTTTGTGGAAACGCTGACGCCTTTCTGGCGACGCTGACAGAAGCAGAAGTTCCACAAGAAGTTGCTGAGCACTTGGTGATTTCGGGGCTATCTTTCCGATTGTTTTCAGCTTTGGCCATTCGAGTGGGGGATTTTGATTCAGCCATTGAGAAATGGATGCCCTCGGAAATGCTTGCAACAAATCCGGCTGCGTTGCCAGCATTGCGGTTGCTTTGGATTGACAAGCGACATCCAAACATTTGTGCTTCTACGATGGCAGGCAACTTGCGGGGTACACCCGGCAACTACGCCGGAGCCCTCCTCCCAGTCATCATGGGCGGAGACGTTTGCTCCTAAGCTGTCGGCTAGATCCAGGAGTTGCGAGCCAAGTTTTCCGAAAGCTACCCTAGCGAGATTTTGGGGCCGGAGGACATGCCCAGCACAAGATTGCTTTCACATGTTTACAAAATGGTATCGACCAAAGAGTTTGCTTTTGTGCCCTGGAAGTTTCGCTTGTCAGTTCAACTTCACGAAGAGCAGCAAATGTCACGGCCAGAACTCAGTGATTTGCTGTTTGATGATGTGCCGACCCGTGATATTCCATCTGGTGGCAACATGGGAATGCATCATTGCAAGCAGATTCTTTCCTTACTTTCTCATGCGTTTGCGTTATGCGAAGCAGCTCATCTGCGTACTCTTCGAATGTACGAGAAGACCTTCATGAAGTTTGCTTTCTTGAGGACTTCAGCTGAGACCGGGCTTCGGGGCCCAAACGTTGAAGAAATGCAGAATGCAGACCGTATGCTTTGGTCGAGCATTTCAGAGCTTTGTTTGAAAGGTTTTCTTTAGACGATGCCATCCATGAAGTTGTTGAGGTGCGAAATGGTATGTCCACATGGTTACAGCCCAGGCCAGCGATCGCTAAACTCAAGGAGTTGCCCTTAGCTTTTCTTCATCCACGAGGTCGGGGCCGAGGTAAAGGTGCGAAAGGAGGAAAAGGGCTGTCACAGCCCAAAGGCGGTTTTCCTCCCCCTCCTCCCCCTTTCGGTACGGATCGACAACACTGGGTCAATCATCTCATGGAGAAGGGGGAGAAGAAGTTGCTCTGCATGGATTTCAACAAGAAAGCAGGGTGCTCCCGCGGCCAGAATTGTAAATTCCTTCATCGTTGTTGTGTTGCTGTGGGCAACAACCAAGCTTGCGGCATGAAACATGCTGCTTTTGAACACATCTCACCGGCCAAGTGAGGGGGCCCGCGCGGGGTTTCGAGGAGCCCTGTGAGGGGAAGCTCATCGTCCTCGAATTTTCAGAAGCACCTGCCGGATGATGCCCCGGCATGCTCGCTTGTCCCCGAGGAAGGCCCGAGCCATTCAGCGATTGCTCCCGTCCCCATTGCCAGCAGTGTAGTGGATGTTCAATCTGGACAGCATCAGTTTGTTTCGGAATTACCGACAGAAACTTCTGTCAATCCGGGTATCACCCCTGGTTCCTCACATTTGCTTTCTGAGGCCTTTTCAGAAGTATTGGGAGGAACTGGGAAGTTCTTCTTGGACGTTTGTTGTGGCAAAGATAGGCTTTTTTCCAAAGCTGCACTCGATTCGGGATTTACAGTTCTCTCAGCAGATGCATGCTTCGTTGAGCCAGTGGACATCCTTTGTGATACACACTTCGAACTTCTTGTGAGATCTTGCTTTGCAGGTCTCGTATGGTTTGCCATGTCAGGACCACACGAGACGGAGGCACCTGTCACACAGTCAGAGTCCTCGGATCATTCAGGGCTTCCTGTGCGGTTTGAGGAATTCACCTCTGCGATTGATCGTTGTGTTACATTGCTTTTGGCGACTTTTCAATGTGGTGGCCATGTTTGCTTATTCCATCATCCACAGTCTGCAGTGTGGAAGTTACCCCTGGTCCAACACTTCTTACTCGACATTTCGGCACTTTGTGTCTTGGTGGAATTCGCACAGTGGCAAGGCGATGAACAGGACTTTGGCCTTTTCGCTTCTTCGTTTCAGGGTTTTGCTAAGTTGGCGTCCGATGTGACTTCGAGGGACAGGAGTGAGGCTGTCATTCAAACTGGACTGCGATCACCCAGCATTCCGGTATCATTGGCTACAGCTACCATTGAAGTCTTATCTCCCATGCAGCCCGCTTCTGGACCCAAGGATCTCACAGTTGCCGAAGCAAAACAATTGTTGCCTTCCAAGCCTTTTGGAAACCCTCCATTTGCTTTTCAGGATGGAGGGGGCATTGGGTCTTGCCCTGATTGGAGCTGTCCACCACCAGGTACACCCAACGTGCTTTTGGATCTTCGACAATCCTGGATGTCGTTCTTGCTTCGGATCAAGTTGCCACTACGTTTGCGAGACCTTGTGCGTTCCGGGGGAGAAGGCTCATTGTTCACCTATGAGGAAATTGCCGAGCTTCGTAGCAGATTCCAGCTCTGGGCCCGTCGGAAAGGGGACATTGCTGACATCAACTGGCAAATTGACGATGGGCAACCATATTGCTTGCATGCATTACGAAAATTAATTTCGCTGATTATGGACAAGGACACTTCGCTTTTTCCTTGCTTGATTGAAGGAGTTCCTACTGGATTTGACAAGAACATTCCCAAAAGCAACGTTTTTGCGCCACGGGGATCGGACTCCACTATTGATGCTGAGCTGTTGCTTTGCGAGGGCAATTGGTCGTCTGCTGAAGCCAACCCAGAATTGCTTAGACAACTGGTGGCTAAAGAAGTGGAAGCTGGTTATTTGGTCCCAGTGTCTTTGGAAGAGGCCCGGCAACGATGGCCAAATCGTTTGGCAGTGGGAAAGCTGAGTATTGTCTCCTCCGATGGTCGACCCGACAGGTTGGTGGTTGATAACAGCATCTGCAATACCAATGCTTTGTGTGAGATCAATGAGACTTATACCCTCCCGTTGTTGGGGTCTGTCCGGGCCTGCTTGCCTCTTCGAGGCCTGCCTTGCGAGCTAGCTGCTTGCACTATTGACGTCAAGTCAGCGCACAAGACAATGCGTGTCAAGCATGCTGACCAAAGGTCTCCTTGGTGTGCAGTGTGATGGTCAGCATTACTTTTATCGCGTCTGCCCGTTCGGGGCATGCTTTTCAGCACTTTGGTGGGCCCGCCTTGGGTCCTTTTTCGTACGAGTTCTACATCTTTTAATTTTCATTCGGCACTCTCTGATGCTGTATGTGGACGATTTCTTTGTCACCCAGGATGCGTCTACTTTAGATGCCACGGCATCTCTCATCCTTGCTTTTTGTGTATGTTTCAACATTCCCCTGAGTTGGAAGAAGCTTTGCCTTGGCTCAGGTGGTATGGATTGGCTGGTGCGTTAACGTCCGCGCGGGTTGCTTTTCAATTCCACGCAGCAAACGACTGAAACTGCATCTCCGTGTGCAGAAGTTGCTGGCCGATCCGAAGAATGTGCACAAGCGGGATTTGCACAAAGTGGCTGGTCTGATCCAGTGGGTTCTGGGTGCTTTCCCATTGCTGCGGCCTTGGGTTGGAGTTCTTTATAAAGACATACATTGCCCCCGGCAACAAACCACAGCTTGGACCCGCATTATTTCAAGGATGTCTTCGATTGCATCGACGAAGACATGCGTTTCATCCGCGCGCCTACGGGCACAGCCATTCCTGTGGGGGCTAAGCTGCTGGAGGTTAGACATCTCCCTATTTGCCAGAAGAAAGATTTGTTGAAAGTGGTTCTTTCATGCAAGAGAGTCTGGCTTAGGGTTGCAGACCCGGCAGAGGTGAAGCGGAAACTCTCCGCTAACAGTATTGCTTTCCTCCAGTTTTGGCTGCATTGGTGCAAGCTTCCTACATTGCTCCGTCCTTTACAGTTTCCGGCCAGAACTACCATGGTAGCAGCAGCGGACGCCATGGGCTCAGGAACCAAATTTGCAATCGGTGGCTTTGTCAAACTTTCGACAGCCACGATTTGGTTCAGCGAATGTTTCCAACTGGTGGATTTTGCTTTTGCAGGGATTGAACTCAGTGCCAATGCATCCGACAACATCTCTTGCTACGAATGTCTGGCTCAGATTGCGTTGCTTCATTGCGTGTCTGCAGTTACACCGGGTGGACGAATGGCAGTTCGGATCCCAAGCTGGACACGGGGACATGCCAGAGTCGCAGCTCTAAATGCAGTCTAGCAGGCTCGTCTCACCGTTTCAGTTGGTGGTGGTGCAGCGAGACTCCCCTTTTTCCTGGCAGTCTTTGTGGGGCTCCAGCGGCAGCTTTGCTGCTCAGCTTCTTTGCTTTGCACTGCTCAGCCGTTGCACCACCAGTCAAAGAACAGTCTCGCTGTGAGTTTGTTTCTGGTAAGCTGGCTGTCGTAATAAACGTCTTGTGAACCGTCACCATCCTTAGTGCCCAGCCTGTTGGCCGCGAAGCATAGGGAAGGTGATCGAGGATCGAAACATCCAAGTTGCGCCCCGTCAACCTGCTGCTGCACCGACTTCGGATGTAGGCCCAAGAGATGGACAACGGGGCGGAGGACCTGAAGTCCTTGGTGAACAAGTTGCTCCTGAAGTTCACTTGGCAGCTGGAGGGGCACGTCTGGTGATCAATGGGGTGGAGCTGAATGACGAATCTTCGCTTCGGTTGTTGAGGGCAAGTACCTTCGAGTGAGCAAGAATGGTAAGAAGCCAAATCTGTGGGGAAGGCTTCAGAGTGCAGTTGCAGACAATCAGCTTAGAGGTGCAGTTCGTCTGATGCGGTGTCGCCGAGACCCACAGATTGAATCTGGCAGTCAGCAGCCAGATGCAGAAACGGTGGGGCTTCACGAGATGACCCACTGCCCGAGGATGCCGTGGTGCAATGCATGTGTGGCGTCTCGAAGCAGAGAAGATAACCGTAGAGCCAGCGCCCCAAAGGAGAACGGTGTGATCCCATGTGCAAAGAGACGGAATGACAGCTTGTCAAAGCGTGTGCTCTGTGTACTACGCATAATCCTGTGCCCAATTTTCTTGCAAACATCTGCAACAGTGTGCCAGACCATCCACCGGTCTGTTATGAGCAGCAGCGTCATGCTGCGTGCACTATGGGTTGTAAATAGTCTTTTGGGTGGTTTAATCTCTGATGCTGGGTTATAGGTAAGGGTCGGTTTAAGGAACTCTTAGACTTAGGTCGCCTGGGGTTCCCCGCCGACAACCTTCCCGTAATCCTTCAGCCATACTTACTCGTGTGTATAGTAAGTGTCTTCACCGCCTAATATGAATTTCGCCGCTGCGCTTCAGACCTCCCCTCCTTCTGTGGAGGTTCCAACCTTTAGGGGGAGTGTGAGCGGAGGTTCAGAACTTCATGTGCAACCGTTGCGTGCAACGCCTGCTGCTCAGGCCATACACGCACAGGTGCCCAGGGTTGATAGGAGGGTATAGATAAGCTCCCAGATCCCTGTAGGCCATGAGAATTTTTGAAAGATAGTGTAGCCTCAAGAGCTTTTGCTTCGATACTGTGTTGTCGTTCATGCGGTGTGTTAAAACAGGGCTGTGCTTGGGCGGTTGACGGGTAGCCCGCAACCCCTATAGTGCACAGTAGGGCGTAATAATACACAATAATATACTATAATATAGAATAATCTGCAATAACATACACAGAAAATTGAATAATATACAACAATATACAGTAACCTACAAAAAAAGAGAACAATATACAAGAATTTGAAAATTATTCAATAACATTCAATAATATGCAATATTGTACAAAAACAGAAGAAAGGCAATACAATAATACTCAACAATATAGACAACAATGTACAATAATATGCAAGAATATACAATGTCATACAATAGTATACAAGAATTTCCACAACACTATGCCAGAATATACATGCTTCAGAGAATACGCATTTTTTTTTTGAAACTTCTAATGCCAAGATGCCCCCCGCATTGATTTGCAGCCTCTGCAAACTCAGAAATGCTGCTATTTACAGTATTTCCAGCCTCTGAAATCGCAGAAATGCCGCTATTTTTAGTATTTGCAGCCTCTGGAAACTCAGAAATGCTGCAGTGTACAGTATTTCCAGCCTCTGAAAGCGCAGAACTGCTGCAATATACGATATCTGCAGCCTCTCTGGAAACTCAGAAATGCTGCTATTTTCAGTAGTTCCCGCATAAATGCTGTGTTTTTTCGGTATTTAGAGCTTGCGAAGCGGCAGAACTGCTGCATTTCTGAGCGTTTACAGCCTCCGCTCCGCTTGCAGGAAGCCTTCGAAGCCTTCAGTAAATTATTTGTTGATCCCAAATAAGTTTTTTTTGATCCGCCTAGAAATATATTATTTTTTGATCCCAAATAAATTTTTTTGATCCCCTACCCGATTCTGAGTCCAGCAAAGGAAGTAAAATTTGGGTCAGGATGGATATGAGAAGGGGTAAGGAGTTGAGTATGGGCCCCAAGGCCCAAGGCCCAAGGCCCAAGGCCCGAGGCCCAAGGCCCGAGGCCCAAGCCCCAAGGCCCAAAGCCCAAGGCGCAAGGCTGAAGGCCCCAAGGCCCAAGGCGCAAGGCGCCCAAGGCCCAAGGCCCACCAAGGCCCAAGGCCCACCAAGGCCCAAGGCCCACCAAGGCCCAAGGCCCACCAAGGCCCAAGGCCCAAGGCCCGTCCAAGGCCCACCAAGGGTCCAAGGCCCAAAGGCCCAAAGGCCCAAGGCCCAAGGCCCAAGGCCCAAGGCCCAAGGCCCGAGGCCAAAGGCCAAAGGCCAAAGGCCAAAGGCCAAAGCCAAAGCATCGATCAAGCATGCGTTTTGTCTTTCATGCGTTTCTTTCTCTGTTTCGGCTCCATGGGCTCTTGGCACTTTAAACGGCAGAGGCCCTCAAGAGAAGTGTCCTTCTTGGTGCCCCTCCGGGTATGGGTGCTGGCGCCTGAGAACTTTGAAAGAAAGAAGAGAATGAGAAACGTTCGGAGAATGAGAGCATCCGTGAGAACATCAGCCAGAGCCTATCATTCCGAAAGCGATGCCAAGGCCATCGGCTGCCGCTGCAACGATGGCGCGGTTTGAGTTGAAGAGACGGAAGTGACATTTCAGAGACAAGTGCGGGTTTCGGGCAAAGGGACGGCGTAGGACCTTTGAATCCTTTTCATCCATTCACTCGCTCTCTCTCCTTCTCTATATATTTTTTCTCCTAAAACTGTAGTGCAGAGAGGTGCCGATGCCACCACGGAGGCCACCGCGGAGGACGACGTGGCCTCGGCCCCAAAGCAAAGAAGCCTCCGGAGGACTCGAGAAACCCAACCACGTCAACCTTTCTCTGTCTCTCTCTCTCTCTCTCTCCCCTTCCCTCCCCTCCCTCCCTCCCTCCCTCTTTCCGTCTTTCCCCCTTTGTCTGAGAGAGAGAGAGAAAGTACAGACAAATATATAAATTTCCTTGCATTCATGCATTCATGCATTCACGCATTCATAGGCCGTCTGTCCTGTCTGGAAAAAGAAAGGTTCCGATGAGCGCCATTGGTGAGCCAAAGGTGGTGAAGAAGGAGAGAGCTTCGACATAATTAATTGACACCACGAACAATTCGCAGAGAGCGCTTTCTGCCCGCAAGTTTTGTCACAGGACAAGCAAAAGTTGGAAGACGCCCGGAAGAAGCTGGTCTCGTGTGCCAAAGCCTTGCGGGTGCGGGGCTTAATGGATAATGGGGACGTAAGGGCCGTGGGGTGTGAGTGCAAAGCGGAGTCAGCAACTGCCGAGTCAACTTCCGAGTCAACTTCTGAGTCAACAGCGTCAGCCGCAAGTCACGCAGGCGCGGATGGCCAAAGAGCAGGTGGAAGTTTGGAAGAAGGCAGAATTCCATGCAAGAGACAAAGCGCAATCTGTTGAAATAAGAGCCCGTCGTATGTGTGTGTTTGGCACGACTCCAGGCAGAGGCCGAGTTCAGTGTTCAGAAGATGATCTGGCAGAGCCTGAGTTCGCATCTGAGAGTACTGTGGAAATGGGAGCGAGTTGGTCTCGATTTGTTTTGAGTGGTCTCTGTTCGTTGTGACATCCTTAGATGGGCACTGTGGCCATCGTCTCGTTGGCACAGGTCTGCAGAGGGGTGCCAAGCACCAGGGCACTGCGGCGATGATCGAGCCAGAAGCCCAAACCAACAAAAGCCAAGAGAGCAGCGAGGCTTTTCAGAGCACTCCCTTCTTCTTTCATTTTCTTTGCTGGGGTGCGGCAACGCAACCCCCCGACTCTTCCAGAGGTCCAAGCTGGAATTTGCGGTGCAGACCCACGCGAAAGACTTGGCAGCGGCTGTGGCTGGGGGCCTTGAAAGGGGCCTTGACACGAGCATTGAACGGGGCCTTGAAAGGGGCCTTGAAAAGAAAGGGGGCGGGGGGAAGCTGAAGAGTCTCTAGCTAGCCGTTTGTGTTTTGCAGAAACGTGTTTTTGTTTCACATATCCCAGGGTGTGAGCTTTAGAGTGTGAGAGCTTGCTGGCTCGTTTTCTCGCTTTCTCGCTCTCTCTGTCTGTCTCTCTTCTCTCTCTCTCTCCGTCTCTCTCTCTCTCCGTCTCTCTCTCTCCCTCTTTCTCTCTCTCTCTCTCTCTCTCTGGCCACACATTGGATCTTTGTTCCCTTCATCTTCTTCCGTGGCTCTCTGCCTCTGCATTTGAGGAAGCCCTGGACCTGTGCCTGGAGCGCAACCAAGGCAAAGGAAGAGAACCTCTCCTCATCGCACGAAAAAAGAGTGAGAGAGAGCGAGAGAGAGGGGGCAGAGCAGTTAGTACTCTCGCTCTCTGTGTGATCACTTTGTGAAGCAATCAAAGTGTTTTGTGTCCAGTGCAAGAAGGTAGACTTAGTGACTTAGTGGCATTTTCTTTGTTTTGCCTCTTTGTGTTGTTGTCTCACGACTTTCTCTCACGGTTCTCTCTGCTTTGCTGCCTCCTCCCTTTTGGAAGAGGCTTGGACTTGCTGGGAGTGGCCATGATCGAGTCCATCGAGGCTGCATGTGCAGAAGCCGATCCTGTTCGAGTGTTTTGCAGAATCGCGAATCTTGCCGCTTCTTCTCCTTCTTCATGAGAATCCACCATTTTTCACCTCCTTCCACCCTTTCTCTCATTCCCAAACTCATTCTTCTTCTTCGTCGGAGGCCATCAAAAGCGCTGCCCTCCACGCAGATGCGCGGCAGGACACTCTTCAACTCGAACACCGCACAATGTCGGACATGTTCGGACATGTCGCTAATGCGGCTAACGCCCTCCTCAAGCCCAACTTCGAGAAGGGGGATCTTGCGCATTGCGTTTATTTCTCGAGTCATGCTCGTCCGTTTTCGCGTTTGGCCAAATGTGAAGCTGTCGCTTTTGGACGCCGGTGTTCGTCCGCTTTTGGGCATCCGCGTGTGTGAGAGCTGCAGTGCCTCGTCGACGTCAATGTTCGCTTCTCGCCGCTACGTGGCATGAATCCGTGCTGGAAGGTTTTCGTTGTCTTTCGTCACCTCTTGGTAGTGTTTCTCTGTTTTGTTGGCTTCTGTTGCGTTCCTGCTTTTTGCTCTTGTTTTCGCAGCCACTTGCTCCATTTGCTTTCCATGATTATGGAGAAAATGAAGGCCTTTCCTATCAAACACAAAAGCAATAGGGTGTTTGTCCGATCAAAACATGGCGAAGAATCTTCCCCAAAATCAGGAAGGAGTTGCCCAAATGAAGTTTCCAGCCACTATTGATTCAATCATGGACGATCGTGCTCTCTGTTGGAGGGGAGCAGGGGCAGCGAGCGCGCTCGACATGTGTGTACGCCGTGTATGTTTAAGCCTTGAGTTGTCTGCTTGTCTGCTTGTCTGCTTGTCTGCTTGTCGTTTGTGTTTTAGTACCGGGGGGGATGGGGGGGGGGGGTGTCAGTATGGGTCCGCCGGGGAGCGTGTCTGGGTGCAGTGCAAGACTGCAAGACTGCAAGACGAGGAGGCGTCTGGGACACGAGAGAGGGAGCTTCAAGCATGAAAAGAGAGCTTCGAGAGACTCCTCCTCTTTTCTCCCTTTTTTCTTCTACAAAAATCAGAAAAGGCAAAAAAGAGGGCAGCCAAAACAAAAGAATGAGAACATCTCTCCCCTTCTCTCTTTTTTTTTGTTGTCCCTTCCTCTCTCTTGAGACGAGCCTCTCGGCTTCAACAAGAAGCGGGAAGAAGAGAAGAGAGAGGCGCAGAGCTCTTCCTCTCTTTTTTTCTTTCTTTTTTTCTGAGAAAAGAGGGGGAAGGAGAGAGGGGAAGGGGGAGAAGGGGGGAAAGGGGAGAGGAAGGGGAGAGGAAGGGGGGGGGGGGGCAAAAGCAAAAAAGCGCCGTGGGGGGGGGGGGGGGGGGTGCGCCTCCGTGCCGGACCCCCCCTTCTCCCCCCCCCCCCCCCCCAATTCTCTCTTCTCTCTCTTCCTTTCTGCATCTTCCTCCATCTTCCTCCACTTCAAAAGGAGCGCCCTCCTCTCTTCCTTGCTGTGGGCCAGCGCTCTCTTCTTCTTCTCGGAGTGCTCTGTCTCTCTCCTTCTCTCCTGAGACCGATGCCCTTGGGGGCTCTGAGCCCCGTCCTCGCACTCGATTATAAACAAAAAACGCAAACAGCACACCGCCCAAAACCAAGAACCCCGTGCAGATGCCACTTGTTGCACCAGTTGCACCAGTTGCACCAGTTGCACCAGTTGCAGGCAGTCGAGAGAAACCCCTTAAGATTCCGCATAACAGACGTACGCCTTGAGCTGCTGCTCATGAGTAGTCAAGTGAAATGAAGTCCCGCAAAGGCTTGAAGGGGCCTGCTCCAAGTGCACTCGCGGGCTCGGTGGGCACGTCAGCCATGGCCCCCTTCATAGTGCCTGCCGAGGTTTCGTGCCTGAGAAAAAGACAGCTTGCTGCGCAGACCTGAGGCTACATATGCGCATATGCGTCATCCTCTTCTGGAGGGGGGCGGCGTGGCTGGGATCCTGTGGCCCTTGGACAGGAGATTCCTGCTTCATGGCCAGCGAAAACGGACGGCTTAGCGACCCCCAGCCTAGTGGCGGCAGCCATGATCATGGCCACTGGCGAGTCCTCCACCTCAATAACCAGCATGGAAGGGCTTACTGCCTGTCACGGCGGCGCGCTCCATTCCAACCTGAGCTGATCCCACCCTCGCCAAGACCCTCTTGAGCCATAGCATTGCCTCGATCAGGGTGCATAGCATTCTGGGCCGCATGCCTAGAAATTTTCTGGGGCCGATTACAAGCTGGGCCCCGCCAGTAACCCGCAGTTGCCCAGAAGCCGGTTGGCGGGACCAGCCAAGCCGAGAAACTCAAGTCAACGCAAGTAACTCCCCGCTAGCAACAAAAGTCCCAGAAATTGCCGGGAAACAAGCTTCTTTAAACTAAACAATAGGATCCCTACAACAACCAAAGACAACCATTTTAATGGGATAGCGAAGCCTCTGGCCAGCCGGCCCCACCAGGCGCCACCATGCCCAGAAACTCCATGGTGTAAGCAATATTTCTCAAATCATGCTCGGATCCCTATTGCAATTCAAGGGATGTATTCCGTGACAGGAAATTGGAAGACAGCGGGCCATGCAGTTTCCTGGAAACAGTATTCCTTGACATATGTTTCCGGGAACCCAATCACAATTTCTGCGAAAGCTGGCCCCGCCAGCGGGCCCCGCCCACCTCAAATCAGCAGTGTTCCTAGGCTCTGGACAGCGGGCCCGCCAGCGGTCCTTTCACAGCGGTCCTATCAGCAGCATCTTTTTCGTTAGCGGGCCCCCCACCAGCAGGCCCTGCCGCCGCGCCAGTGAGCCGTAGTGCGCCCCGCCGCCCAGAAACTCAAATACCCCAATCAAGCACCCGTACAGTATCCTGTTTCCCCATCCAGCAAGTGGGCTGCCACATTCTGAGGAAAGAGTGGCGCGCATCATGTGACGCAACGTGCTCAGGACAGCAAGCAGTACGGCTAATGGCAGTTCAGGCAACCGGTCCAATTGCCCGCCTGAGCCTTCCCTGCCCGGCTTAGACGAAATGGTGATGCTGTTGCCCGAGCTTCAATGGCCTGCGTGTTCAGGATGTTCAGGAAACTGTCCGCTACAGTTGCCTACTTGGCCGCCCTGGCCTGCTTGCTCCAACATCATGCCGGTACAACTGCCGGTACAATTGCCCGCCTGGATCTGAAGGCAGCATTCTGGTACAGTTGCCCGGTCTCATATTACGGCAACTGGTACAGTTGCCCAGCTTCAATAGGCAGGGCAGAAAAGCTCATGATAAGGCGCCCAACTATGCCGAAAGTTGCCTGAATAGACAAGCCAGGGACGGTACCGGAATGTAAATCCTTGGAATCGGGTTTTAGATGGTTATATAAGGACAGCGTGGGGAGGTCCGACGTGGTAGTTTTTCGCTGCGTCTTTAGCTGCATGTTTAGCTGCGTTTGAAGCTCACTAAACGTCATTCCCCTGCGAGAGGAGCTGGCCAAGATGCTCGAGAAGGCGGCAGAGGAGAGTGTGTGATGAGATGAGCTGCTCTTCTGATGAAGAGAGTTGCTCTCTTCCTTTTCCTTGTGTGTTCTCCTGAAGTCACTGACATGACATCAACTTGACTTCTCATTTCTCTCATTTCTCTCATGCATCTCCTCCCCCACGCTCCCCAGGAGCTGAGCTCCGGCATCGTGTCAGGAGCTCAGCAAAAGAGAATGTGCTCGGAGAGAGAAGCGCTAGACAGAAACGAAACCTCTTCACAAAATAACCGTTTGAGCAAAACTCCCAAAGCTGCCATTTGTTGGGGTTTGGCCCCACTTGGGGCCCAACTTCTTGGGGTTGCAAAGGTCCCGACGTGGGGCGGATTTGATCGCCTTGCTGGGCGACTGCGGAATTCAGGAAGCACTGCTCCGAGTAGACTCAGTAGACCTTCCTAAATTTCTACTGTAGAATTTCTTTAGGGGCCCCTGCAGAGGAGCCCAAGCTGGAGTCGGCGATCAAGGCGGCCCGGGCGCCCTGGGAAACGGCTCAGAGACAGTTGGCAGAGCAAGAGGGGTTTTTCGGGGGGGCGGGGGGGGGGGAAAGGTAGACGCTCTCTTCATTTTTTTTGTCCCTCTCAGTTTGGCGCTCTCTCAGCTCTCTCCCTCTTAGGGCTTTATGAGAGTGCAAATTAGAAGTGTCCAAGGCTTGGGTCGCCGCCAGGGCCTCGCTGTTGGGTTGTTGAGTTGTTGAGTTGTTGAGTTGGAGTTTTAGGGGCAGTGAGCTTGAGATGCTTGAGCAGTCGGCCATTCTGCTTCTCGCCTGTATTCCCCCAGGCCTACGACAACGGAGAGTGAGGAGAGCTTTGTGAGAGCTTTGCTTCTGTAAGGGCATGGGCCACGGGGGACGGGGGAAACGCCAGGAGACGCGTCTCGGTGCAACGCGCAGTGTTTCAATTCATGTTTCAATCAACTCATTTTGAGAGAAGCCGTCGCGGAATTTGTGGCCGAAAAAGCGGCTTCAACGCGAGCGCAGCGAGTCTGTTGGGACTGTTTCACAGGCGGGCCGAAAGGTGCTTGCCGTTTCGAAGATCTAAGGGAGGGCGAGGGGAGCAGAGAGTCGGCGCAGAAAGGAAGAGGGGCGCTTGACAGAACATGCCACATGACATAGCTTGGAGGTGGCCACTGCGAAGCCGGTCCTTCATGAACGAAAAAACTCGCAAATAATGCACATGCGACATTTCACATACTACGCTCCAGAGTGTTAGGAATCATCGTCAGCGTTTGTGACGAACCGATCATGACACCACGTAGGGCGCTTTGATGCGCTTTGCTTCAGTCAGTGAACAGTGCTGTCTTTCTCCTTGAAAACGCCGTCCCACTTTTGCGGATCTTTCTGTCTTTCCTGCGAGTTCTCGCTTTGCTCCAGCTTCTCGTTCCGCCGGATTCCACCACACTTCTGCTCTCACGAGCTGCAATGCCCCACAGTTGTCCAGGTATTGTCCAAGAGCGCATGTGGGGAAATCCTGCAAGGCCTTCCACCCAAGATCGATGACCAAGGTACCTTTGTCTGAGGTCTTAGAGCCCGAAGTGTCAATCCACGGCTGCAAAACATCTTGAAGCTAACACTTGTATCCAGGACCTCGTTGGGAATTGCACGGAAGATTTTAGAGCGCTTGACATGGTCCTCTTATTCCCCAGCCACGTTCCCGCGGCTTGACATTCTTCTTGTAGCTACATTAGAGTATATTAGAGTAGAAGGTCTGCAATGGTCTGCAATATGCAATAGTCTGCAATGATCTGCAGAACCTGCTGAAACTTTGCTCCGGCTTGCTGGACGCAGGCGCCATGGAAAAGTGACTCAGGGTAAGTCACGTGGAACCGCAAAAAAATTGACATCTTTCGGGAGTATCTCCTGGCAAGTTTTCAAAGACACATGTTCGGGAGAGCACGTCCATAAATGGGCCGATCCTCTATCTGGACTTGAGCCAACAACTCATTGGTTGACGTTCGTCCTCAAGATGCAAAGAACTCTGGAAGCGACAAATCTTTTCCCTCGAGACAATTTACATAGATCGAGAGCACTAAGTCGCTAAGGGCTGATGCAACACACATAATTCACATAATGATGGTGATTCGTTAAGATTCTTCCTTCTTAGTGCAGGGATAGTGCGACAGAACGCACGCCGACCGGTTTGCACCTCCGAGACTGCCTTCCTTTCCTGCACTCATCCGCAGAGTGCAACAAATGGCCAAGTGGTGGCCCCAGACGGATGCTCTCCCTGACCGAGTGAGGCTCTCCCCCTGTCCCTCTGTCTCCCTCTCTCCCTCTCTCTCTCTCTCGCTCTTACTTTACTGAGAGGAGACGGTCTTTTTCAACTCAAGGCCCATCGTCATCAGCTTCAAACGCCGGCTTGGGGAAGGGTCCGAGCCGGAACCCGTAGAGCCCAGCGACGGCAGCGAAGGCAGTCAAGGCGGAGAGTTGGCATGGAGCAATATTTGTGCGGAGCGATCTTCGGGAGATTTTGTATCTCAATTTTGTTTCGCCCTGCAGGTGAGCAGAAGGCGAAGGCCGCCAGGACCAGGCATCTTTGTGTTACTTAAGTTATTCCTGTTTCAGACGCAACTCTCCCGCGAGAATGTGCAAGGCATCAGACCCGCTGCGTGAGACAAAATTAGTTGAGAGTTGAGAGAACTCTCAGAATCAGAGATTTTCCTTCTGCCCTTGTGAGGCTGGCCCGGGGCCTGTGGGAGCGCGTGGAGCGGCTGAAGGACGGACGAAGAGGGACGAAGCGAGAGGGAGATAAACGAGGGACGATGAGGGAGCCAGAGGAAAAAGCACGGGAGAGGAGGAGACGAAAGAGAAGGGAGACGAAGGAGGAGATGAAGGAGGCCAAGCAGGAGACGACGCAAAAAAGAACCAGGCCCGCAAGACCGCAGGTGTACAGGCACACAGGGCACACAGGCACACACCAGAGGCCGGAGGCCGGAGGCCGGAGGCCGGAGGCCGGAGGCCGGAGGCTGGAGGCCAGAGGCCAGACACGGACAACACGCAACACGCAACACGCGCACAGCGCGCACAGCGCACAGCGCGCACAGCGCGCACAGCACACACACAGCACACACGACACACACAACACACACAGCACACACAGCACACACAACACACACAACACACACACACACACAACACACACAACACACACAACACACACAACACACACCACACACACAACACACACAACACACGCAACACACACAACACACACAACACACACCACACACAACACACGCAACACACGCAACACACACACACACACACACACACACACACACAACACACACACACACACACACACACACACACACACACACACACACACACACCACACACACACACACACACACACACACACACACACACACACACACACAACACACACAACACGCAACACACACACACACACACACCACACACACCACACAAACACACACCACACAAACACACACACACACACACACACACATTTTCACCCACACAACACACAGCACACACACACACACACACACACACCACACACACACACACAACACACACACACA
>CAJNDS010000246.1:90000-187553 GCA_905221605.1 Symbiodinium natans
AGCGTCCCATAAAGAAAATAACAAAACACAAAACGAAACCATGAGAGCCTGAGCTGGGTGCCGCACAAGAGCCTTGGTGAGTCTCTGAGTGTTTTCACATTTGCTTGGGCCTATTGGATCTTCGCTGTTAAAGTGTTGTGTGATTGAGAAACATGAGAAAACATGAGCAAACATGAGCCAGCATGATTCGGCTTGATCGGGCACTTGCAAGAGGACCAGTTGGAGAATTGGCTGGAGGCCGGGCCTTCTCTTCGCTTGCCCTTGGGCTTGCCCTTAAGCTTGCCCTTGGGCTTGCCCTTGGGCCTGCCCTTGGGCCTGCCCTTGGGCCTGGGGGGCCCTGCCAAACGGGTCATAGATCGGGAACAGTGAAGAGACACCCCGAAAAGAGGCCCCCCTTTCTGCACGGGCCCTCACAGGCTCCAGCTTGTCCAAATCGATCGTGGAAAGGTGGAGACAGCACATCTGGCGCTCGCAGCGGAGGCCGCAGTGGAAACGGGAAGCCAAGCGCGTGACGAGGTGCTGCGTGACTTGGGGAAGATGCAAAAGTTGCAGACAGAACTCCAAATTGGAATTGCCAGGGTCTCGTTACATCGCGTGCGTAGGCGGCTGCAGACGTCTTTGACTTGATGGCAGACCACCGATTAGGAGAGCTGCTTTGGTGCAGTTGAGGAGGCAAGACGATCATTCGGACCTGTGTCAGGCGAGAATGGGAGTAATGGGAGGCCGCCCGGCGCGCAATTGTGCACTTCAAGCCCTCTCAAAGCCCTCTCAAAGCCTTCTCAAAGCCTTCAAAAGCCTCAAAGAAGTCGAAGACCCATCTCGGCCGTACCAAAAGATATTCTTGCCAACAAAATGTTTGTTGTTTGGGGCAGAGAGCTGCCCGTACTGCTTTGCAGATGGGGCACGGGGCCTTCAAAGCCTTCTCGCGCCAGTTTGGTTGCAGCGGCACTTGCGCTGCGGCAGAGGGCGGGACAGCAGTCGAGAGACACCACAAGAATGGGAGAAGAGAGAGGAGGGAGGTGAGAGCTGTTTTGGAGTCCTTTGGTCCAATTTTCGACATTTGGTTCGTTGCTTTGGCACAGGTGGAGGCCGACGAGAAGGCAGCTGCGGCGCTGCGACGCTGCGACGCGCTTCCCCTGCGACCCCTTTGTCTTTGTTGTTTTGCTGCTGCTGAAATACGGGAACCAGGAGAAAGCGCCGCATGTAGCTTTTTGATAAATGTGTGAGATGCACCATTCACTGCGCTTGGTGGTCTTGGAGGCTCTATCCGAGCTCACGGCCCGATGCCTGGATTTTGCTTAGTGGCTTAATGTTGGTTTTTTGGTTATTTTTGAAAAGGGTTGCAGTTGCATCAATCAGTGACATGTTTCATGGGCCAAAGTTAATCGTCCTGCATGTTCTCTTGCTTGGAGGGTTTCATGAAGATCTTTGCCAAAAGTCGCGAGCTGAAGCTCGGCTCGTCGAAGGCCTCCTTTTGCGAGCTTTGTCTTGCCTGCCGAGCACAATCGTGCAACAATCGTGTACACCCAAAGATCACAAGCTCCCACGTGATGGGTCTATAGTTTGCACTCTTTGCAAAAAAAAACCAGCGGATGTGCAATGCGTGCAATGTAGAACACGTCGAGCAGAGGCCGCCTGGGAGCAGCTCCGGGCCCTGCTGGAGGCTCTCGAGGAGGAGAGCCCCCCGCTTTTGTCGAACACACGCTTTTTTACGAAGAGCGAGAGGAAGAGAGCGAGAGAGAGAGAGTGAGAGTCAGAGAGCGAGTCGCAGAGTGAGGTAGAGGTAGGTAGGTATTAGAGACGGAGAGAACAGGCAGAAGGTTCAGAGAAGGCGCGCGCGTTTTCTGCCTTTTGCTCTTCTTCGAGGCTCCCATGGGCCTTGGGCTTAGCGGGAGTTTGTCTGTCTTGCGATCGTATGAAATCTTCAGTTCGCTTCAGAGTTGCTTGTTGCAGCGGCTGGCGCCGAGCGGGGGCCGAGCGGGGGCTCCGAGGTGACAGCTACAGCTATAGCGATGCTTGAGAAAGCGTCCCTTTAGTGATGCCAAAGCCAAGGAAAAAAAAGCAAAAAGAGTTTGTCCGAGAGAGTGCTTCTCTGAGTGCTGTTGTGCCGTATTGGCCCTCTCTTCCAACAGAAGAACACAGAACAGAATGTCTGGGAGCCTTCTCGCTTGCGTTGCACCTGCTTTTTGCGTCTTCTCAGGGATTAGGGGCCCGGGGTGTGGGAGCGCAACAGCCGCAAAAGCATCAGCTGCCTTCAAAAAAAGGGGCATATCCGTCGGGGCGAGTTGCAGCCATGGTGCAGTCTCGTCCGGAGCTGAGAAGAGGGATGCCAATGCTGCCAATGCTCCATTGTGCGCCATGCTCCCACACCTTTGAGAAGAAGTGGAGCTCTCCCCCCGATCACAGGGCTTGTTGCCTCCTTTGGAGGAGCTCTTTTGCCCCGCTGCCATTTTTGCGGCGCCCCGTCGCCGAGGTGAGATGCGAAGGATGAGGCGCGTATGAAGCGGGGGGGTTTCGAGAATGGCGCGTTTTTCTTTTTGTTCTTTCTTTCTTTTCTTTCTTTTCTTTCTTGAGATCCTTTTCTTTTGACTGAGCTCTCGAACGCGCTGCACAGGTTCGGGGCGGCCCTTGCAGCTTTCGCATTGCTCAAGCTGTCCCAACCTCGGCTCATGCGCTGTCCCTTCTCTTGGTTCGACCCGTTCTTTTCGCTCTTGTCGGATCTCATTCGCTGTCTGGCTGCATTTTGGCCTTCATCTCTCGTTGCTCTCTCTTCTCTCTCTTTTGCTCTCTCATTCCCTTTTCGGCACGGTGGGCCCCGGTGGGCCCCGGCCAGTGGGCTCCCCGGCGAAGCCTTAAAGGTGGGGTCTGAGTTGGAGTCATCTTCAGTCTTTCCTTCACCCTGTTCGCAAAAAAAGAGAGTGCGTATCAGAGAGTTCTCTTGCCAGACTGGTGAGTTGTGCACGATGCCTGTGCAGACGCTGTGGTTTCATGCTGTTTGATGCTATTTGATTCTGTGCTTTTTCAGGTCTTTCGTGGGTGCCCCGGCCACAGAAACACGGGGCTCTGGGAGCTCCGTGGCCCGTCGGGGAGAAGGCGTAGCAATCGTGACATCTCTTGTTGCACGCCACTTCGCGGTTGTCTTTTCTGTGGTGCGCCATCACGACCTGTGCAGGTTTGTGTTTGAACAAAAACAGGGGTTGCCTTTTCCTAAAGCTTAAGGGTGCAGGGCGAGAATGTGTGGATGTCTTGGCAGTCTTGGAGAGTGCAAACACGAGTAGATGCTTCTGACGGGGCGGCGCTCTTGAGATGGCAGAGGGGCACCCTGGGCGGCACCCTGCCCATCCGTGCGGGGGGGGGGGGCGATTTCCAGACACTCCCGGGAGGGGACAGGTGTACAGGTGTGAGGGGAAGGGGTTATCCCCCCGAATTGAGAAGATACTTCCGCGCCACCTGTAGGCAGAGCGGGCCAAAAGAGAAAGCGGGGATGGGTTTGGGGATGGGGGGGAGAGCACACTGTTAAAGAGCCCACGGGGAGAGCACACGATGACCTTCGCGAGGCTTCGCCGGCGATGCGCCGAGCCCAAAGGCCGGGGGCCACTGTCTTCAAAAACGTGCAAGAGAGGGAAAGAGAAAAGAGAGGGAGAGAGAGAAAGAAGAGAGAGAGAGAGCTCGGCCTTTCTTTGTTTTCCAACCTTTATCCTCTCTCTACTCTCTCCACCTTTCTCTTCAGAGGTCCACCCTCTCTCATACCATACAAAGCTTTCTATGCTCTCCACGCATGCTCTCCCTCTCTATACATATATATGCTTTGCAAGGCTCTCTATCTCTCTCTGTTGTGCAAGAAAGTCTGGTTTTCCCACTTGTCTTACTCAGAAAATATTCTTCATCCCCCAAAGCCATAGTCCCAGTAGTATAGGTAGTGGAAGAAAGTCAAATGAAGGGACAGATAATAACTCAGATATGGATAATATAAATAGTGAAGTGGGAAACATAATCCCCCACCCCGGTAGTTGGGGTTCAGGGCTTGTTGGGTGTTTCTTTGGGGAGTTGGTTTCTGCAGGGAAGGGGCGTGAGGGGTGGTGAGGCCTGCGAACCTGTCAGGGGCCCTTGTGCAGTGCTGGGGACGTCAATCCTGACACCTCGCTCTTCAGTCGCGTGAGAACCCGGACTGAACATGGTGAAGAAGGCCTGTCACCGCACAGAATCACACACAAACAGTCCCAAACACATGTCGGCCGACACGCGCCACTGCTCTTCACGTCAAGGCAGCTCAAAAAATCTCGGAAACAAAGACAGCAAAGACAACCGGGGCCGTTCGGTCCTTGAACTTTTGCATGCCCTGCGCGTCCGTCCCGTCCCGTCCCTCCTGTGCGCACTAAACATGCCACACACACACACACACACACACACACACACACACACACACACACACACACACACACACACACACACACACACACACACACACACACACACACACACACACACACACACCACACACACACACACACACACACACACACACACACACACACACACACACACACACACACACACACACACACACACACACACACACCACACACACACACCCACACACACACACACACACACACACCACACACACAACACACACACACACACACACACACACACACACACACACACACACACACACACACACACACACACACACACACACACACACACACACACACACACACACACACACACACACACACACACACACACACACACACACACACACACACACCACACACACACACACACACACCACACACACACACACACACACACACACACACACACACACACACACACACACACACACACACACACACACACACACACACACACACACACACACACTTCTGCGTGCGTCCACAGCCTGAATCTAAAATATGTTTATATCTGGATCAAGGTCTGTACTCAGCTACATAGGCTGAGTGTAATTCTCAATCCAGCACATGACCCTTCATGAGGATGTTCATGTGAAATGCTGAAACAAGTATGATGCACAGCCGCCTAACCGTCACACACAACTGAACCTTGTGACAGCACAGCAAGTACGTCCAGCTGGCCAAGCTGGATATCCTGGTCCTTTTGTGTGGAACTTCGTTGGTGGTAGCAGCACAAGGACCCTCCCCCCTGCTGGAGAACGCACGTCGCATGTCCCATGGGCGACGTTCTAAGTGGTGACAGAGTGTCACACACACAACAAGCCCAGAAGGCACACATTTTCACGTCAAAATGACGTTAGGTGAATTTAATTTTAACGCTACGCGACCCGCCTCGGCCCGGCCCAGCGCATCCGCGTGAGCATGGTGATTCCGCAGCGCCCAAGTCGCTGGACCCCAAGCAATAAGGGTTGGGTTTAAATTTAGGGTTTAGGGTTCCGGGTTTATGGTTTATGGTTTGGGATTTAGGGTTGAGGGTTAGTTTAGGATTGAGGGCTTAGGGCTCAAGGTTCACGCTTTGGGGTTGAGGGTTTTTTTGGGTTTAGGGTTCGGCTTGGATTGATCGTAGGGTTCTTCAGGGGGGGTATATAGGGGGGAAGGGGGGCAGAGGGGAAGGGGGGAGGGGGGGGGGCAGGGGAGGGGGGGGGTTGTTGAAGGTTTGAGGGTTGAGTGCTTGGGGCTTAAGGTTTGAGGTTTAAGGTTTAAGGTTTAAAATGAGGTTCAAGCTTAGACTCTTCGGCTCGTGGAATGCATCTCGGCCCTGCTCATATTGGGGGGGGCGAAGGGGGGGGTAAGGGGGCCTGGAAAGCTGGCATGGCCCCTGCAGCAAGGATGACACACACAAATGAAACAGAGTCACAGGGTTACCGGGGTTGAGGGCTTCGGCCTGATCCCAGTAGGGTTTCCCTTAGGTGCCTCTTGTTCGGGGTTTTGGGGGTGTGTCTCTTGGGGTTTGGGGTTCCCGAGCTTAGGCTGGTACTCCTCTTTTGGCCCCTACCTTCTCCCTGATTCCTCTAAGTTCGGTTCTCTTTTGAGGTTGTTCTTTTGGTTTCCTGGGGTTATGAGCCCAAGTGTCGTGGTTCTGTGTGGTTAGTTTATTCAGGGCTTTAGGAAAGATCCATGGATCCTGCGTCTTCGCTCTTGTTGGAAGCTTCCTCTGGTACAGATGAGGCTCCGATGGAGGAGCATGGAGGAGATGCGGTTGACGAGCTTTTTGCTCAGGCGCTGGGATCCGCACTTGCTGCGGGAGGTGGGGGGCCTGGTGCTGAGGAGAGCAACAGTGGTTTATCTGGTGGTGGCAGCGGTGCAAGCAATGTTGCAAGTCCTGCGACTACCGGGCAAAACAATGGTGGGTCTGGTACAGTTTCTGGGCCTACAATATCATCGTCTCAGGTGGATGGGAATGGTGATACCCCTACGACAGTTGCTCCTGGTACAACAGCTGGTGCAGCGATTTCCACAGGTTTGGGTGATGGGCCCTCAACAGTTCCTGATACAGCGGTTGCACAATCGGTCAGTGGTCCTGGTCCAGAAGTGTGCTACAGCGCCAGAAGGTATCGTGGCAGCGGTTTTTCAGTTTCAGCAAAGTACCGGGCCATCAACAGTTCCTGGTACAGCGGTGGCACAATCGGTCAGTGGTCCTGGTCCATCAGCCCATATTGGTTTTACCAGCGTGCCGTTTCCTGGAGGTGATTTTGACAGTGGAACAGGCGAGCAACACTTGACTGGGCAGATGACACAATGGACTCCAAACAATGCTGCAGTGCAAGGCAACAATCCTGGGCTGGCGTTTAACACCTACGAGCAGATTCGAGCCTTGGGAGCAGTGGATCAAGCGGCTTTGGCAAGAATGTTTGCTATTTTAAATCTGGAACGACAGGACTCTGCGGGTTCCCAGGCCCAGGCTGCTTTGGGGGATCTCCAACCTAGGTCGTCCGATTCGATGCGGTCGGCTAGGTCTCATCCTTCGCAGGAGCTGGGTGAACAGGAGACTGGAACTCGTACACCGGTCGTAGCGACAGAAGGACCGGAGCAATACACGATTGCAACGCCTCCTGGTTTGGGACAGCCTGCATGAGTTGGTAGCGTTGCGAGTTCAAGTACAACGCCTCCTCCACCACCGCCACTCCCCAGTAGCCACCATACACCTGGTGGCACACGCGTTCCTTCGGGGCCTTCAATGGCTACACCCAAAGTTGCTGGGGTAACAGCTGGCGTGGATGCATCGTGGCAGGCCATGGGACCGGCAGTTTGGGAGGTGGTACCACCACCGGAGATGAAGGCGAGACCAAGGGCCTTAATATCTGAAGATTCAGCGGCCTTGATGCCTTCGGAGGAGACAGCCCGAAGTATTCAGGATCTGCCTAAGCTGGAGATCTCCAAGGGCAACACCGAGGATGCTGGAATGATTCTTGGAGACTGGCTGACGGTGGTCAAACCGATGATGGCGGGAATTTCAGCCACAGCAGCAGAGTGGTGGGACCAGGTTACAGGTACGGCCTACAACTATTACGATGACTGGCTGGCCGCCTCGCCACTGAAGAGGTTGGAGCTCCGAGACAAGGTGATGGGGCTGACAGCGCTGTTTGAGCACTCCAGGTGGTCACGAACTGAACAACGAGGCGCGGTGCTCATGCTGGCGGCGTTACCTGCAGATGTTAAGGAGGAGATGGTAACCATCCGAGCGGTGCAAACCATTCCTATGCTGTTTCGGTTGCTGACCAAGTATCAACCGGGAGGAGCAGGAGAGAAGCAGGCTTTGCTACGAACGTTAACTGCTCCAGCTGCGGTGAGCACGGCGACGGACGGCATCGCTGGAATCAGAAAGTGGTCTCGAGCCCTTACCAGAGCTCAGGAGCTGAAGCTGGCACTCCCAGACCCAACACTGCTGGTTAAAGCACTGGACCAGATTACAGCTGCGGTGATTGCGGGGGAAAGCTTATTCCGGCTGTCAACCTTTCGGTTGGAAAACAAGATTGACTACGCCCCTACCTTGTCCTCTGCCAAGTCCTTAGCGCAGATGTTGCTGGCGGAACTGGAAACGGTTACTGGATCTGAGCTTGGAGGACGAAAACCTAAGGTGGCGGCCATGGAAGCAGAAGCTAAAGGGAAGGGCAAGGGCAAAGACAAGGGACAGCGGGAACATGGGCAATGCTGGAACTGGATGACACCTAAGGGGTGTCGAAAGGGCAACGCCTGCTCCTTTCCGCACGACAAGGCCAGGATGGTGGGGAGGTGTTACAACTGTTCTGCGGAAGACCACCAAAAGGCCAACTGCCCTTATCCTACCACCTCTGCAGACACAGCCGCTGCCAAAGAGACCAACGACAAGGCCACGGAAGCAAAGGGCAGAGGCAAGCGCAAGGGAAAGCCCAAGCCCATCGTGAAGAAAGTGGAGCCGGACGAACCAGTCCTCTACGACTTCCGCTTCGTCCTCGACGGCACAGGCAGCTTTTCTTCAGGAGGCATCCGAGCTCGTCAAGACGATGAGATTGGCGGCGTTGCGGGGTGAAACGTATGGCTGGGGATTGCTGGATGGTGGAGCTACGGCCTGCCTCAGAAGGGCAAAGTCCAATCGGGAGTTCCAACGTGCTGCCCCGATTACAGTGGCCCTGGCTACCGGCTCAACACAGCTCCGGATTAACGATGCTTCCACGAGTCCCATTGTGGCCATGCGCGAGCTGATCCAGCTGGGTACAGGAGTGACCTGGGATCAAGGTGGTATCTGCATCAAGGTCCCGAAGTTTGGCCAGCTTCCAGTACGATTGGCTACAGGATGCCCAGAAGTTCCAGAAGCACTGGCCTTAAAGCTCATTGAAGATATTGAGCAAAAGAAGCGGGACAAGATGGCCTTCGTGAAGGAGCTGCGAATCCAGCAGGACGATGGAGGTGGCCTGGAGCAAGAAGGGACTATGGTGTTTGAGGATCCCGTAGCCATGAAGCGCTGGTTGCAAGATCAGTTTTTGCATCTGCCAGAGGGGGTCATCGATGCCCGCCTATGCCAAAGGAAATGACTGCTTGCCTTCATCGTACTGAACTTGTTTGCTGGCAAAACCCGGGGCTTCTTTCAGCGCTATCTGGATGGCAAGGGTATGGATGGGTGTTACGTTATCGACGTGGGCCTGCCTGAAAACCTACTGTGCGACCAAATGTATGGTTTTTTGTTGGAGTTGGCCCGAAGTGGTCATGTCAAAATGGTGATGGGCGGACCTCCAGACAAGACGTTTGAGGCACCCAAGCAATGGAGGGGGAATGATCCTCAAGACCGACTTGGCAGATCTGAGCTCGGTCCTCGCGACCTGCGGGCTGTGGAGAAGGAGAATGTCCTGATCCTGAGGCAGTTGGTGCTGTATATGGTCGCAGAGGAAGCAAGGAGGCTTCATAACAACAGCCAGGCGGTGGGTCTGCACAGGGCGCCAAACAATGGGGAAAACACCGAAGCTTCGAAACCGGAAATCTGGAATTGGCCAGAAGTACGACATTGTCAAGCAAAGTACAAGTTGGAAAAACTGGAAGTCGACTTTGGCGATTTGGGTCACCGGACCACGAAACGGCAAGGATTGCTGGTATCGCATAAGTTGTACTTCGATGAGGTTTCAATGGTGAACTGCAAAGACCGTGGTTCGGGGGAGGAAGGAATGGATCCTCAAGAAATGACCAAAGGGCATGAGTGGCCTGATGGTTTGAAGTGGGCAGTTCTACAATTGCTGCTGCGCTTGGTCCCGGGGGGGGTATCAATCCATCGTCTGGATACCAAGTTCCGACAACATGCTGCCCAAGGCCATATTCCTTTTCGTCGCGATTGCCGACACTGCCTAGCAGGCGGGGCCAAAGACGGCCAGCATCGGAGACTGCCTATCAGCGAAGCCTACGCGATTAGCGCCGATCTGAGTGGTCCCTACACGGTGGGCTTGGATGAGTATGGTCGGGTGAAGTACATGTGCACGATGGTTTACACCGTCCCGGTCTTTGCAAATTTGGAGCCGGAACCAATTGTGGAAATTCCTGAAGGAGGTGGTCAAGCTGAAAAGCCCAGGTCTTCGGAGGCAGTCAATGACGCCGCATCCTTGCTGGACGATGACGGGTTGGTGGGCGTAGACACCACATCGCTGTTGGGCGAGGAGACACCGGATTATGAACCGGATTTGGATGATGAGCGGTGTTCCCAACTGGATGAGCCACTACAACCTCAGGCAAAAGATGAGGAAGCCGTCGTCCCAAGGAATTATGGGCTGGACTGCGAGGAGGACTGGAATGATGAGGTGGACCCCGGTGAATGGGAGTGCAACGAGGAGGTCCTCGCGAACAGGCAGACACGGTGGCTCCTCAAGACTTGAAGTTGGACAAGCTACAGATGGTGGAGCTCACTTTCGCTGAGACAAGACCCCAGCATCTGTGGTGGGAGCCATAGGTCGCGTTTACAGCAAGCTGAAAATGTGGGGAATGCATGTGGCCAGGTTTCATACAGACAAAGGAGGAGAGTTTCTCAATGCCCCCGTCTGTCGTTGGCTTCAGGATAGAGGAATTTATCAAACCTGTGGACAGGGCGGATCCTACAAGCAAAATGGCCGGGCAGAAGCTGCAGTTGGTATTTGCAAGAGGGCCACCAGGACGTTGCTGCATGGTGAAACGTCGGCCAAGCGACTTTGGCCGGGCGCCGGGCGATGGGTGGCTGAGCGACGCCTTCGCAGGGCCTTGGCCCGACTGGGCATGCCTATCAAGCCTTTGGTTCCGTTTGGTACAGTGGTTTGGATCCGCAAAAGACACTGGCGTAAGGCTGAACAATGGGATGATCGTGTCCACAAAGGCGTGGTGATTGCCCCGGCGCAACATGTTTCCAGGGGCTATGTGGTGAAGGTGGGAAACGATTTCTTCACGACTACCACGCTGTTTCAAAATGTGCAAATGGCGGATACTGGTGCAATCTCGGAGGTGGAAGTGGACGCTGTGCCTCCCAGACAGCGAGCTCGCGGCAAACAGGGATTGGAGCAAACTGGACACAGTCTGGTACAAGCTTGGAAAAAGGCGGACTCCTGGATCTCTGGACCCTTGCAAGAAACAATCGAGTGGCTGCAGGATTCCTTGAGCGGGACAAAATTACGCAGCGACCGCCAAACCTCTGAAGGCCTCTATATCACCAATGGGGTTTACAGGCGAGGGGGAGTGATTGGGATCACAAATACCACAACCCAACAACCTGACCGGCTGCGAACTCAGGTCTTGAATGCCATCCTCGCAGCTGCTTTCCCAACTGACACCTGGACCTCGTCTACCCTTTCGGTGAACAATTGGCTGGGGCCGCATCGCGATATCTTCAATCAACGTGGGACGAGTAATCTGCTGGTATGCCTTTCACCCTCCATCTCTATCTGGACTGAAGTGGAACCACCATTCAATGGCCTCGGCTCGGAAGGTTCGACCAGGCCTCTGGAAGCCGGGCCAGATTCATCGCCTTCGTTGCGGGGATTCGATGAGATTGGATGGCGTGCTTCGGAGGATGGTGAAGAGAAGGGCCCGCGCGTGCTGGCGGTGGCTTTTTCCTTGGCAGTGCACGCCAGGTTGGAACCTGGCAAAAGGGCCAGCCTGTATTCTGCAGGTTTCCCATTGCCTGCTATAGCAGGCACTGGGGGGGGTATAAGCAAGATTTGAGATCGAGTTTGAGTCCAACCTTGCCCTCGAACACCAGCGCTACGACTGCCCCTAGGCCAAGGGTCGCCAAGCTTCGTCTGCGACAGCGAGAGGAGGGAGAAGCCGATGGGCCTGCAAGGCAAGTGGAGCATACACAAATTCAGTACACTGTGTTGGATGCTGCAACTGCGGATCGGTTGTTTCAGGAGAGATGGACCCATGAGCAGGCCAATGCTCACGTTTGTGGATGACTGGGAAGGTGAGTGGTCCGCAGTGCTCCCACCGGATGGCATCCTACCTACGACAGAAACTGTCGACCAAGCGGCCTCAGCAGCCTACGAGTATCGCTTCAGGTGGGCAGGTTTGCTACCAGATCCGGAAATCGACCCCAATCAAGTCCTGAAGGACCCAAGTATTCGATTGGACCGGGTCAATCCGCCTGAGGATGGGATGAGGCATTTGGTGGATGAGGATGATCCAGAATCAAGGAGGCGGGCTTATCAACTACCGCTACATGTACGACGATGAAAATCAGCTGGAAATTCACCAGTTTGCCATGATGGTAAATCATACGGTGGGCTACGAGGAGGCACCTCACTGGCACCCTCGACATTGTCATTCGGTCCGAGGTCCTCTACGAGCTGCAAGAGCCTCAACAAGCAGAAGAAAATGAGGAGGAGCCTCCAGAAGATGATGAGGATGTGGATCAAGGAGACGATGAAGATGATAATCCACCAGGAGATGGTCCAGATGGCCCAGGTGGAGGTGGACGAGGCCGTTCGAGAACGCCGGAAATCAGGTACGAGGACTATAGAAATGTTCGTCCTCGTTATCAACTTCGTCTAGAACACAGCGATGCCCTGAAAATGCTGGATGCTGCGGAGAGTTTTTTGGTTCCTGAGGAGGCGGGAATGTTGTGTCAAAGCAAAAACAGCCCTGGAACCGGGGGAGCAGCGGCTGGCGTGGTGGGACATGTTCGAGATACCCATTGGTTTTGAAGCTGATGAGCAGAGCGACCTGCTGGATGGTATGCAGCTGGGACTGAAAAGGTTAGGGCTGCATGAACAACAAAAGCTGCAGCAAGACCTTTGGGATCAATCCAGCTTGGACGAGGAGCCGGACACTTGGACCTTGAAGGATCAAGTCACGCAGGTACGGGCCATACACGAGCAAGCAGACCAGGTGGAAGATGATCTTCGACTGTTGAAGAGCATGTCTGTGGAAACAAATGTTGGAGGTACGGGCGCTCCTACTGATGTTTTTCCGGAGGTGTTCTTGCAAACAAAGACAATTCAGCAAGCCCAGGTACTGCAGGAGCTGCCAGCGTGGACACCAGCGGTGAGTGCCGAGTATAACACGATTCGCCATGAGAAGGCTGCAATAGAGCCAATCACCGAGCAGCAAATCCGGGTCATGGAGGAGGACGACAGCCTGATTGTGAAGAGGATTCCGGCAAAAATGGTGTTCACAAGAAAGGCGGTCAGTGGACAACGCAAAGCGAGGGCATGCGCTTGCGGGAACTTTCTCCAGGCCGGGGAGAGCAGCAAAACAAAGCAGGAGCTCCGTGAGGAGGTATATGCGGCTGGTATTGACATTACTGTGCTGCGTACCATGCTTGCTGTGGGGGCTCGTCGTGGCTGGAAGGCAGGAACTACGGACATCAAGGGGGCCTTCCTGAATGCCCCACTACTTCAGCGGACCAAAACCAAAACAGAACGCATCATTTTGGACCCGCCGAAAATCCTGTCCCGAGCTGGAATTATCCCTCCGTATGAAAAGTGGTTGGTGACCCGTGCATTATATGGATTGGACATTTCGCCTAAGAGCTGGGCAGTGTTTCGAAATCAACAACTTAATGGCCGAAGATTTCTGAGTGGAGGAGCATGGCAGGCTTGTCGCACAGATCAAAATTTGTGGAGAATTTTATCCGAGGATGGAAAGTTGTGCGGCCTGGTTTCCATCTATATCGATGACATTTTGGGAGTCATGGAAGATGGGGTACTACAATCGTGCTTCAGCGATCTGTCGCAGCTCTGGGCATGCTCTACACCACAGTACGTGGCCCAAGGTTCTGTTCGTTTTTGCGGATTCGATATATCGGAAGGGTCTGATGATCGCCGTGGATTTTTGCTCCGGCAAGAGGCGTATATCGACGAAATCTTGGAACGATTCGAGAGCGAGCATCAAGGCAGCCTACGAACCTCCAGGGTTCCTGCGTTGAGATAAGATCTCCCTCATGACAAAAAGGAGATGGATCCTCTGCAAGTGAAGCTGGCCCAAAAGCTGATTGGTGAGTTAAATTGGATTGGAACCCGTACAAGACCTGATATCATCTTTGCCATCAGCAAGGCGGCTCAATGCATTACCAGGGATGCTGTTTTGGCGGTGGAAGCAGCAACTCAAATCTTCAAGTTCCTCAAGGCCACAAAGGAGGAAGGCCTTCGCTATGTGGCCAACCCGGATTCTTTCGGGAAGCATCAGGAGTTAAGGGTGCCTCGAAAAGAGGCGTTGGTGGAAGTTTTTACAGATGCCAGCCACGCTCCCGATGCCGGACGTTCCCAAGAATGTGTACATGTTTTTGCTGCAGGCCAATTAATCGGTTGGTCGTCCAACAAGCAAACTATGACCAGCCTCAGTACAGCAGAAAGCGAACTGTGTGCAGTGTTGGAAGGGGTAGCTTATGGTGAGGGAACCAAATGCGTTTTGGAAGAAATCTTGCAGGTTCCTGTTCAGGCTGTGATCTACTGCGATAACGCGGCTACGGTTGCCTTAGTCACAGGGAGCTCCAACCTTTGGCGGACCCGAGGGTTAAAGATTACAATGCGATATTTGGCAGATGTATCACCTTGATGGTGTTTACATGACCGCAGATTTGGGCACAAAACCCCTTACTGCGAGTAGAGTGGACGAGCTGAGGAAGCGGATCAACATGGGAGGGCCAACAAGTTGTCAGCCTCAAGCCAGCAGGCTGCAAGTGACGAACATGCTGAAGATTTTGGTTTGTTTGGCCATGTTGAGTACCGTGGATGGTGCAACAATGGAGCAAGCGATGACAATGGATGATATGGCGACAGTCGTCATGTTGAACTTCGGGCAGACGGCGCTTTGGATGGGCCTGACTGCTATGGTGCTCAGTATTCTGGGAAGCAGCGTGGTTTTTGGCAGGATATCAGAGGATTAAGGCACGGTCCAAGGAAGACCCGTCCTCGCTGTCATCGCCTTTAGCCCCAACATCCACTGGGATGGGATCAAACACGTCCACTGGGACGGCATCGAACACATCCACTAGGATGACCTCAAGCACGCCCCCTGGGATGACACCGACTCCATCCACTGGGATGTCATCGGCTCCTACAGCTTCTTCGTCGGTGCCTATGCCTCCACGCAAGGCGCCCCCAGTCCGACCACCACGTTCGGTGGAGCCAGCCGGATCCGAGGATTATTGGACGACACGAGGGGGATGGCATGTAAGGGTCCATCGGCAACCACGAATCCAACTGTTTGACCCCAGCGATGCTGCCAGACCCTTCGGGTTGGATGAGTTGACTGGTGACCGCGTTACCTATGTCACCTTTCAAAATGATGGTGAGACCCAGGTCATCCGAGATATCTTCCGTTACAAGGTGGATGCCAAGCGACGACTGGACCGCACTTGGAAGGGAGTCACGGAGTTCGTCATTCGTTGACTGGCTGGGATATGGCGATATTCTTTTACTGGCGATTTCAATGGAGGCTTTTGAGCAGGTGCCTCGCCCGAAGGTCAATGGAGGCTTTTGACCAGGTGCCTCACCCAAAGGTCACAAAGGTGATGGCGTTGTTCGTCGTCTTGTCCAGCTGGTTCTGCCATTTGACGTTCTTCATATGTGTCCTGGTGTGAAGCAGGTTGTGAATCGAGGGTGTGGTCGAGCGGGTTGGACATCTGGGATTGTGTAAGCTCGTTGGGGTTGACCTCCTGAAGCACGTAGTACTGCCAACCGTACTTCTGCCATGGGTGAGCATAATGCTGCATGTCTCGGTTGGGGAGAGGTGTTGAGCGAACGGGTGATTGTGTATGGCCTCCGTGAAGGTGTTGTAAGTAGTGGCGTTCCATTCGGTGTGCTCCTTCCATTCGCGGTGTCTGTCCGGGTGTTTGATGGCTTCCCATGTGGACATCGGGGTTTGGTCCAGGTGGTTGCCAACGGAGACGTAGGCGATGGGGTCCAAGTGGTTGATGGGCGTGTCCTGGATGAGGTTGGACGTAGTTCCGCTCCTAGTCTCCGCATCGGTGTCCTGTGGAGCTTGATATTGTTGACGACGTTTTTTGGAGGCTAGCTGCGAAGGTTGTGGTTGATCTGTTGGGTCACCATGTACTTGAGGAGGTTGTGGTACGGGTAGTTGGATCTTGTCCAGGTGGTATCCGAAGTTCTTGTGCCAATGTTGGAGTTGGCCCCACAACGCGAGCGCTTCACTGGTGGGGATCATGAGTGGAGTGAATGGATGTGGAGAGTTGCCCATCTTGGTGACTTGTTCCATCAGCAGCTGAACTGGTGTGAGCACATGCCCTCATGCTAACATGGGTGCAACATCTCACGTCACATGCAGGCCATGACCTACCAAGTTCCATCCTCATGAACTGTGACCGTGCAAATGCGTAGCGATGGCGGGGCTGGTCCGCAACAAGCATACTCCACTGGCAGTCCGTGTTGTTTTGATCGCATGGAGTGCATGCATTACGCAGCTTACCTCATATCTACAACTCATGTCTTCTTGTGTTGTTCTTGGTCTCGGTTCGTCTCGTCAATCTTGGAGTTGTGGAGGTAAGTGTTACTCGCCGTGATTCTCGATCATCTCGTCTGGCATCTTTCACATTCATGTGGTCCGTCATGATCATGGACTTTTTGGCACCATCTTCCACAATCGCAGTAGCCATGGCAGTTGTAGTAATGCCTGCACGTATTGGCGTCATGGTGAGGCATGGCCTTGGCAGGAGGCCGATGGATGGGCTCCGCTGGTGGAGGTGGTGGGAGATGATACACCGGGTTTGTAACTGGAGCATGTGCCGCTGGTTCCGGAGGAGGTTGGCCAATGTGGGGTGGCATGGACTCTGGTGGAGCTTTGACAGGTACATCTGGAGGTAGTGCGCTGGGTTCTGCGGGCATTTTGGGCCGTGCCTTCACTGCGATGGACTTTGTGACGAGCTCTTGGTTGGTTTGCTCATTGAACTGCATGAATGCTCTTCGGTACTGGTCGATGCTGTTGACGGTGTCCTGCTCGAGGAGCTTATGCATGGCGGTTTCGGAGATCATATGCTGTTCGAGGAGCTCGATGAACTCATAGACGGTGCAACTCGGATGTCTGCTTTTGACTGCCAGCGATGTCGGAGTGAACCAGTTTATCACTTCGGATTTGTTGAGCGTGTAAACTCCATGTCCTTGGGCTTTACTCTTGTCGAATGCCTTGAGGATGTCGATTTGGTGCGTGCTGCTGCGCAACTCGAGTGGTGTGACGCTGACGTCGAAAATCTTCAATGTGGCCTGCATGCTGATGGCTTCCTCGATCATCAGGTAGGTGAGGTCGGGTATTGTGATGTCGTCCATGATCTCGATGTTCTCAGTCTTTGCTGTTTCAATTGCTCTCTGGAGCTCTTCCTGTTTTCTGTTCCTGCTAGCAAATGATTGAGGTTCGTGCTCATGATGTTCATGGCGTCGGGACCGATCTCCGAATCTGTTGGCCGGATTTCTTTCCAGCGGTGATCGTCTCCTCGTTCTATTGTTGTCCGATCTGCGTTTCATCGATCTGGATCGTAGATGTAGGGAGTGAGGATCAGCATGGGGTGTTGATCGTGTTTACCCATGTTAGGCCAAAGGAGAGCGTTTTCTGGTTGGTCACCCGATTTGCTCAACAGGCTGCAGCGTGGCATGTCATGCTACATGATCGTCTTGTTTTCATGCCAATCTCACATGTTGCACATGCCGCATGCTATATGATGATGTTTATGATGAGGAGTGAAGGTGCACGGCTCGCATCTGGTGCAGGTACTTTTTCTCTCTCCAAGCCGAGGTTCAGATGTAGGTGAGATAGAGCAGGACTCGTTTTTGAAAATGCAAAACAAAATGACCAAAGATAAAATGTTTCCAATCGCTGTCGGTTGGTGAACTCGATCTCGATCATTTTGTAGATCTTCTTCTGCTCTGGCGTGACTTTGACGCGTGTTTTCACTGTGTAGCCGAACTAGATGATGTGGGATTTGGTCTGCTCGGATTGGGGTCGTAGGGAGTTCTTGACTTGGAGCGGTATTGTCCCACAGGTGTTGCATCCGAGCTGGTGGACGTTCTGGTTCCAGGCTTGAAGTAATTGTACATGTAGGTGATGGTTTGTCCGTGTTTCTGGAGCTGGTCTTCAACTTTGTCGATGCGGACGCGGGCGTACTCGATGCTGTCGACGAGGAAGGACTTGCTGGTGTGGGGATCTTCGCGTTGTTGTGTGGAGTGTTGTTGGAGCTTGTCTTTCATGGCCTCCATGGTATAGGTGATCGCATCCAATCTGCTCTCCACGTCGATGATTCGTTGTGTTTGTGTGTTTTGTTCTCTCTGGATCTCCGCGATCTTCTGGTTGATTTGGCGTAGGGTGTGGGTGTGTCGTTGGATCATGTTGTCGGTGGTGGCTCTGGTAGAGTCCGCTCGAAGGGCCGCCACCCTCACGTCATGGCGCTCTTGAAGGATGGCATTGGTGCTGGTGTTCTTGTAGATGTACTGGATCGTGTTCTCGAGTTCCTCAAGTCGACCGCTCATGGCGACAATGCGGTCATGTTGGAGTGCAAGGATGTGTTGAACTGCTTCGAGACCTTTTCCTTGCGTTGCCTGTCTGGGCTCATCCGTCTCGTCCAGGTTCTGCGTGTTTGATGTGGGCTGCTGTGAAGTCTCCTGTGACCCTGGGCGTTCGCTTGGTGTAGCGTCCGTAGTTGGCGTTGGACTCGACCTGTCATCTGAGATCTTGTTGGTGGAGGACATAGATGTCGACATGGACAGTGCGAAGGCTGTTCTCGGTGAGGGAGGTGCGTGGCTCACCACACTTGACGCACGACTGCTGCGCTGGACACTTGCATGAACACATGGTCGTGAGCTCATTCGGCATGTTAGCATGAAGCATGACGTGTTTTATCATGAGCGGTCATGGCATCGCAAAACGTCTTATCGTGTCGGCCTATGCACAAAATGAAGCATGTCAGGATCATGTCTTTGATATAGTGCACGTAGTTGTCGGAGTTGGCGTAGACGTACTCTTTCTGGGTACGCGATCTTGGAGATCATGTGTCGTCTGGTGCGGTAGGCGCTTGCCCGGTGCACCATGGGTGTGGATCCTCTGGGTGAGATTAGTTGGTGCGTTTCCGATGGGAGTATGAGTTGAACTTCACCATGTTGAAGATCAATGCTGCATCCGAGGTAGTCTGTATGATCTTGTTCCTCGAGCAAAATTGGTGGTCCGTAGAACTCCGTCTGAAGAAACTCATTCCACGGGACAGTGCAGGCCCACGTTGTGGGTAATATGCAGATGCGATCGTCGACGTATCTTTTGGTGAACTTGTTGAAGATCTGGCTGGAGGCAAGCATGGATCTGTATGTGTTGTACCATTGATGTTCTTCGACGCAGCAGACCATGGGATGTCCCATGGGGCTGCCTCTGGTCTGCTTGTAGACTTGTTGCTGGGATGTGAAGTACCAAATATCGTGCATGTGGATGGTGAATCGTCCTTGGTTAATCTTCCTGATCTTGCCGTTGAACGTTCTGGCCGTGCGTAATGTCTTCTTGGTGTCGTACGTGATGGTGACGTCCTGCCAGTGGTTGAAGCCTCTTTGGGATGTGTTGTAGTACTTGTGCAATGTGATGGAAAGCGCTTGTAGAATGCGATCTTGTGGAACGCTGGTGAAGAAGCCTGCCAGATCTGCTGACCTGCATGAACGTGTGGAGGTCCTGGAAGATCTTGTAGGAGTTGTCCTGTTGGAGTGCGTCGGGGAATGCCTGGTATATGATATTGGTTAGTACCTTGGCAACCACCGAGAACAGCTTCTTGGCGAAGTGCTGAGCGAAGGAGACGATGGGCCGTGATTTGGGGAAAATGTACGACGCCGGAACCTTGAAGCTTTTGTGCCGTCGAATACCCCAGGCACGCTTGATCTTGAGGCGTTGAGGTAGTTGATACCATGCATTGTGGGCTGCGGCGACAGGCGTAAGCTTGAGCTTGGTGAATACTTGTGGGTCTCCGTACATTTTGTCCATGAGCTGTTGGAAGTGGAACGGACAATACGCTAGCATTTTGTGAGGGTGATGGTCTTCACATGCCAATATGTAGCCGTTGTACTTCTCCTTGAGCTGTTTCACCATGGCGTGGTCGATGTAGGTGGTGGGTTGCGTGAGAGCTTCCCGTGTGACGGGTTCGAGTGCCAGTCTGACGGATTCTTCTGATGGTGCGGCTAACCCATTTCGTCGGCACCGCTTGAGAATGTCCTGTGTTGTTTGCGATATCCACGTAGCCGGCTCTGAAATAGGGTCCCCGTCTGGATGAATAAGTGACGATATGGTGTAGTGGGTCATCGGGATGTGCATGTTGAAGATGAAGATCGATAACCTGGTGCTTGTCCAGATCTCTGGTAGGTGTGGGGCACGTGCATCTTCTTTTCAGCTTGGGTCCGAAGCATATCTTTTGCCAGTTGTGGCACTGAGATTCAATGCTTGAGCCTGGTCGTACCACAACCGTAGTTTTTGGTACATGTAGTGCACATAGTTCATGACTGTGCGTCGTTAGTAGGGTACGAAGAACTTCTCGAAGATGTTGTTTGCGTGCGTCCATGGGCGGGATCAGGCTGACGACGAGAAATTGGATGTTGGGAAACTCCATTTCCCTCTTTTCCAGTGCTTTGGTCAGTGCGGATCTGCAAAATTCTTTGTATGGTGACTCCAATATGTTGGCCATGCGTAGCAGCATGTAGATGTTCTCGGCGGGGAAATTGGGATTGAGGATTGAGCGTGTAGTCTTCCATCTCAACGCAGTAGTAGAGCACAATGAGGTGATGATGCCCCACATTCTCGCTCTGCCATCGACTCGAGTCTTGACGGATTTCCATGTGGATGTTTTGCGGCGTAGGTGACGCTGAAGTCGAGCTCGAAGCTTGCCGGCAAACACGTTGACATTGGCAATGACTTGTGGTTGGAATGTGCGACCAGTGTCTTCTTTGAAGTGCTTGTAGATGAAGGGCGCGTTGAGGGATGGTTGAGGGTCTGATATGTCTGACTGTTCGAGCATGTGAAGTTCTGCCACATCACGAGCGTGTCGAACTTTGACTGGTACATATTCCCAGTACGTGCCAGTGGCGTGCCAGTAGTGAATGGCTGGCTCTGCATTGACCAGCTTCTGGGCAGCCACAGAATCGTGTTTTCTGCTTCTGTTGTCCTCCCGTGTGGTGATCTTGTTGGTTGTGCTGCCGACATACATGCGTTCATGTACTCGTGAATGGTCCACTCGCCAATATACTGCGTTCGGCGTGTTGAAGAACTCGAATGTGTAGCTCTGCGGGGTGAGACGGTGAAACTCTCGAAGGCGGGCGAGTCGTCGTTTTTCGACTTTTTGTGGAGGAAAATGCCATAGGGTTGTGATCCAAAACTTGCCATAGAGCCAGGTGGAATATCGATGTAGAAAAGGAATGCGGTGGTAGGTGTACTGGACCACGTCTTTCGCGATGTCCATACACCTCATCATGGAGGTGTGCATTTTGTTGAGGCGTCCGGATGGTTGTGTGAATGCCAATAAGGTGCCTAGTCAATGTAGGTAAGCCGCGAGACCGGCAACCACTGTGGCCACTGCTGCTGTGCCAGCTGTGTTGGAAAGCTTTGTTGGTATGCTTCGCTCTTGGGGTTGGCCTCCGCGAAGACAGTGAGACGTGTGGCTATATCCTTTTGAGCTTGCAGTCTTGGTCCGCTCAGCTTCAAGGTGTTTATCCACGACGTAGCCGATGGTGCTGCATATCGCGTCAACGAGCTTGTGAGTTCGTGAACCTGTTTGATTTTGTCCATCTTGATGGCCTCAGACTGTTCCGCCTTCGGTGCAATGTCGCTGAGGTACTGGATGAGTTCATCGGTGTCGAAGGTCTTCACGAGGTCAAGCAGCACCTTGTTCTGTCTGGTGTTGGGCGAGTCAAATGGTTGGGGCGCCGGGGATGGCTTGGGCGTGGGGGCATCTGAAACCGGGCTGGGTTGGTAGGATGGTGTTTCTATGCCGCCGATGTGAGTATCATCAAAGTCCGTGTCCACGTAGGTTTGGAGTTGAGCTGGAGCGGGCGGAGGTGGCATGGTCTGGGTCGATGGAGCTTGGCTGACTGGGTTTGTTTGGCTGATTGAGGCTGGTTGGGGGCTGCTCGCCATCTGGGCCATGGGTACGGTGGCGTGTGCTCCTGTTTGTGTCAAAGAAGGCTGCGTGTGGCCTTGTGCCGCCTCGAAGAACTGTGGCATTTGCGTCTGGGTGGGTGGGATGATGCCTTGGGGAAAGGGTGTTTTGCGGTTCTGGCTAGCAAGTTGAGCACGTAGATTTGCAATCTCAGCTTCCTTCTCAGCAAGTTGAGCTCGTACTTGAGGTTGGACTGCGGGTGGGTTGTTGTAGCGCATGAGGAGGTCTCCGATGTTGTTGACGAGGGGAGGTCCATAGCTTCTTTGCGTTGAGCTTCTCTGTGCCGTTCTTCCACTTCCAGTAGTTGACGGCAATGGTTTCGACACGAATGCCTCGGTTGCGAATGAAGGTGGACAATTTCATGTGGAAGATCGCATCCGGCAAGGACTTGTGTCCTTGAAACTGTGTCCATCTCCCATTCGCTAATTGTCGAAGCATATAATTGTGTTTGCCTTCAAAAGCCACTTGCCAAACTTTGATGTCCAACGGATCCATACCTGACGTGCCGTTCTTGCGTGCCGATGCTGTGGCCGGAACCGTTCTGGGCATCTGTAGTCCACCGTACTGGTTTTGGTCGTAGAGCGTGTCTGTGGTGTCCCAATGCTCCGGGAGGTCGTTGTCGGGTTGACTGAAGATGTCTCTCAAGATCTCTTTGGCTCGGGTTTTGGGTTGGGTGGGGTGGGGTGTAGCCGCGGTGGAAGGTTGAGAGGTGGCCGGTGAGTTCCGGTACACTGGAAGCCTCTGGTGGCTTGTAAATCTAGGGCTTCGACTGCGCGCTGCACTTCTTGTGCTGAGGGAGCGTCTCGGACTGTTTGTCCTTGATGATCGATGCTTCCCGTGTGTCTGTCCCGAGAGTGGAATAGAGCTTCTTCTTGATGTGAAGGAGGATCGGGGCTGGCGTGATCTGCTTCTTTGTCGCTTTGAAGGTCGTGGTGTACTGAATCTCCTGGACGGTCTGGCGAAATGTCGATCTTGGTGTCGGCCAGGAGAACGATTTCTGTAATCATCATGTCGTAGGGCTCTGTCCGTCATGTCGTGAATGCGATTTGGCTCTGAAGCGTGCTGTGAAACTTGGGATAGATGCTGCAACGGTATGAACAAGCATGTAGAGCGCTCTCGATTCTCATGAACACATGCCGCGTGCATGGGACGTGTCATGCTCACATGTCATGGGCATGGCAGTGATCACTCCGGAATCAAGTCATGTTGCATGGGTGCACATGGTATGGTGAAACGAGGTCGGCAATTCTCTCTGTAAACGATACTTTCAGCGTGCATGATGCCACTCATGTGGTTCTTCTGGTCGATCCTTCGTGGTGCGTCGTTGTAGTTCAAGGAGAGCTCGTCGTTGGCCAATGAAGTCTTCCCACTCCTGCTGTGTCGGTGTGGGAACAGCCTGGTTCGGTTCAAGTGGAAGATCATGGTGGAATGGTTGGAAAACTCCATCCAATGTGAACCAACTGTGTTGATGAACATGTCGAGCGTGGCGGCGTTGCGATTGCTGGCCTGGGTCAGCTTTGATCCAGAAAACTGAATGGTTTCTGGTCAGAGTAGTAGTGGCAAGTGGTAGTGCAAGCCATCTGAACGGTGTTTGTGGTTCCTGCTGAGATTGAAACCACGCCCAGTCTGCGTGTGCTTCTCTAACACTGCTGGCCGGTATGGCTATCATGGGGATGTAGCCTTCTTCGTCGATCTTGTAGAACTTTTCCGATATTTGTGGTTGACTGGATTGTCTGGTATCGTGGCCACGTGATGCATGGCACGGATCGGCAAACGTGAAAATAAGTGGATCCCATAGTCGGTGAAGTACGTGTGCTGCTTTGGTGGATACTTGGATGGCATGAAGTTGCTGTGACGTCATCGGTGTGGCGAACCTGGGCGTCCAAATCATGTGAGGGATCACGTCGTGGAAGATGTGGTCAACGGTGAGCTTGGTTCTGATGTCTGATTCCAAGGGTGCCGTCCACGAAGATGTGGTGGTCAATTTTTGCAGTGTGTCGGTCCATATGTTGGTCGGCCAATGATCTGGTAGTAGAAAAGTATCATCCTCATAATCCGACTGAGTGGTCGCATCCACACTGGGCCACGTTCTGTGCAGTTGTACGTCGGCATGGACTTTGCGAAATACGATGTTGCTGACGGCCTGCGAGGTCATGATGCCGGAGATGGTGTTGTGTCTGGCTGCCATGGGTTGGTGAAACGGAGGATTGGTGTTGTGGATCACGACGCATAGGTCTTGTGTCTTGGGTAGGATAGGTACAAGACCTGCTGTGCTAGGAACAACTTGCGCGGCCCAAATCCTGTGGAAGTGAACGCACGTTTGTTCCAGCCTGGCCATGAGTTGAGGGTCCGCAAAATTGTGTGCGAAAATCCAGAGTTCCTCGTTGACGCTTTTGAACTTGACGTATCCCCAATGCCACAGCTGGTATATGTTGGGCATGGTGGTCATATCGGGGTTGGTGCCTTTGCGTACCAGCATGCGAAACTGGTATGCCGTGAACTGCAGGATGCGAAGTCCGGAGGGTCCCGTCATAATGTCCCTGAATAGTGTTTTGACTTGGTGGTGCCGGCGTTTCTCGGAGTCTTCTTTGAGGGATTCTGCATGGCGGATCATCTGTACGTGAGTGGCCGGGTCATCGATATACTCGTTCCAGGACATGAGGATGCTTCTCTGTGCCTCTTGAGTGATGGACGGGAACAAGTGGACGAGCTGCTTGGGTAGAAAATTCATCCGGTTGGGGTAATACCTGATGACTGGTGTGCCGTCTTCTTGTAGTTCCCAGTGGTGGGGCTCCACTTGTGGCGACATGTGCAATAGTTCAGGTTTGATTGGGCGTCTCCACCATGGTGCTTGACCTGGTTCGAGTTGATCAACTGGTAGAACTGGAAGAAGGTGACCGTGGTCATGATGTTGTGAAGTCATTTGTGGATCTACTTCTTGCCCTAAGCTGTCGTAGATTTGCTGCAGGCTGGTAGCCATGGTCTCCGGGATTGCGAAGCGGTGATCTTGATCGATCCGGACTAGGTAGTTCTCCGTGGTGAGGTACTCGTCGATCTGGAGGTACTGGTATGTGCGGGAAGGTGCCAGTGTGCCATGTCTGAAGATCTCGAACTGGATTGTCTTCGTCATTTGACTGCGAGATCATGCCCGTAGCATGGTCTAGCGGGGGTGCTTGTCGACTTGGATATCGTCTCTGGAACTGACTAGCATGTTCCTGTGCAGTCGTAGCCGGAGCAATGGTCTTGGGGCTATGGGTGATGGTCGCAGCGGCTTGGGCTCGTCTTCCAGGTAGAACTTCTGCATCTGTCAAGTGGGTCGTGCCTTTACTGTGCTGGTACTCCATCTCCAAAGGTCGCAGTCTGGATTGATGTAGAAGTTTTGCGCGTACTGTGTGCTGTCTAAAACCGGTTGATTGACTGGCTGAGTCCATCTTCTTGGTTGGCGATGCCGTCGATGTAGCGAGTAGGGTGCATGTTCGTGGACCATGGTCGAGGTGGTAGGGGTGTCTCGTCGTGAACGATGGGGATTTCACTCTCTTCCACTATGCTAACGAGCATCGCCTGCCATCGTTGTAGCATATGGGGACCAAAAACTTGTGTAACGTAGTGATCGGGCACGTGCCCTGCCAGCCACCGGTGTAACGCATGCTCTATGTCCTCGTCGGAGTTCATGGATCAAAATGTGAGACCACTCAATTGGTTTTGGTGATCACAAAACTGCGACGTATGCACAAGTCAGCTGACAAAGGCATGTGATGTCATGCTAGAAGATCTTACTGCTCATGCAGCCATGTTGGGTGAAACTCTTAATGGATGTGTCAAGGCCAGCTTCTGCATGCATGTCATGCATGACAACATGAGACGACTGCAACTTCAGCGTGACGTGAGATGGATGCCGTGATTGCAGCACAAGAAAAGGACATGTGGCGTAACACTCTCATGCCACATGTGATCGAAGCATCGCCAGCGTGAGATAATGCAAAACATCCGACATGTCGTGTTGAAACCAGTGGTGTTCTCGTGCAACATGTATGTCATTCATCGTCTTCATGACCATGGTCATAACGCTCGTGGCAACTCATGACACTTCATGTGGCGTGACGATTTCAGCGTGACCTGGCACATGCTGCATGAAGTGCGACAGCCTACGGACAAGGTGGCGTGTCATGCTGGGCGTGAACATGCAAGGCTCTTCTCGAACTTCTTTGTGAGTCTCAGCTGATGAAGAATGCCTGCTGGTAGCTGTTAGCGAATTGGAAGTGAAAAGGATGCGCGTCGTCACTTCTGGCTGTTCAAGCGAGATCATCTTCTTCCGTGTAGGCTTTGATCTGGAAGGACAGTGTGCCCTTCTTGGTGTTCTACTCCCTTCTGGTTCTTCTTGACGTTCTCGGTGATCTGGATCTGCGAGTGCTGGTAGGTGTGGTAGTTCTGGGGTAGAAGAGGTTGATGGTGAGACCAGTGATCTCTGCGTTCTGTGCGTCGATGACACTCTTTTCGGGGTGGGAGAAAATAGTGGTGTAGGCCTGATGTCGGTCGTTGAGGTACTCCTCGAGGAGGGCTTTTTGTGTCGTCCAGCCTCCGCCGCCTGTTTTGATATGTGAGTGCCGTGCTGCTCCTGACTTGATCTTCCCGAAGACGGTGTAGCCAATGCTGACGGTGTCGTCGGAGGGGCCGGCTTTTGCTTTGGGAATACGAAGTGCCTTCTGCAGGTTGGTGAAGCCGATGCCGAGTTGGTGATGGTCCGGTTCGTTGTCTTGGTGGAATCCGTTGAACCCTCGATGTGGTAGATACGCCTCCTGAAAGGTGAGGTCCGCGTTGCTCCAATTGGTCCTCTGCCAATTTGTGGGACGAACGAATCCCTCACGTAGTATGTGCCAGATGCCAGCCTCATCGGTAGCATGGGTCCAATAAGCTCTGTGGGTGCCTTTGTGAGATGGGGGTAGAGGTCGTGTATCATCTTGTGGAAACGGAGGTGGACGGGTTTTCCGAAGTGGTATGACGAGGACTTGTACCAGGGGTTGGCTTGCTCTGTTGGCCTTCGCGTTGTGAGGGTCGAGCATCAGTATTTCTGGTTGGATGGAGGTGAGTGTGAAGTGAGGTGGGCCTGTGTCTCTGAAGCCGCAGAGGTAGGGCGTGATTGATGGATGTGCGCCTGCAAAGGATCTAGCAACCTGTCTGATTGCTTGCTGTGCAGGTTCCGTGGCCCACCATGGATAGTTCTCGGTGATCTTGTTGATGTCGTTGACGAGATCTTCCATGTATTTGCGGTTTCGCGCCTTGCTTGGATCAGCTGGAGGGGGAGGGTCTTGTGAGTGATACATCTCCGTGACGCATTCCAGGCGGTGTGGATCTTGTAGAGCTCGTTGGTATAGGTCTCCTAATTCTTCACGTTCTTGACGCGTGAATGTTTGATGATTATGGTGTGTCTCCACTCGTGACGTCTCCGAAGTTGTTCTCGTTGCGGGGTATCTTGATGAGGATGGAGGCGTGGGGCTTCTGTGTCTTCTGCGTGAGGATGTGCGATCTGAACGTCTCGGTCTGGCTTTGAGCACAATGTTGGGCGTGGTCCTCGAAGTAGGTCTGGATGAACTTCTGGTTCTGGACGACGTGTTGCTCGGCGAAACAGCTGGTCCACTTGGAGAAGAGCGCCTTCTCGATGAGCCTGGAAATTTGTCTGGTGTTCTGATGGTACCCGACTTTGACCTGGTTGGTGAAGTGTGACGATGGCCTCGGTGAGGTTTGGTCGACGGAGTAGGTCTAACACTATGAGATGCTGGTGATGGGATAGATGGCTTGGTGTGCGGTGTCTTGACACTTTGCGTGGTAGATCGAGGGGTGCGAAAACCACTCGTGCTTCTGTGTCTTGTGGGGTGTCGTCTTGCTTCATTTGGCTGATCATCTCCTCCTTCGTGTTGGTCAGCAAGTCCCGACGCCGACTGATGCATCATGGGTACAATCTGCTTGAACATGTTGGTAAAGCAACTGACAAATTGAGTGAGATCCTGCACGGATGTAGAAGGCGTAGTAGATACCTGTGTCAATGTCGATGGTGGAAGGGCGTTTTGATCCTGTGTAGCCGCTCGATCTCCTGGAGGTTGTGCATCTGGAGGAGCATGGCCTGGTTTGACGACGTTCTGATGGCTGACTGGTGGCGTCACTGTGTGGATCTGTGGCGGATTGGGGTGTTGATCTTGAGGGTGTGCTCGTCCACGAAGTTGTTCCGGTGCTCCGCTAGGATTCTGTGGCATTTGGGATGCAGGGTCCTGTGAGGGATGCGACGTCTGATCACGGTGTGGTGTGATATGATGTACTCCTGGTTGCTGCACAGGATTGTGAATCACGGCTTGTTTTGCATCATCTTGTTGAGCTGTAACCTGATATGTTGGACGATCGGGAGGTGCAAGGCCTTGACTTTGTGCGCCGTCGTATTGAATCATCCCGTGGTGAGGTCCGCTCCAATATGGTGACTGCCCCGGAGAAACTTGATCTGGACGTTGCATATGTGCTGGTGGATGATCTCGGCCAGCTCCTGGAACTTCTTGCTGTGCAGGAGGATGGTGGATCTGGTTGAGGCCGGCTGAGATCATGGGGTGGTATGCTCCGGGAGCCGCATTGGGTAGCTGACCTTGAGGTTGTTGACGAGGTATATGAGCTCCGTCTGGTTGTTGGTGCTGAGGCTGTGTCATCATCTGATTTGAGTGTTGTGGGCGATGATCTGGAGGTCGAGGTTGCTGATGTTGAGGAGGTCGTACATCTTGAACTGGTGGAGGAGGAGGACGAGGGATATTGTGCGTTGGAGGGCTTGGTCTTTGAGCGCTTCCTGGTCCTGCAGGATGAACATGCTGATTGACACCGACCTGGAACTGGTGGTGGTACTGCGCTGGGTCCTGGGAATTGACGATTTGTCCCCGGGCAATTCCTTGATGTGGTTGTCAGGGAATCTGGACTCCTTGTTGCCCTGCAGGATGACCTTGTTGAGGTGCCACGGTATAGTTCGGAGGTGGAGCATCTTGTCCTTGATGCACATGTTGAACAACTGTTCCCTGGAGGGCATCAGATGGGGCTCCAAGGGGTCCGGTGATCTGCCACGTGGGTTGGTGACACCGGAACTTGTTGTAGAACTCCATGCCCGTGAACTGGAGGTGGAGGTGGAGGTGGAGGAGGATGATGCCACTGACGACCGTCCGATCCCGGTACCATTGGTGCTGCGTCGCTAGGCTCTGTAGCTATGTTGCACTGAATCAACATGCACGTTAAGATGGAAAAACCAAAAAGAATGTTACCAATCATGCCGGATGCTTGAGCACGTCGACCTAAACCGAATCTGAGTACATACGGCTCGCCGGCCGTCTTGTCAGGCATCGGGCGGTGTCCACATTAATGGACCCAGCGTGTTACTAATCCACGAAAATGCGTATCCCTTTTCATTCTCGCTCGCCAGGCGAGATAAGCTTTATGATTATCCTATGCGTCCGCACCGGAGTGGGGACTGACATAGGCAGCATTCACGCGTAGGAGCGAGGCTCCACCGACACCCGCAGCCCTAGGCACTGGGCGGGCTGGCTGTATAACACACTTTATGTTTTAGTGTTTGGCATGATCTGGTTGCTGGTGATGCTCCGAAGATAGAGATGCTCGATCAAGCCACCAAGGAACGCGTCAACAAAGAGGGCAAAGAACATCACGAATGGAGTTTTATATGAATGGGTGAAACTTTTATCTCATGTATGTAGTGCGTGAACATGTTTCACCTCACTTCATGTTGGCCACTCATGCAGAAACATGTTCATTCACAATAATGCTTCATCGTCCGACACATGCTCACATGCCGATCATGCTCTGCCACTCATGATAATGCATCTCTTCCACATCTCGTCCATGCTCATGCCCACATGCTACATTTGCTCCATCACTCATGACACACCGCATGCTTCGAACCTTCTCCATGTTCTCGTCCATGTCATGTTCATTCACTCGACATGCTCATGTGATTCTGCTCGGCTATTCTGCTACTCACATCACGCATGCCAACTGCATCACAATGCACTCAAGCTTGATGGGCTCAAGGTCTCATGTCGTGATCACAGCTCAAAGAATGCACCCCATGCTCGAATACCAGATGTTCAAAATGAAAATCACGTTCTTGTAGAAGTAGTTGAAGCAACAGTGATGATGCACCATACACAGCTTGCGTTACAGGATGTCTAAGACAATCACGCAGGTGCACGTTCTGGCGTCCCAGAACGCTTCACCACCAATTGCAAGTGTCTTCGTTGGCAGGAGACTTGCAATGGTGCTCCTGCCCCCTGCTGAAAAGGACATGTAGAATATCTCATGTTGGACTGCAAAACTGTTCTTGTTTTCGATCCTGTTTGCAGTGCTTGGTGACGATCCCGCATGTACAGCGGTTTGCCACACACACACACACACACACCCACACACCCACACACCCACACACCCACACACCCACACACCCACACACCCACCCACCCACCCGCCCACCCACCCGCCCACCCACCCGCACACCCACCCGCACACCCACCCGCACACGCACACGCACACGCACACGCACGCGCACACGCACGGCGCACCGCGCGCGGCACGCACGCGCGCGCAAGCGGCGCCGGCAGCGCGCGCGCCGCGCGCACGCGCACGCGCGCTCGCACGCGCACGCGCACGGCACGCGCACGCGCACGCGCACGCGCACGCGCACGCGCACGCGACGCGCACGCGCAACGCGCGCACGCGCACGCGCACGCGGCAACGCGCACAGCGACGACGCGCACGCGCACGCGCACGCGCACGCGCACGCGCCCGCGCGCACGCGCCGAAGGGCACACGCGCACGCGCGCACGCGCACGCGCACGGCACGGCCGCACGCTCACGCACGCGCACGCGCACGCCACACGCACGACACGCACAGCACAACGCACACGCACACACACAACACGCACAGCACGCACAGCACGCACGCACACACACACACACACACACACACACACACCACACACACCACACCACCACACACACACACACACACACACACACACACACACACACACACACACACACACACACACACACACACACACACACACACACACACACACACACACACACACACACACACACACACACACACACACACACACACACACACAACACCCGCGCACGGGCGCGCGCACGGGCGCGCGCACGCGCGTGCTCGCTTATTGTTCAGTTGGGCGATATCATCTTTGCCCGTTGCTGATGTGGGTGGCACAAGAAGTAGAGTCGTTGAAGTAGAAGGACCAAATGCCCGCGTAGAAGCGGACGAAGGATCCATACAAGGCTACTTCCTTGCGAAGGGTGCTTCGCGGTGCATGCTGCACATGATATAGCTCAGGGCGCTAACGCAATCCCTTGCTCGACAAAGCACACCACACTTGCTTCACGAAATGCGCCGCTCGCATGCTCAGTGCAAACGCCATGCTCTGCACGGATGCTTCGCCACGTACTGCTGCGCAGGTAGAAGTGATCCAGGTCGAAATGGCGCTGCCTGACGAAAAAAAGGGTTTGAAACCAGAAACGCACAGGTACGTTACACTGTAAGTGGGGTGCCGGGGTTGCACCTCTCATTGCACATTCTCCTGCCCCCTATGGCTATTTAGCCTCTTTCCGGCATTTTTCTTTGCGTTTCCCTGAAAAAACCTTTGGCGATCTTTGGCGGAGGGGTCCGATGGCGCTTGTGGAGGACCCCTTCAGGCTCCAGAATCTACACCATGTATTCGGCCTAAGATTCTTCAAGCTATTTCAAAGAAAGTTTTCAGACACCAGATAACTGAATAAGTTCAAACGACGAGTTTCCCAAACTCCGAAGTTTCCAATGTCTGATAGGATGTTGTAACTGTTTTGTACATTTACAGTGTTCAAAGGAGGCTGCATACTTCGGATTCTTCGGAACGTCAAAGTATGTTATGAGTATGTAAATCATGCGAACTATGTATCGAGATGAAAAGGGCTTAAGGAGAGGCAACGCAGAGTACCTGAAGCTGTCCCCTTCGCTCTCCCCTTCTCGTTCTATCTCTTCTATACACTGCCAACACGCACACACACACACAGACACACCTCTTCTCTTCTCTTCTCTTTCTTCTCTCCCTCTCTCTTTCTTTAACGTGTTATGAGTGTGTGAAGTTACATGTTTCAGTGTTTGAAGAGAGTTGTGTGCTGCTCTCTTTCTGGTTCAGGTGAAGTCCACGATCAGCCGGGAGCAGTTGGAGCGGGACCAGGGAGCCGAAAGAAAAGCTTCCGCTTCCCTCCTTCCTCTCTCTTTCTTTCTCTTCATCTCTCTCTTTTCTTACTCTTACTTCCTCTCTCTCTCTCTCTTTCTCTCTGTCCCTTTCCTTGCTCACGTGTTGTATCCTCAGGACCATGGGGACAGCTGGCAGGCGCGTGCGCGCGCCCCTTTCTTCTCGTTTGCTTCTCCTCTGTGCAGAAGCTTGAGGCCCCTCAAGCGCCCTCGAGGGAAGAGGGAAGAGAACCCCAGAACAACTGGTGTCACTAGAGTCACTAGAGCCACTAGAGCCACTAGAGTCACTAGAGTCACCAGAGCAGAGAGACAGGGGCAAAGACAATTGGCCGAGAGAAGCAGGAAGCTTTCTCCCGATGGAGAAACAAAATTTCGGGAGAAAGAGAGAGCAAGCCATCAACAAAGAGACCCCGTTCGACACTTCTTCTGTGCCGGTTTTCGCGCACCAAATAAAGGAGAGAGAGAGCTCAAAGGCTGCACTGGGAGGAGTTGGGGAGGGAGTCTTCCGGTGGTCCCAGAGAGAGAGAAACAATCTGAGAGAGGGGGCTCTTTGTTTTGCCATCCTCTCTGCTGGTGAAAAGGCGTCTCAAAAGGGAGGGCTGCTTCTTGCACAGCTTGAGCAGCCCGTGCTTGGGAGCTGGCCATGAGAATAGGAAAGTTGTGCTTTGAGTTTCGGTGGAGAACTGTGCTGAGCTCGAGAAAAATGTGATTCGTTGACAACTGATAGAAACTGCGTGGCGAGATGATATCCGATGCTTGTTGTCGTGGCAGATGGTGGACAAGATCTTGAAAGGCGAGCGAGCAGACAGCCCGGAGGCGGGGCCAGGGCTGCTTTTCTGGAGAGAGAGATACAGAGCGAGAGAGAGAGAGAGAGAGAGAGAGAGAGTCAGTGAGAGAGTGAGAGAGACAGTGAGAAAGAGAGACAGTGAGAGAGAGCGAGAGAGGGAAAGAGAGGGAAAGAGGGAAAAAGAGAGGGAGAGGCAGACAGCAAATAGCCCATATGTAGCATGCAGTTGTTTCCCTCACTCTCTCCCTCTCTCTCCCTCTGTCTCCCTCTCTCTCCCTCTCTCTCCCTCTCACTCCCACTCTCTCCCTCTCACTCCCTCTCCCTCCCTGTCCCTCCTCTCTCTCTCTCTCTCTCTCTCTTGCTCTCTCCCTCCTCTGGAACAAGGCCATCATGCGCGCCCGGTTCACAGCCCTCCGCTTCAAGGAGAACAGCTCAGCGGCGAGTTGCTGTGAGTTGGAAGTCTGAAGAGCAAAGAGAAAACACAAGTGTGTGTGTGTGTGGTGCTGTGGTGCTTCACGAGGAGAAGAGGAACAGCAAGAAATGAGCGTCGCAGTCTTTTCTGCAAAGGACCCGCAGTTCTTGGCCGCGACAGAGAAGGCCCGGCGAAGACGGGAAGATGACGCCACGATGTGACACGATGTGGCAAGTCTTCAAGACGCAGAATGAACTCAACGCAGCAAAAGGAGGAGGGCACCTCCATCAAGAAGCGTGCTGCTGGCCCGAATCCAAATGAAGAGAAGAGCGCTGACACTCGTGATTTCCTGATACTTTGGGTTTGGTTTGCCGTGTTGCGCCTTTTCCTGGTGCTGTTTCTTCCTGAGGTCTTTAGAGTGAGAGACCCAGGGACACGTTGTAAGTAGCAAGACAACACAACGATACACAATGGGAATGGACTCTCTCGCGCCGCCCTCAGAGGGATACCTTGGTGCGCATCGTCGTCGTCGTAGTAGCAGCGGCAGCAATACGCCGCCCCCCCTGTGTCCTTTTTCTAGTTTCTCCTCTCTTCTCTCCTTCATACTTAGTGTTAGTTGGCTCTCTCTCTGTCTCTCTCTCTCTTTCGCTCTCTGTGGTTTGTTGGTGGTTGGTGATTGGCTCTGGCTCTGTGGCTGCATCCTCTGCTCTGAGGCTGGGCGAAGACGCTGGGGATGGAAGAGAAGCCGGGGGAGCTCAGAGCGCCGTTCTCCGCGGGAAAAACTCTTCTTTTCTCGAGTTTTTCTGAGCACAGGGAGAGGCTGAGCACTCGGCAAGGATGCACAGAGAGAGCACTCCTTCGTTATTTGCTCTCTCTCTTTTTGCCTCTCCTTGCTCTCTCCTTGCTCGCTCTCTTTGCTCTCTCTCTCTTTGCTCTCTCTTTACTCTCTCCGTGCTCGGATTCTGCTCTGACTCTGCTGAGGGGCTGGGTTGACAGCCTGACGACGCTCTTCGGCTCTGATGCCCGCCACTCAACAACAAGCGCAGACACTCGGTGAGTGTGCCTAGCCAAGTGTTTTCTTTAAGTCTTTCTCCTTTCTTCTTTTGGGGAGGGGGGGGGGGCAGCGGGGCCGGGGTTGGGGGGTGCAGGCAAGGTGGGAAGGTGCAGGGAAGGGGGGGAGTGCGGAGGTGCGCTGGGGTGGGTGGCTATGTCCTTATGAATTCGTGTGAGATCTCGCGATATCCGAGGCCGAGGCGTTGCAGGACCCAGTGAACTTCGAGGCGCTCACACGCGAGTGTGCATCAGTCAGAGAACAGACCGAGCGTCTTTGTGAGCGCGCCCTTTTTTGGTGTGTCTCTCTCTCTCTCGCGCGCTCTCTGTAGTGAATTTCCGCGGAGGCAGCGAATTTGCGAAGGGGCGGAAGCGCGGAAGCGCGAAGGCGGAAAGATCAAGAAACATCGCGAAGAAAATGAACCGAAAAGGCTGCAAAGCACCACAAGCAACTACACCCCTGCGCAGTCTGGAGTGGACGTCCTCGGCAGTGCTGAAGCGTCACAAAGAGCGTGGCAACACTTCGTCGTGGTTTTTAAGGTAGCCAATCGCACTTCGGCCCTGTGCGGCTTTGAAGGGGGATCCCAAAGCGTGGCTAAATCGGCTATGCAAAGTTAATAGACAGCTCGACTTTGTCCAGTTGTAAATGCAGCATGTTCAGCTCCTAAACAGACATAGTTGTACTTTGGCTGCATGTGGAGTCATAAGATGTGCGTCTCCGTTGACACGAGGCAACGCTTTGCTTATCACTTGCGTGTCGCAGCTTGAGAGCGAGATGGCGACACAACATGACACAACAGTAATTGCCTTTACGAGCTGCTGAGCAGGGCCTCCGCTTTTGTGGAGCGCAGGTGCGCGACAGGGCTGCAGCCAAGGTTTTGTAGGAGATCGGTTGCAGCCGAGCTGGGCTTTCCATGGCGAGCTCTCTCAAGAGGCGTTACTCCGTGTCAGAGTTCGATTCTCCGCTGGGGCCGAGCTGGGCCGAGCTGGGCCGTGCTGGGCCGCGCTGCACACTTACTGGCTGCTGCAATTGCTCGGCTCCTGATGACTGTCCTTCCTCGGCCACTTTTGGGTCTTTCAAGCCCTCTCCGTGTACCTTTGCCTCCCTTTGCGCCTCCCTTTGCGCCTCCCTTTGCGCCTCCCTTTGCGCCTCCCTTTGCCTCTGCCCTTCCTTCTGGCCTCCCCGGCGTCGGGAGTCTGCTTCCTGACAGCCACTTTTCTTCCGATCACGTGTTTTGGACATTTTCTTAGGGCCAAGTACCTCAGCCCGCTTGCTGGTCGAAAGAATCTCATTGGTACGCGTCACAGGCATGGGAAGAGTGGAAGCCACAACACGTCATGGCAGTCCAGCCCTGCCCAGCATCTGGGCGACTTGAGACCTGGGAGACTCTAAGATTGGGGAGCCTCCCTTCTTCAGGCTCCCAACCATTTTCCACATGCAAAAACCCCTCAAATCATTCCGAAGAAGCCCCGCAAGAATCCTTGGTGTGACCATAGTTCTCATCGGATCCGGCCATGGGGGTAAGTTTGGGTGAGTAGTGTCTTCACTCGCTGGTAGGTTGTGAAGCCTGAGCATCCAAATTTAGACTCCCAGCCTTCAGAAGCTCTTCACAAGAAACCACAGAGCCAAAACACTTCACCATCCCAACTGACATCGTTTTCACCCGTTCAGATTGTGGAAACTTCGACATCGGAACCAATTTTCGCGGCTTGGTGAGTGCCCAATAGAGCCGGCCAGACAAGCTGTCGAATCGTTAGCTAGTCGTCGCCCGACGGAAATTTTAGCGAATCGTGAATATGAGAATAGACGAAACACGGTCAAAAAAAGAGTCAAAAGATGCTTCACTATTTCGACAAAAAGTTGTCGAAATGGACAATGAATTCTTCGTTTTGACAACTTAGTAACACGCAATAGGCAGCAGCGCGGAGAAGTTTAGTGGAAACTTCCTGTAAACTGCTTCGGGCTGCCGGGGCTGAACTGTGGCAGTCCTGAAGACCAAAAGCAGTTTGGTGGCAGTTTTGCGAGAGACCATAGCTGAGTTCTTGGGCCGGGAACTGCTGAGTTAGGAGGATCAACTGTGGCTGGGCTGCTCTTGAGATAACTTGAGATAGGCCACGCAGATCCTCCACAAGATCTCGGGCAGTGCGAGCCATTCAATGTTGCTTTTCTCCAGTCTATGCAGTCTATGCTTCAGTCCACTGAGAAAGGACTCTTCGCAAACTCAAAAGTCCAAAGCGAGCCCTGCAAAGATCAACTGTATTTTAACACACCGTTAAAAATCACAACCAAAGTCTTTAGAGTACAAAGAGGAAAGTATGATCGTGGAAACAAAGACCTGGGTTGTCCGCTAGTTCTTGCTCTTCCTTGCGTTTCCAAAAAGCCGGAAACCCAGTCTGGTTTATCAATCTGAATAATGATGGAATTCGGGGCAAGGAATGAAATGGAATGAGTTGGAATGATTTGGAAATTAACGGAATGCTCTGCAAGTAAATAGAATGTATTTGAAGCCCCACGTAAGGAAGAAAAGGCACGCCAAAGGTCTCAGCAATCTTGGGGACTCTCGTTGCATGCGCCGCGTGGTACGGGACCTTTCCCATGCCAACCATGAACAGATGGTGTGCTGCTGCAGTTTCTGCAGTTTCTGCAGTTTCTGATCGCAAAGTTGCAGCATGATGCCAGCATGATGCCGGTCATAAAGAGAGTGAGCGCAACTCACCATTTTCTCGGTATCAGCTCCATGGCCTCCAATGGCATCCCACACGTGCTGTCCAGGGGTACGCGCTGAGGAATGTTCTTTGTTCCGTCCTCCTTGCCTTTGGAGAACGTTTTGCTGTGTTGTATTCGGTTGCAATCTGCTTCCGGGGCAATCCTCTTCAGAAGGGAAAAGAAGGAGAAGGACTTTGAGGCAGCTTGTCTTTTTGTTTGTGTTCTGTGTTTTTTGGTTCTCTGTTTTGAGACTTTCAGGGGATGGGGGGGGGGGGGGAAGTTTCGCGGTGCGAGGTGGTCGCCGCGGACCCGGCCTGGCGCTCAGCCGCTACGCCTGGCCCCAAAGAGCCTCAAGTTCTTTTTCCTCCTCTCCTTAAAGGGTCCTTCTTTTTGGGTCCTTCTCCTTAGCCTTCTTCTCTCTTTCTTCTCTGCTCCTTCTCTCCTTCTTCTCTCTTTCTCTCTTTCTCTCTTTCTCTCTTTCTCTCTTTCTCTCTTTCTCTCTTTCTCCCCCCTTTTTGTTTCCCCTTGCTTTGCCCTTGCTCTCCCCTTGCTCTCACCCATTCTGTGTGCAAGAGGAGACCGTGGAGTTCAAGATCCGGTGCCGCAACGGCAAGACGCTGCACGAGAGGAGCCGCTTCCAAAAGGACCTGCAGAGAGCAGAGAGCAGAAAAGGCAGTAAAGGCAGACTACGATATTGAGAAAAAAACAACAAAAGGCAACTCAATTGAGAAAGACGTGTCTCGGCGGAGGGCTCAAAGCTGTCGCCACCCTCATTTCGGTTCCCGCGCCAGGATAGGAAGTGGGGCTACGTCTACAGCGGCGAGTCTGCTGGAGCCCCACTGTGCATGCGGTCCTGATATCTCAGTGCTGCCTCCTTGCGCACCCTGTCCCTGTCTCTGGTCCCCAACGAAGCACAAGGTTGAGCTGTGCGGTGTACCATGCAGCGGGGGTGTGCATACTTGTTTGTGTGGTGGGAAATCCGATAAGAATTTCAAGAGAGAGAAGGCAAAGGACATATTCGTGGACACACGGCTCGTATGATCTCTTTGTTGGAGCCGTTCATTGTTCGTTTCACTCCGCAAAAAAGGGATAATCATGTGCACGCCCTGAGAATTCTATCTTTTGGGGCGCAATGATCGTGTAATTAGTGACCGCGAATAGAAGGCCTGCGTGAAGAATGTCATTACAAGGGGCTTTTGAACTTTTGACATGTGATTCGTGGCTGAATGGCCCGTCTGACCCCAGACTCGGAGCTGAAGACGATTCATGCGTCTGGCTCCAGTTCTAACGGCAAGACGCCTGCAACGAGTGTTATCCAGGTCAGGCGTTAACAGGGTCTCAACGTGTGATGATGAAGGTAACGCCCCGCGAAACGACCGCGCCGTAGCAGGCTGGTTTTTTGGGTTGTTTTGTTAGTTTTGTCGAGGTAAAAGCACGATTTCTGCATGACATTGTTTCGATAGCAGGGGCCAATGTCGCGCACCGTCCGAACGTTTGGAGCGAATGTTTTGTCGAGTTTGCGGTTGTGGGAAGCCTTTCTTTAGTGGTTTTTCCCAGGCGAAAAGCACGTTTTGGTGTTACATGTCACGGTCGCGCGTAAACAGGTTTTCACGGGTTTGCGGATAAAATGGGTTTTGTATTTTTTAAGTTAAGGGACAGGGCAGAATGGTATTTTTTCCTCGGAAAAACGCGCAGTTGGATTTGACAAGGTCTGTTCTGGGGAATCCTTTTGAGACAGGAGAAAAATGGTATTCGTATGTGGTTCCTTGAAAGCGTCATAGTGTTGTCGATTGAAAAATGTATTTTTTCTCCAGCGGTGCTAGCGTTTCGGTGTTTTGTAGAAAGCTCAGAGTGCAGGGCACTTCTGGTCTTGCACTGCTTCGGGCTTTGGTTTGAGGATTGAGGGTGCATGACACTGCTTGGTGCTTTGGGTTGAGGATTGAGGGTGCATGACACGTTTGGGCTTGCACTGCTTCGGGTTTAGGGTTGAGGGCCTGGGGTGTAGGGTTTAGGGTTTAGGGTCAAGGGTTTAGGGTTTAGGGTTTGAGGGTTTAGGGTTTCGGGTTTAGGGTACGGGGGGCAACCGAAGGAGGACAGAGAACAAAACAGTCAACCCCAACAGAAGCCCTTAATACCCCTGGAACAACCAACAACCGAACAGCAAGACCCCAAACCAAGGGCACACTTTTTACGGAATCTTCGACCGCTTTGGTCATGGCTTGAGCCAAAGAATACCGGGTTCATTGACCCTTCAACTTCCAATACCAACTCCTTTCTACAATACCAATTGCAGCTCCGCACTCCCCCTGTCCTAGGATTTCCTAGGACACATTGGAGGTGCAAATCTTTGGCCAAAAACCGCCATTTAGGCAGCAGCCAGCTGCTTGAAATGCACATTGTGGTTTAACCTCTTCCAGGACGAACCTTCAGCTCATTGGCTGAATCCTTTACCATTGAGGATTTCTTCACCTTGCACTTGGAAAATTCACGTTCCAGCGGCTCGTTCCTCACCAAGGAACTCAGCATTCACCACCCAGCCATCCTTGAGGCAATGCTTACAAAGCGTCTTAGCTCTGAGCTGTGAATATCGCAGAACATCACAGTCACTGCTTGCGTGCATACAGTTCCCACCCACTGTTGTATACAAAGTGGCACTCGCAGGAATAACCACCGCTTTCTTGATCCACAGCCATTTATACAGCCGTCGAAAGAGGCACCATGCCAGTTCCCAGAGTATAATCGCTGCCACCAAATATGCAACAAGGTCTGAATTGTTGACAACCATTTCAATACCTTGAGCCAGAACCATCACCGCAGACGTGTTGGCAACCTTGCACACCCCTTCTTCTGAGCAAAAGAATCCAGCAGTTGACACTTCTTCGCCACCAGTTGCCATCCCTTGCAGAGATGCAGCCACCATCATGACCGCCATTGCAAGCGAGGCTTTTTTCAAGTCAGTCCCTTGTACCAACAGTCGGAGACCCCAAAGTGCCTTTTGCTTTGCGTACACCTGTCCACTCATCAACTTAGTCAACAGGTCAGCGATCATATACTCACCGCGAAGATGCGCTATCACCATATAACCACGGTCCACCAGAGACCTGACACCGGCTGCTCGAATTCTCAGGTGTCTTGTCCTCCAGCTTCCAGCAGGATATTGAATGATCGAGCACGTTGAAACCGAATCTGTATACAGCACTTTTTGCAGCGATTCTTCACCTGTTCCAACCAAAGCGGCAATTATAGGGGTGCACGACTGAATCATCGTTGCTCCCTCTATAGACGCATGCAATTCAGCTTCAGCTGTATTTAAAGTCACCGTTGATTGTCTTTGTGTTGAATTATGACTGGACAGTCACCCCACACCACCACCGCTCCTGAGTGGCTCTTTTCGTTTTCACCTGCTGCAAAGCTGGCATCCGCGTAGGACTCCACCACTTTAACGCCTCGTCCATAGCGCAACACCTCATTTCTTTCTTTTTCGCATGTTGCGATTGCTCCGAACGTCAAGCCTAACGTTGGAGTTGCAGCAAGGTATCGGAAAACTTCCTCAGCCTTTTTAACCACAAATCGCGGCCTTCGGGATGTCCACAAAGACAACTGGCTCGTGCAGAACGCCAAATCAGGTCGAGTTTTGATTGCCACCCAGAGGAACTCCCCTACGGCACCTTGAGCCGCTCGCAAGGAAGGAATATCCACCTCCTCTTCTTCACCTGGAGTTTCTTTCACCATTGGCAGGTTACTCCCTTTTCCAGTTTCATCGATCTGATACCCTCGTCGGTTCAGCAAATCTCTCACAAAGTCCTCCTGGTTGAGAAAGAAGCTGCCATTTCGATACCAGATTTGGACACCTAAAAACTTCAGGAATCCATCACCGCAGCCTGGACCACAGAACTCGGGTTCAGAAGTTTTCCACTCCTTCCTAATCTGTTCCAAGGCCTCCCGGAGCACTGTCATAGTCCCAGCCATCAAAAAATCATCCACGTAAAGACCCATTGTCCCTACCAACTTGCTTGCACCTTCCGGCTTCTCTTGCGCCATAATAAGGAACAGACTTGGGTCTGCGTTGGACCTCTGAAAGCTCATTGCTTGTCCATCCTTTGACACCCAAGACATACCTTGAAGACGTTGGTCTCGCCACTCCACCCATGCTGCAGGACTTTCGGCCAAACCATACAAGGCCTTCCTCACAATCCACCGCTCCTCTTTTGTGCAAAGACCCAATTTCACCGCCGCCCTTGGGGGCTGCACCACCACCAAACGCCCTTCTCTTTGCGCCCTATTCATCGGCGCCGTCAGAAAAGCTTTGGAAATGTCTAAGCCAGCGATGATCCACACCATATATGCTGCGTGCCTCACTTGACACCTGAATGTAGTTGAATCTAAACCTGGAGCGTACAGCGAGTGACGACTGAGTGACCTCGGCCCTTCATATTCTGTAGCTGCCGTTGACGAAATGAAGTTTCCACATGCACAGATACGGGCACGTCGCCTCCCTGTCCCTTGCTTCCGGGTAAACACCACCAGACTGGGAACGTACTCAATCACCGGTGCATTAGGCTCTTCCGCCAATTTGTCCAGCTTTTCTTGAGTTGTTGGTTCCACCACCTCCAACTCTTTCACCAAAGACGTCACCTCGTCCGACAATGATTCCCTCCACTTTTCCAGCTCTTGCATGGCTTCTTGTGTAGGAATTGTTTTTGTTTGCAGGAACTCAACCTCCTCCGCTGCCTCAAGCGCGGTATTTTCTTGTACCATTTGCTGAACTTGAGCTGCTTTGACCAAAAACTTCGATAGCTGTTCCTCAGCCCTTTTTGCTTTAACCAGCCATTCTCTAGTCTCTGATCCTTTTTCTTCACTCGACTCATTGGCCGATCCATGGAACTCGTCCAAGATGCAACATTCCTGTTCAGCAATTAGGCGTCGAATACTCAAATGCTCTTCTAGAGCCCATTGATGCGCTTCGAACACAGCGTAGTCGACTTCCTCGGCAAGGTCGTCCAGCGAGGTTTCTTTCAACGTCATTTTTAACCACTTCCTTTTTCCACCTTCTTCAGCCTGTGGTTCCGGAAGAGGAAACTTGCATTGGAGAAGATAGCACCTATCCTTGTAGCCCAAACGCTCCATAAAAACAGGCGTGTACCCTGTCAAGGATACCCTGTTTCCTTTCCAAGGCATAGGGCCATGCAGCTTTCTCGGAAAGAACGACATGAAGTTCCACTGGATATCCACCAATTTTCCAGGTAGGACTTTCTTCCCATAGGATTGCTCCACCACTTCAGCTCCTTCCTCTAAAACCTTTTCATCCTCAACCCACAGCTGACCATCTTTATAGTCACCAAAGCCACACACATAATTGCAGCAATGTTTTTCATTGTGACTATCCCTATGCAATGACACCGGAGCATTGCACGAGATTTGAAGAGCAGAAAATTTGGCTTCAGGATTGTGGTGCCTCACGAATGATGCCAAATAACGACATAGCCATGGTCTTCGATGAGTCTCCTTTGTAATACCACACACTCCGCCATGAGTATAGTGGCCCAACACCAGAGCTCGCGTACTTGTACACCAATTGTTGATACCACCTCTTCGATTCACCCTCTTTGGGTATACAATCCCTTCCAAAAGCTCCTCACAGTCCACGTAATCATACATAGACCTTTCATACATTGACTTGGCTTTTTGCTCTTCTTTTTCCAACTGTGTTCCATCCTCAGCAGTCCCACTTTTGCAGACCAAATAAGCATTTTCATGAGGAGAACAGCAAGTCGGCCAATACTCATCACCAGGAACATTGTCCTCAACATCTGCATTTTCTTCCAGCTCCCCCAGACCCTGCATGTCATCCTCAAAAAATTCTAAGGGCGGACTCTCCCCCCGCTTGCGAAGCAAGCGCAAGGAGCCCACATGACCACGCAGTGAAGAGGCCGGGCTTTTCTCCATCAACCGATGGCGAACTGGAGGATCTCGAGGCGGAGGTAAAGGAGGTCCTTCCTCATCCGCAAACCGAAGCGCCGGTTTTTTCCCTTTGAGACGATGCTCTGGAGGAGAAGGCTCCTGTTCTTCTACCACCCCTTCCAGCTCCAATTCAGGCGGTTCCTTTATATTAGAAAAAATCGTAGTGCAGGGAAATAACACCAGTTCATCCGGATCTTTTGCAGTCCCTTGAGCTTCCACCCAATAACCACCAGGTAGGTCATCGCATGGACCCAAAAGAAGCGCAGGCTGCGTACGATCGACCCATTGCCGACCTTTCTTTGTTCCATCCGGACCCAGCAACTCCCACGGACGACGTTTGACTTGAATCTGAGCACCAAAGGGAAGCAATGCTTTAGGATTCAACCCCAACTCCCTTTCAGCTTTCTGCCACCGTAACATTGACCAATGGCGAGCAGCCAGTGCCCAGTACGCCGGCCCGAGTCGCGCCTCCTTTAAGAGCGACCTGACACCACGTTTGAATAAACCCACACATGCTTCAGCGCGCCCATTTGTTTGCGGGACTCCAGGATCACCAGTGGTCCTATATATCAGACGAGTTTCGCAAAAGGACCGGAAGCGTGCATTGACAAACTCCCCCGCTCGATCCGAGTGGTCTCTGCAAGCGCACCATCATTCTTTGAACTGCCGACAAAACAGTTGTTTGCTGCTTATCCACAATCGGCTCCACCATAACGAAGTTGATCATACGGACAGGTTGGGTCAAGTGGTCCTTCAGTTCCTTCCAGGATTTTCAGAAGCTTGGATTTTCAACACCTCTGCCTCCAGAACTGGCGCAGGTTCCACCGGCGCAGAGTCTTCCTCCTCGAAGTTAGCGACTGCGTCGCCTAACCATTCTCCGACACCAGCACCTTCATCTGCCACCTGATCTTCCACCTCATCCGCATCTTCCTCCTTTTCTGGAGGGCGACCCACATTGGGATCCAACATTGGAAATTGATACACACCAATAACAGCGTGTCGTGGCTTCTGCTGGTGAGCATCCTTTGAACACTTGTATGGACCAGCTAAGTCCAATGATAAAGTGTAAGCATCCCCACGCTTTCGCCTCAAATGGCGACGCTCTTTTCCAGCAGCAGACACACAGATTTGACAATCACGTCTGAAGGGAATATGCCCCCTTAGGCAATGGTCACGGAAAGCTCGCTCCTCAGTCGTCAACCTCCGTAACGTCCCTTCTCGTTCTTCTTTTTGTAACACCGCAGCTTCCCGTTCAGCATCGCTCTCATGCAACCATTGTGCCAACCTGTGACGTATTCTTTTAACCAATCCAAACGCCCATCGCGCCCATATAGAGGATTGTCCAATACGCTCTTCCAGGGTAGAAGCGAATGTTGCTGACCACGGAACAACCACGCGAACTTGTTCTAACGATTCCCATAGTTCCATATCAGACACCAGGAAAGTCGTAGGTTTCACCAGAGCATGTCCCAACGCTCCTTGATCAAAGTGTGCAGCGTGCATTCCATAACGCTCACAAAAGCTTTTCACCTCTGGCCAACTCCAGAAGGTAGGACTTGAGAGCCCTTCCTGAGAACCATCCACCAGATCCTCAGCACTCAAGACCGTCTTGCCGTTCTGAGAGAAATCTTTCCCTATGAGTTCAGGGTCCCCAGGGCTTTCCATGCCAAAAAAGACAGAACTCCCATTGATGACTTCAGCAGTTCCACACCTTGAATGCACCGCCACGTCATATAGGAAAAGCATCTTCAGAAGTAAAACACCATCCTTTTGAGCTAATTCTTGATGTGGCCAAGGAAGACTTTTTAACCCCAACCGTTCAGGTCCACAGCGTCGGCGTAATACAGGTGGACCACCGTCTTCACCTCTCAACCTTGACACTGTCCTGCATGGAGGTCCTCCCACCACAGCAACCACCTTTCCTTCAGCCGCCAGATGCAGAAGATACTTCCAGACGCTCGAATTATGTAGGTCACCGCCTTTTGTCAAATCCAGCTCCAGTACCTCCACATCCCGACTGGGAAAATGCCATTTTTGTTTTCCCGAAAACAGGTGTACCACCACCCTTTTTGCTCGTGCCAGCCGTCTCCTTTTATGACGGTTGAAAGGCAACGCCGCAATATCTCCACGTGGCAACAGCTCCATCAGCATATTTTCTGGTATATCCCCATAATACCACCGAAGAAATCTCCAGCATGCCTGGACGAACTCCTCCTCATTCGCTGACGCTGTCCGCGCTGCGCTTTGCAACGACGTTTTTACAGCCACCTCGTTGTCCGTATTCGGACACCCTTGAACCATACGTGCCACCTTCAAAGCTTGCTTTGGTGAGCACCAATCCATTTCATCAATGATCTGAAGCGCCACCTCCTTTTCCAAACAAGGGCACCCATTCAGATCACGAACGCGAAGTTCCCCCAGAACAGGATGTGAGGCTGTGCACTTGCCACCACGCCACTGAACTCTGAGACCAACCAAGGCGCTCGCTTTGCCAATTGGCACTAGTGGATCTACCATTTCAGGAGTTACCAGGGTCCCACCTGGGGTTATACACATCTCCCGAGATCCAACAGCTAAAGACACCAACACCTTTTGCTGCGGAAGCTGTTCTCCAGGACGAAGTGATCTGAGAGGATGCGATGCTCCCGAGTCCAACATGCCCATTCCCGAACACTCATTGGTGTCAGAAACCCTGGCCACATGTAGAACGCATACTCCTCGGCCTTCTCCCTGCTTCGGCAACAACGTGGCATCCGACGAACCGACTCCACAGTCCGCCCTTCCATTCCTCCATTGAGAATGGGACCAAGACGCACGCTGCCTTTCAGCATGCAAAACCATTTTTTCAGCTGTTTTGTAATCCATAACCAAACAGCCATGTTCAAACCACAAGAGCTGGTCCAGCGAAGATTTTGCACCCACGTGACACATCCCATTGATCACCGTGAGGTTCGCCCCAAACTCCAAAATCAACCAGAGAGGGATAATCAGGGGCCCATTGTCTTCCCTAATCAACGTCCCTTTCTCTGTAATCCTCATTGCCACACCACCAAGCGCGCTTTGCACCATAACAGTAGTGTCGGGTAAACATTCCCATGGAAAAAGCGTCCGCACAAGATGCGTAGCAGCCGTATCCACCAACGCCACTCTCCCTTCCTGCTGAAACAATCCAGATCCACATAACATTCGAACACTGGGATCCCCGCTCGAGGCTGACTGCGCTGATGACAGCTTCATAGATTTCAGCACTTCCAACGCTTCAGCAAGGACTTGATTGGGTGTTGATGGTGATGAGGGACTTGCAGAACCTTTATCCAATCCCGCACTAGCCGTCTCATCTCCCCCTTCAGCTACCTCTGCCTTTTTGGCATTTCCCCATTTCGCACCTTTGCCGCCCTTTCCCCCTTTGGGAGAATTCCCTTTAGATCTGCTTCTCTCAGGGTTTGAGTCCACGAAGGAACTTGCACCATCCTTATATGGACATTGCGGCTGCAAATGGCCAACGGCCCCACACTCAAAACATCTTCCTCGCTCAAGGGAGTCTTTGTCATGGCGGAATTTACAGCGGGATCCGAACTTGCAACCTGCATCGGTCTTCCCATATATCCAACAGAAAGGACGTTCACCATCTCCGCTGTACCTTTTTCCTTTCCCTTTGCCTTTGTCACCCTCCTCTGTCTCGTCACCAGTTCCCTTTTGGGCCTTATTTAACCTGGCCCTTTTCTTGGCGTCCGAGTCCTGCTTCACCTCTTGTTCACCAGCACTATGCAATAGCAGTTCAAACTCTGCCTGCAACATTTCAGCTAGTGGTGTCGCAGTTTCAGAGGTCGGCGAGTAGTCCACCCCCAATTTCTCCCGAAAGGATGCCACTCTGAAATGCACCGTAGGGTGTTTTGCCAGCAACGCGGATGATAAAGCATCCAATCCCTTGATAAGCAAGGTAGCGTCTGGCTCGGATGCTCGCAGCTCCCTTAATCGGGAACGCCATTGCGCCCATTGTCGCACTCCCTTAATAGCCTCTGAGATCGAGGTTGCTGAAGATGGTTGCACCAAGAAGTTCAACATTGTGCTGCGCTCATTTGCTCCACCTGGTTGGTAGACCGTCAGCAATTTGTAAAATATCATCACCGACCCCAACATTCGAGTGGAAACAATCTCGGTCTTCAATCTCTCCGGGATCGCCTGTAGCAGCAAAGACACCGCTCTCTGCTCCAACAAAACATGCGCAGTTTGAACCACTTTGAGCCCTTCTAGCTCAGCCTTGATGCCCAACCTTTCCAGCGGAGAAACACTCAACCATTTGGCATACGCTTGATACGCCTTTGAATAGACGCATTGCCACCACACTCCTCCTGTATCTGTCAGCGAAGACAACATTGGTTCGATCATTGCGATCCAATCACCCAGTGCTGTCGGATTGCTTGGTGTGTAGTCTGCCAAAGTTGGAAGGCTCATCACATGCTTCCCGAGAGCCTCCGGACGTTCGGTTCCAGAACTATCACCAGTGATTGGCGTACCGCGTGGCACCACTGCTCCAGGAGGTAAGCTGACCCTTCCACCAGGCCCTTGAGGTAGTCCATGTCCTATACCAGGCGTAACAGCTGTGAGCGGAACCTTTTCTAATTCCAACTTCCCAGCGACCATTTTCCACCGATGCGGAACCTCATCCACCATTGTATATCCACCCGATCCTGCTGAGTTCTCTTGCATTGCAGTTTCCCGAGCTGAAACAAAACCGGGCTGGTTCCCCGCAGGTGCGACAGAACCATCAACGCCTGATGGCACGGAAGTAATCGGAACATGTGTTAAACCAGGTGGTCCACCTGCATATCCACCACTTGCAGGACCTCCCGTGGGGTAATTCAATGGAGGCAATCTGGAGGGTTTCTTCCCTTCAGCCACATGCATCATTGGCACTTCTTTTTCGTCCTCCACATGAACATCCCCCTTCCTGGACCCAGGCAAGGATTGAAGATCACAACCCTTTGGCAGGTCGTAGCCCTCAATAGGCAGCCATGTCCCATCAGGCAACACAGTCCAAAAACCACCCATACCATCCGTGTAGAAAACTTGTCCTGGCAGGTACTGCTTCTCTGGAGTCATTCCTAGAGGATATGCCGTGTTTGCGTCCACCACTCCAGAGCTCCGTGCCCTTGAAGCTGACCCAGATGCAGCAGAGGTATAGCTTTTTTCCTCCACCCGATGCAACCTGTTCCCCAGCTCCTTTGTCTGCACAAGCAACTCTTTCAGCGCACGCTTCACCACCGCCATATCTTCAGATTGCTCTTCACCACTAACATCAGGAATGAGTTCTTCGTCGGCTTGCACTCCACCAATAGTACCTCGTTCCATTTGTCCCATTAAGCCTGACGATGGTCTCTCAACAGGTGCAGGTTCCTGACCCAAAAGATCTTGCAGCGAAGGCGGTCTTCTCGTACCTTCACCACTCCTGTCCCCTCCGCTCGCGGGAAGACTTGCCGGCCTTGACTGCCTAAGTCTCATTTCTTCTTGAGCCCGCTCGCTCCAGAAAGGATTTGCTGCTTGAACCGGAACCACTTCGTTTTCCACCTGAGGCGTTGGTTGTATCATTGCAACCTCCCTACCATCTGTCAGTGCTTGTACCATTTGTTGTCGATCTTCACCCCCATCACCACGATTTCCTTCGGCTTCATTGGCCGTTGGCGACAGTCCAGGCTCAGAGCGACGCCGCATCATGTCCATGGCGTTAAACAAACGAAAAATCTTTACCAATCCGCAGGAAGCCTAATTTGGGCTCATAACCTACGGGGGGCAACCGAAGGAGGACAGGGAACAAAACAGTCAACCCCAACAGAAGCCCTTAATACCCCTGGAACAACCAACAACCGAACAGCAAGACCCCAAACCAAGGGCACACTTTTTACGGAATCTTCGACCGCTTTGGTCATGGCTTGAGCCAAAGAATACCGGGTTCATTGACCCTTCAACTTCCAATACCAACTCCTTTCTACAATACCAATTGCAGCTCCGCATAGGGCTTCATGGCTTAAAGCCCTGAAGCCTTTCCTATAGAGACCCCTGAGCACTTAAGCCCCAAAGCCCTTCGCTTCTCAAGCCCTTAGGTCCGAAAATCCTGCAGACCCTAAACCCCAACCGCAAACAGGCATCGCACACAAGGAAGCCGCAAGCCACACTACGTTGAGCTACATTGAGCAGAAAAGCCTGCCAGTGCTGATGTCTGGAGAAACTGGACGGAACCACCCCCCTCCCCCCCCCACCCATCTGGCACGAACTCGAAAGAGAAACGCCGGAAGACATGCGGCAACAACGCGAAAAGACCTGAAGACACATGGCAACAACTCCAAAAGACCTGAAAACAAGCAAGCCCGCGGGTCAATTGGTAGGGCGTTAGCATGAACAAGGCTGTGGAACAAGAGTGAAAGAGATGAATGGTGCGGTTTCTCGCTCGCCGCTGATGCTGGTTTGCCCCACGCTTGCAGACACCAAGGCGGTGGGACCCGCACCCTTCGACACGTGCCGCCAGCTGCCAGGTACTTGTGGGGCCGGGTTTTAGCCTTGGCGGATGTGGCTCAGCGCAACGACCTTAATTCCTCATGCTCCCGCAATGCGTTCTTGGAGCGCCTCCGCGAGGAGGCAAGCGCCGCCGCAAGGCTATCGCTACCGTGGACCGACTCCAGCGGTGGAGTGAGGGCGAGCGCGCCTCACTGCATGTGGCAGGACAGACATGTGGTTCTGGCTCGCTCACCCCGACAGCTTACGCCGGAGCAAAAGCATGAGTTTGCGGTGGAACTAGGCTTTGACCGGAAGGCCTGCAACGCCTTGCTTGCCACTGGCCTGTGCCCTGACCACCTGAACACGGCAGCGGCGCTTCGAATCTTGCGCCCGACCCAGCCCACGCCGGATGTGGCCTTTGATGACCTGCTGAAAGTGCTCCGGATCTGGTTGGCAAGGCACTTCGGCAGTTGCCTGCTGACACTGCCCCGGGGCCATGTGGCCTGCGAGTGCAGCACCTTCGGGTTGCGCTCAAGTCGCGGGTGGGGTAAGGCCGACGATTGCCGTCGGGGAAATTATGATGGTCCGCGATGAGGCTCGGGCTGGCCTCGACCTGACCATCTTCTACCTAGATGATGGCGTCATCGCAGCAGACGTCGCCCCTGGCCTACTTGCAACGTCGGGGAGCGGCCGTTGGCCTCGCCCCCAACTTGGCAAAGTGCGAGGTGATTGCGGTTGGTCGACTTGACCCGAGTTCCCTCGTGCTCGCCTACCTGCTGAGCTTCTTCGTGGGCCAGATGGTTTTTGCCGGTAAAGTGGAACCTTGCTGTGCAGAGACGCGGGGGATGGAAGAGTGCAAAGTCAGTCATGCGGTATGAGAAGTCGGCCCGCCTGGGAGCCGCCTTCCAGGAGCTGCCGCTGAGACCATTGCGGGTGGTGCGAAGAACATCTAGGGGATGTCGTCCTGGGCCGGCTGCTAGCAGAGCCCCCTCCATGATGCCCAAACACCGCCGCAGGTACTTCCTCGGCGCTGGAGGAGTTAGCAGAAGGTGGAGGACTTGCGCCACCTTGCTTCAGCTTTTCAGTCGCAAAGGATCGCGCAGGTGTCACCCGAACCAGTCAGACTCCGTGGGGAGTGGACGGTCTCCCTACTGCCGAACCGCAGAGACTTGCCGTCGGGAATGCTCCACCTTCCGTGGTGCTTGGAAAACCCCGAGTCAAGCAAGCTTTGGTTTTTGCCCGCGCTGCATCGCCTGCTTCGTATGTCCCATGTGCGTGCTGTCACGATCGACTTCTGCCAACACGGATCTCCGTGGCGTAAAAGAACCAAGCTTGTTTTCGGCAACCTTGACCGGCAGGACACACTTCGCCTATGTCATCGCCGATGTGCAGCGCCCCCAGGTTGGTGCTCCAGGACTGGGCCGGCACGCACGCCTTTCAGGACGCGCGCCTGATGGGCGCCCTCGAACCGCCGTGGCCCTGCCCTATGCAGCCTTGCTCTGCGCTGACTTGTCGTTCGTCTTGTCATCGCCATATTTGACTACTGATCCAACAACTTTGTGGTTCACATCCTGATTTGGGGGATGACTTGGGAGGTGTTGGGGTCTCTTTGAGTGTTCTGAGCTTCTGGCCTCCTTCGAGAAGTTCCTCCCTTGCATGAAGGCAATGTTTGAGAGCTTCTACGGCTAGTCGCTCCCTCAAAGAGTTCGTCTTTGGAAGCATCTTACTTCTGTTCTCTTAGTGTCACCTCAGCAAGAACCCAGCCAAAGACTCGAGCGCTCCACCGCCACAAAAGGTGTGTTTGCAGGAAGTATGCTCTGTTGGTGGGCGGAGCGGGCAGGGAATGCTGAAGCCGGGTCTTCTGCTGCCTCAGAAACGAGATTGGCCAGTCTGACCCGCGCCCAGCCGATGTGATTATCCCCTTTCCAGCTGCGCTTGATATCGCCGTCACGGCGCCACAGCGGCCGGAAACCTTGACTGCTGCATCACAGGTGGTGGCGGCTTCAGAGGCCAAGCTTCTCCAAGTTATCTAAGTGTACCTGTGATTGTTCGTGCTGTTGAAGTTGAATTAGAATCAGAAGGCCGTTAACTCGCTATATTGTATATTAGTAGAAATATTTTAAGGGGCTGCGCCCATGGGCGGGCAGCGCAGGCAGAAGCGCGGGGCGAGCAGTTTCTAAGCATTTTGAGGCCCCTAAACTCCCTTAAAATCTCTAAGCGTTTGAGGCTCCTCAACCCCCTCAAAGTTTCCAAGCATTTTCAGGCCCCTAAACTCCCTTCAAATCTCTAAGCGTTTGAGGCTCCTAGACTCCCTTAAAGTTTCTAAGCACTTTATAAGGCCCCTAAACTCCCTTTTTCCTGCCCCAGGCTTAGACACGTCGCTTATGCCCGCCCTTTGGGGGGCATCATGCTCCTGATGCGCCCCCGGGGTCCCGCCCCGGGAGCCGCTGATGCTCCTGATGCGCGCCTGGGGGTCCGGGCTGGACCCGCTGATGCTCATGATGCGCGCCCTCTGGGGGCCTCCGTGGCGACGCAAAAAACCACGAAAAAAAAAAACCGTTCACCGGCGGCACGCGGGGGTCGGCGGCACTGGCGTCCGGCCTAATTCTGCTTCGCAGAAGGCCAGAGGCCAGCAAGGCTATTCCCGGGACGACCCGGGCTGAAAGGTCCGCATTTGCTCGGTCCTTTGGGGACCTCGCGCTGCCCGATTTAATGGCTACCGCCAGTGCCGCCGACCCCAAATTTTCCAAGGTGTGGGGGGGGGGGGGGGGGGGGGGGGGGGGGGGGGGGGGGGGGGGGGGGGGGGGGGGGGGGGGGGGGGGGGGGGGGGGGGGGCGTTCCCGCCCCCCAACCCATCACCCTTTCTGGCCCCCAACCCCCATGATCCCCATGGACTGGCCCCATTCGATGATTTAAAGGCTCCAGTGCATGCCCCCACCCCCCCCACCCCCCCACCCACCACCCCCCCCCACTCCCTTTGTGCCCCAGGCCTCGAAGCCAATTCGCAAGGGCTCCACCACCCCCCCTCACCCCGCCCCACACACCCCCCCCCCCATCACCCCGTCTGGCCCCCAACCCCCATGATCCCCATCATGGACTGGCCCCATTAGATGATTTAAAGGGCTCCAGCGCATGCCCGCCCCCCCCCCACCCCGCCTGTGCCCCATGCCCTTGAAGCTAATTCTTAAGGGCTCCAGTGCATGCCCGCGCCCCTCCGTTTTCCCCGCCCGCTCCCCCCCCCCCTTTCCATGCCCTTGAACCTAAGCTGAGTCTTAAGTGCTCCACCGAGCCCCCCCCTGAGTAGCCCCCCAGGCCCTCACCACCGCCCGTCCCCACCCACCTCCTTGCAGCCCAAGTCCCAGCCCACGCCCCCGCCCACCCCCTGGGTGAGGGTGGGGGGCACAGGGGTGGGGGGGTGGGCTGGGACTTGGGTGGGGCGGGGTGCAAGGAGGTAGGTGGGGACGGGCGGTGGGGGGAGCTTGAGGGGGCTGGGGGGGTGGGGGGGGTGGGTGGGCAAGGCTTGGGTGGGCTGTGTGGGGCGGCACTTGGGGGGGCGGGTGGGGGAGGGGACGGTGGGGTAGGGCGGGTGGGGGGGTGGGCGGACTTGGGCGGGTGGGGGAGTAGGTGGGGACGGGGTTGGGGGGGGTGGGGGGGGTGGGGGAGGCGGTGGAAAGAGGGGGCGCTGGAGACCGCTCAGGGGGACTTGGGCGGAAGACTCAGCCTAGGTTCAAGGGCATGGAAGGGGGGGTGGGTGGAGGGGGGGGGGCTGGGCCAGAGGTTTAGGGTTTAGGGTTTGGGTTTAGGGAGGGGGGCGGGGGGGTTGGCGGGGGTGCATTGGAATTGGAGCCCTTAAGACTCAGATTAGGTTCAAGGGCATGGAAGGGGGGGTGGGTGGAGGTGGGGGGGGGGGGGCTGGGCCACAGGGGGGTGGGGGGTGGCGGGGTAGCGGGGCAACCGACCCCAGCCAGGGGCGGCGTCAATGCTCCCCTACCCCACCCCCCCCATGGACTGGCCCCATTAAAGCAGGCCCGCTTCGTTTGCTGGCCCCTAGTGGCTCATGGCCCCATCATGGTCCCCTGATCAGATGGGGCGGATCTCCACCCAAAAAACACCCTCAACAGACCGTATCATCCCCTGTAGTCATGTTGTTGTTCCTGCCTCAGAGACCCCAAGAGACCCCGGAGACGGTGTCCCAGATTGCCTAGCTAGCAACATTGGCTGCATCACACATGCTCTCTGTCTCAGCAGAATCAATCAGAAATCGCACCAGCCTACCACTGCATATGAGGGAGGCGCAAGGCCGAAGCGGAGCACAGATGGATATAGATGGATCAGTGTGGGCAAAGAAGAGCGGGCGGGCGAATCGTCTCAATCCAAGCCGTCTCTAGGCCACACAGCGCGGCCGAACCCGTCAACTGCCCCCCCCCCCCCCCTACGCCGGGTCCGCCCGAGCTCGGCGCGGACCGGAGACACGGCGACGCCTGTCAACGACCGAACCGCGCTACACCGAGTCCACCCGAGTGCATGATCACAACAATGGGGCTAACTTTTCCCAAGCGCCTGTAGTCTCCATCACCTTAGGCACGAACCGCACGCCCTGCGCTCAAAGCCGGGCCGTCCAAGTAGTCCAGCCTTGCTTGTGCGAGTGGACGGCCCGGCTTTGAGCGCAGGGCGTGCGTTCGTGCCTAAGGTGATGGATAGTACAGGTGCTTGGGAAAAGTTAGCAGCCAAAGTCTTGCAGCAAATCTCGCGGGCCGTTGCTGCAAGGACCCAGGGTGAGGCAGCTGTCCTGCGCTCCGAGTTGCTCCAGGACCTGTGCGTGGCCGCACGCGGACACACAGCGCGAGCCATTTTCCGCAGGCGGGCCGAGCTGGCAGCTGAAGGCCCCATTGTTGTGATCATGCACTCGGGTGGACCCGGTGTAGCGCGGTTCGGTCGTTGACAGGCGTCGCCGTGTCTCCGGTCTGCGCCGCGGTGTGCTGAGCTCGGGCGGACCCGGCGTAGGGGGGGAGGGGCAGTTGACGGGTTCGGCCGCGCTGCATGGCCTAGAGACGGCTTGGATTGAGACGATTCGCCCGCCCGCTCTTCTTTGCCCACACTGATCCATCTATATCCATCTGTGCTCCGCTTCGGCCTTGCGCCTCCCTCATATGCAGTGGTAGGCTGGTGCGATTCCTCCTTGATTCTGCCGAGACAGAGAGCATGTGTGATGCAGCCAATGTTGCTGTTATCTTATCCTAAGCTAGGCAACCGTCTCCGGGGTCTCTTGGGTCTATGAGGCAGGAACAACAGCATGACTACAGGGGATGATACGGTCTGTTGAGGGTGTTTTTTGGGTGGAGATATTTCTACTAATATACAATATAGCGAGTTAACGGCCTTCTGATTCTAATTCAACTTCAACAGCACGAACAATCACAGGTACACTAAGATAACTTGGAGAAGCTTGAGGACCCATATATCGAACCTGATAGGATCCGCGAACCCGAATGCAGAAAGCAGTCACCTCTCACGTAAATATAACGCAATATAAACGAAACGTCGGTGGCGGGCGGACGGACCACCATCACGGACCACCGCCACGGACGGGACCACACCATGGGACCACCGCCACGGACCGCCGCCTGGGATCACCGCGAGATCGCCGCCACGAACCGCCACTACCACCACGGACGGGGCGACCAGGGACCACCACGCAGCCACCGCCACAGGACCACCGCCGCCGCGGACGACCGCCAGGACAGCAACCAGCACCGCGGACCACCGGCGCGGGACCCCATGGGACGGGACCACCGCCACCACGGACCACAGCGGCGCGCGTGCTGTGGAGTTCCCCCTTAGCTTGACGGAGTCGGAACGCTACGGAACGCCACGTCGGCGCGCGTCCTGTGGAGTTCCCCCCTTATAGCTTGACGGATTCGGAACGCTGTCCTATCGAGTTCCCCCTTAGCTTGACGGATTCGGAACGCCATGGAACGCCACGTCGGCGCACGTCCTGTGGAGTTTCCCCTTAGCTTGACGGATTCGGAACGCCATGGAACGCCACGTCGGCGCGGGTCCTGTGGAGTTCCCCCTTAGCTTGACGGATTCGGAACGCTACAGAACGCCACGTCGGTGTGCGTCCTGTGGAGTTTCTCCTCAGCTTGACGTCGGCGCGGAGTTCCCTTCTAGCTCGACGGATTCGGAACGCTACAGAACGCCACGTCCACGCGCGTCCTGTGGAGTTTCACCTTAGCTTGACGGATTCGGAACGCCACGGAACGCCAAGTCGGCGCGCGTCCTGTGGAATTCCCCCTTAGCTTGACGGATTCGGAACGCCACGGAACGCCGCGTCGGCCACCCTCAGCTTGACGGATTCGGAACGCCATGGACCGCCGCATCGGCGCGCGTTGTGTGGAGTCGCCCCTTAGCTTGACGGATTCGGAGCGCCGTGGAACGCCACGTCGGCGCGCGTCCTGTGGAGTTCCCCCTTAGCTTTTCGGATTCGGAACGCTACAGAACGCCATGTCGGCGCGCGTCCTGTGGAGTTTCCCCTTAGCTTGACGGATTCGGAACGAAACGGAACGCCAAGTCGACGCGCGTCCTGTGGAGTTTCTCCTTAGCTTGACGGATTCGGAACGCCACAGGACGCCACGTCGGCGCGGGTCCTGTGGAGTTCCCCCTTAGCTTGACGGATTCGGAACGCCACGGAACGCCGCGTCGGCGCGCGTCCTGTGGACTTCCCGCTTAGCTTGACGGATTCGGAACGCCATGGAACGCCGCGTCGGCGCGCGTCCTGTGGAGTCCCCCCTTAACAGCACGCGTTAATTACGCCACTCGCGAACGCTTGCGGACGCTTTGCGGACGCTTTGCGGACACAGCGCAAGGACGTTTCGTAACCTCCCAACCCAACTTTAAAACGGGAACCCTTCTGCGGAGCATTCGGGAAAAAAAGGATGTACCTAAACCTGCTAACCTTCATGGAAAAAAGTTGTGCTGTTGTCATACTCATGGCTGTCGTCGCAGTCCCATGTTGCCTTGTGTATTCTAATCAAGCAGGGCACATAAGATTCGAGGAAAGAAGGACAGCAGCCATTAGCATAGAATATATACAATGACATCATCATTGAATGCCCAATGCCAATTCGTGCTGACTGCACCCCACAGCCCCGTACCACGACCCATAAAAGTGAACAAACCTCGGGGGTTGAGGGCTTGCTTGGGTTTCCGGCTTTTGGGCTTGGGATAGCTATACTAAGGGTCTTATTTGGACGAGTACGGGCTTTGCGCTAACTCCATGGTGTGGTGCCCGCCTCAACACCGTGTCCCACGAGTATCCCAGGAGCGCCCAATTGATTTTGAGCGGGATGTTCGGATGTTTCCGGATGTTTCCGGATGTTTCCGGATGTTTCCGGATGTTTCCGGATGTTTCCGGATGTTTCCGGATGTTTCCGGATGTTGCAAGCACAGCAGAAGTTATCAAGAGAGTTGGCTCCCTCAAAATCCCGTGGGTTCCAGGTGAGCTCGAGCAACCTGTAATCATTGTCACAATTTCGATGACGCTTCAAAATCCCCGTGATTGTCCCAAAATCAAACTGGAAGGCCTAGGGCTCAAATTTTACTTTGGGCTTTCGTGTAATTTCCGATCTGTCGATTGGGCGTCCCTGGATTTCATTTCACAAGTTGGGTCTCCAGCCAGATAGGCTAGATGCGAAATCTGATGGTTCAGATGTTTTGTCACAGGGGTCAGGCCCCATGGGTTTCATTTTGGTTGCTGCGCCTATCTATGATTCTTCATGTTACCTTATATACAATCCTCATAGAAGGAAAAATCAGGTTATGATGACAGGCAGTTGTATTCCGTCCTGTTGCATATCACTGAAGTCCGTGGCAATTTCTAAGTCTTCAGAATTGTGAACGCTTGCGCGCGCCGCCTCGGCAGCCGGGCCGGCAACAGAACAGGAAAGGAAAGAGGTTAATGAGGGTGGGGGGGGGGGGATGCGCTGCAAAATTTTGTGTGGGGGGAAGGGTTGGGTCAGCTCGGCAGGAAGCCGCGGCGAATTCTGTGTAACTCTCCGTTGCGTCTGAGTTTCGAGTGCGGCCCAGATTTCATGTCTTAGGCCCACGGGATTCATTGCAATTAAACCATAGGCCACACCTATACCGTGCGGAGATCTGCAAATTGCGCTGAGGACTTTGCCGAGTGGAAGTGAGAGCGTTTCAACATCGCGCCAGCGGCACTTGGAAGCTGCTCGAATGCACTGCATGCCACGAATGCGCAGACACGTTTTGCGACCGGTGGCAACCTGCTTTCAACTTATCAACCAGTGCAGTACAGTGTTCACAACTCCGGTTCCACCGTATTCGAGGGCCCGATTTTCACCAGTAGATTTTCGCATGTCTCCAACAGAGGCAGCTCGAGAAAATGGAAAGCTTCTCGCATGCTCCAAGTTTAGGTGCATTCCTCTCTTAACTCCTTTCGAATTCATAGTTTTGTAATAGTGTACGTGTTGTAGTTTCGCGCCGTCTCTTCAGGCATTTTTTCCACCCTGTCTCTCCTGGCTCTCTGGAGCATTCTCTCTCACTCTCACTCTCACTCTCGCTCTCGCTCTCGCTCTCACTCTCTCAGTCTCCCTCTCTCTCTATCTCTCTCGCTCTCTCGCTCTATCTTTCTCTCTCTTGTGTACCTGTTGCTAGCAAGCGCCGCCAGGTCTTGTTTCAGAAAGCTTCCCCACCTTACAGTCAGGCTCACTTCACAGCAATATGCAACGTTTCAGAGCTAACGCTGGGAGCAGTTTTTTGTTCAGTTTCTGCGTGGGTCTCGGATCGGTGTCCATGGCGCGTGACGACGCCTCCGCCGTGAGAGGGGAAGGCTCGCTGCCGCACTGTACTAACTTAAGGGGACAGAAATACGACAGGCATACGACAGGCATAGGCGGCATAGGCGGGTTCCTTCTCATGTTCTTGTTCTGCTCTCCTGGAGAGGTGCTTCCGGCGCTTCCGGCGCTTCCGGTGCTTTCAGTGCTGGAGCTCCTGGTAGCTCCCATGGTAGCTCCCTTGTGAGTCCTTTTACTGCTTTTGTGAGCATCAGCTCCCTCAGCGCCCTGCCGTCGACATCCTGCTGCCTCGCGCAAAGCGTCCTTGGGAGACGTTTGGGGGGCCCCTGAAAATCCTGGAAGCCCAGGCCGCTGAGGCCGCTGATGTGAGTGATTCCCAAGAAAGCTGTTAGTTCGAGGCGATCTGGTGGATCAAAGCTCAGGAACTCGTTAGATCATATGAGTCTGCTCTTCTTGCTGACGGAGAGCTTCCGCTTACAGCGGCTGCCGGCGCCCCAAGTGATCCGCCAAAGCTGAAGACTTCCTCCGCCCTCGAGCAATTTCCAGCGCAATTTCCAGCACCTCTCGCACCTCTCGCACCTCTCGAGCACCTCGGGAGATCTGAGAGCGCTGAGAGCGCTGAGAGCGCTGATTAAGAGGGGTGGAAGCCAGTTAAGTTCAGCCAACCCCTTCTGCATTCTCTCTGTTACTCGCAACATGTCTGCAGGGGAACGGGAAAGGGAAGGCCACTCAGCTCAGCAACTGAGCAACTGAGCAACTGAGCAACTGAGCGCCTTCACTGGCCACGACACTCCTTTGTGGTTCGAGCCGGTATTGCCAGAACAGCCATTTCTGTTTCTCTGTCAAGCTGTCATGCCAGAACCTTGCAACTTACGAGCTGCCACCGGAGTGTCGCTTTGGTTAGGGCGCCAACCTGGCAATCTTGGCAGCAATGGCATGCAAGAGGAAGGCCACCTTGCCGCAAGTTCCTCACATCTTGCTGACAGCAGCTCCAGATGCAGCAGCGTGCCGGAGCAGATGCCGGCGTGCTCACTTGTACATGCAGCTGAAGTTGGAGCTGGGAATGTGAGCCCGTGCCGCATGGCATGTTTGCCCCTTCTTCTCTTTGCACAGGCAGGAGGCAGGAGCTCACGTCACCACTGTGATGCAATGCAAGCTGCCGCAGCTGTTGCTCGGACTCGAACACACCAGTTGGCTTCTGCTCTCCCATCTCACGCGGCAGCATCGCCCTGTTGCCAGGGCGATACCCTCTTGCTTGCCTCAGGGCAACCAGGTGGGATTCTTGGCGACCCATCCGCCCCCAGCATTTCCTGCAGACAAAGTAGGAACGCTTCATCTTGCCTCACAGGTTCTTTTCTTCTAACAACTTGAAACAGGCTGCCTGCCTGTCTGAGTCTACCAGAAGCGTGAACAGTCCAGTTCTTATGCTATGGTCGACGAATGGGGCGTGCTGATCCATCTTTCGGTGCAAGCTGCTGACAGCAGCTCCAGATGCAGCAGCGTGCCGGAGCAGATGCCGGCGTGCTCACTTGTACATGCAGCTGAAGTTGGAGCTGGGAATGTGAGCCCGTGCCGCATGGCATGTTTGCCCCTTCTTCTCTTTGCACAGGCAGGAGGCAGGAGCTCACGTCACCACTGTGATGCAATGCAAGCTGCCGCAGCTGTTGCTCGGACTCGAACACACCAGTTGGCTTTTGCTCTCCCATCTCACGCGGCAGCAGCCTGCTGCGAGGATACACTTTTGTTGCTTCAGAACAAGGCAAGGTGCTGCAACGTACAGAATGTACTTAATATGTACGTACGTGGGTTGATGCCTGAATCACCTCTGAGTCCCGCATCGGCATGCCGTCTCACCATGCCGTGAGGTCAGGTCCTGCTCAAAGGGAGAAAGCGGGGAGAAATTGGACACAAAAAACAACTAAGGCACATGTAAGCTCCATTTCTCAGCGCGGCGCATTCCTGGCGTTGTTGTGGCATCTGCCACAGCTGTCAACTGGTGCACTCGCTCCCAGCTGTGTAGCCGGCTGTGCATGTGAGCAGAGAGCATCAAGAGGGTCACACCGCATGGCCATTCCCGGGACCATGTCTCAGACCACATCTCATGCATCGCCCCGCGATCTCTTGTCGATCCCTTGTCGATCCCTTGTTCCCTTTCGCCTCACAGCAGCTCATAGCGTCTGCGTGCGAGAGCAGAAATGTCTGAGTAGGCTCGGGAGGCGCTAGTGCCTAAGGAAGCTCTTTTCAGTCGCCCCAAATCGCTGGAGAAGCGCAGCAGGAGCGCGAAGTTGGAACGCTAAGAGTGGAGAGCACGCGACCTGTTTGAAGTCGTTAACACGCTCTCTCCGTCACATCGAGAGTTCAAAGAAACAGTAGAGTAGAAGTGTTCTCTGAACGTGTGTTCTGCAGAGCCGCGGACACGACAGAAGGAACACTCGCGGCGGCATGAGCGGCGGCTGTAGCCGAATTAGCTGAATCAGCTGAATGAGCTGAATTAGCTGAATTGCCTGAGCGGCTCGAGCTGAGCGGCTCGAGCTGGGCAGCGCTCTCTTTTTTTGGCGGCAAAAACCTCTGCTAAAACCGGACTCTTCTCTTTGGAGTTTGGGGCAGCCATGTGGAGTGCACCCATAGTGCCCACCAGGTCACCATTGTGCATGTGGCCCATCATTGAAGCTCTCAAACGAAGTCGCTGAGAGTTCCTCTCGCATCCGCCAGTCTCTCACCAGCGCGGATCCTCTCAGATCCGGAATAGCTCCTGAGCACGTTGAGCTCCTGAGCTCCTTTCCTGCATTTCTTGAGTCGCGGCTTTGATGTCCGTTTGAGTCCCCACCAGCTCGACCAGCTCGACCAGCTCGACCAGCTCGACCAGCTCGAGTTCTTTCCTCACGACGAGGAGTTCACTCATTCGAAGTGATCGGCGTCCTCAGTTGAGCAATGTTTTCAGCTCTGAAGACCACAACTGCGGCCTTTCTTTGAGTCACTGAGCTCTCGAGATTTTTGCGACTGGCAAAAAGACTTCATAAACTTCATGTGCGGGGCAGCACCGGGAAGCAAAAGAGAGGGAGCACGGCTTTCGCCGCTTCCTTCGCGCTTCTTGTCCGCAAGGGACAAAGAGAAAACACCAGAAAAACTCCAGGAAGGGAGCGGCGCGGAGCCGCGGAGCGCGGTCGTAGGGGCACTGCGGTCGTAGGGGCACTGCGTAGTAGGGGCACTGCGTTCAAGGGATTCTCTTAAGGCCAGCAGCCTGAGTGAATAGTGTCAATTGTCAGAGGTCTGAAAAGAAGGTGAGATGCCGGCGCTCTCAGCTGCCCCGCACTCCCCCGCCGACACGGAGCACCCCGCAGCCTCTCCTCCCCGCTCCACTCAGCTGGCCTCAGCTGGCCTCTGCCCTCTCTCCCCTTGCCTCTCAGAGAGAACATCCCAGAGAGAGAACTCAGAACTCTGACACCTTCTCTCAGAGGCTTTCCCTCTGTAAGCGAGCGGCTCTGAAGGCAAGCTCGGGCTCTCTCGCACGTGCCCCCCCAGCGCGCGCGCTGTGAGCGCGAAGAGAGAAGAGCGCCTGAGTCGCGCTCTTCGCAGCTCCTCCGTCGTGGGCGGCGCGTGCGGCGTGTGCTGCTGGGGGCAGAGGCGAAGATGAGGTGGCGCTTTTGAATCGCTCAACAGTCAATTGAGGAATGCACTGCGGAATGCACCCCCTGAACAGGGCATCTCCAGCAGAGTCTCAGCCTCTCTCTCTCTTTCTCTCTTTCTCTCTCTCCCTTTCCGTTGCCGTTGGCTCTTGCCGCGGAAGCGGCGGGAGAAAGTCAGACTGAACGTGTGAGCGCAAGCACCCAGCTGACCTCCGACACAGCACTTCTGTTGCGGCAGACAAATCCAGAAAGATCCACACTTGTCCTTCCTTTTGAATGCTCAGAAGCCACCGGACCCGCACTAGGCCTGTGTGAAAGCGCCGCATGCCCCCCAGCGGCACACGCAAAAGCGAGATTCGATACTGTTGTCAGAGCCTACAGGGGCACAGCTCTCTGGTTCGGTGTCTCTCCGCCTCTCTTGCCGGAGGCCGGCGAGATTTTGAATTTCTGAAAGTGGGCTTTCTAGCGGCACTGCTTTCAACAGCTGCCCCTTGAACCCAGAGCGCGCACTTCGGCAGTTTAGGCCCAGGCCTTTCTTCATTGCTTATAGAAGCATCTTCTTCAGACTTAAGAGAGCCAAAAAGGGGCTCTCGCAACAACAGCCTCTCAAGTAGCGGGGTTGGCGCTTTCAGCTCTCTGAGCTCACAGAGAGCTTTTTGAGCTCACAGAGAGCTCACAGAGAGCTCTCTCTGAGCTCTCTCTGAGCTCGCCGGCACCGCTTCGGTCGAGAATCTGAGCGTCGCCGCCCTCCACGACAGCAGCTGAGCGGCGTTCTGTTCCTAACTGAGTTCCCGCTCCCTGCTTGTGCTGTGAAAAGGATTGCGATGAACACATATGAGTCATATGAGAATCTGGTGACCCTGCAGCCGCCACAGTGGACTCTTCCAGAGAGTCCAGGCAGAGTCCGTTGGTTGCAGGGGGCTTTTTAGCCCAGAGTCTCTCTCTCTCTGAGACTGAGGGCGCCTCGCATTCGAGCTGAGAGACCGGGCTTTGCGTGACAACGGTTTGTGACATGCCACGGAAGAGGGTCTGAGTGAGGGCACTGTCCTGCCATGTCTTGGTGCCTTTTTTGTGGTCTTTGAGTCTTTGATGTGGCCTCTGATGTGGCAACGCAAACGGCAGAGCAAACGGCAAAGCAAACGGCCAAACCGCCCCCTTTACCACTCGCAAGCCTTGCTTGTTGAATCTGCTCAGAATGCCTTTGTCCAGGTCAATTCAACTTCATGGACTGAGAGAAGGGTCCGGTGCAGTGAGGCCCTGAAAGCCCGCACCCGCCACACCCGCCACGCCCGCCACACCCGCCACACCCACCATAAGTGATGCAAACCAGACCCTAAGATCCTAAGACCCTCTGCGCATTCCCTTGTTGTTTGTCGTAGCTCCGCACACCACAGGCTGCTTCAGGCTCCTCTTCTTGATCCCCTTCTTGACCAGAGACGAGGCGGTGTCAAAGCTCACTGAGCTCACTGAGCTCACTGAGCTCACTGAGCTCACTGAGCTCGCTGTCAGCGTCGCAGGCCCGCGCAACTCGCATGCCTCGCTCCCAAAGTAGCGCCTGAAGCGGGTCGTCGGGCTTCGCTGGCTTCGCTGGCGAGGAGGGACAGACTCATGTTGAGAGATTCTGGAGAGTTCCCCGCAGTCTTCTGCTTCTCTCAAGGTCTGCAACACTCTGCGCTCTCAGTGGAGAGGAGAGGAGATGGGGGCCCCCTGTCCTCTGCCTTTCTTTCGTCTAAGTTGAGCGCTCGCCCAACTTAGCCCAGGCCCTCTGATCTGTCCCGAGCGCTCTGAGCGCTGCTCTCTCTTTCTCCCCCTTGTCCTGCTTTGAGACTTAACGGGGCAGCAGAGAAGCAGAGTTTGCGTGTGCTCTCCTACTCCCAAATCAGCCCTAATCCCTTCTTCTTCTGCGCTAGAGCCGAGAGAGCACGCGCAATAGGAGCTCACTGAGTTCTCGATTCGCAGCCCAACTCGCAGCTCTCAGTTCAAAGATTCAGCTGGGAAGGATCCTGAGTGGGAGGACAGGGCGGAGAGGGCGGAGAGGGCGGACAGGAGGGAGAGGAGGGAGAGCAAAAACCCTTCCAGAGCTTTCCATTTCCAGCGGAAGAAGGAAATTCCGAAGGAATTGAAGTGACAGATGTGACAGCTGTCAGATGAGGTCAGCTCCTCTTTGAACGCTCGCAACTTGTCCTTTCAGACGTCCTTTGCAAGCGAGAGCCAGTTCTCTCGCTCGGTTTTCTTTGGGGGCTCATTTTGAGATGCTGCAGCAGGGGACGAAGTTGCCTTTGGCGTGTCCCCTTCTGAAGGCTTAAGGCTCATGTGTACCCCGCGAAAAGACCGCCGCGCGGAAAGCTGAGTCTCTGCCATCATGGAAGCTTTGGGCCCCCCCCCCCCGCTTCCTGGGCGGGCAGTAGGGCGAATCGTACGGCCGTCGGGCACTTCGGGCACTTCGGGCACTTCAATTTTAAACAGTCACGGAGGAGTCGCTGAGCAGTAGTCGCTGACAAGCATGCCGACAAGCATGCATGCTTGGCTTGTCACAAGCATTGTTTGCTTTCCTCTCTGCGACTCGAACTCGCTTTAGATGTGGGCCTTCTGGCTTTCCGCTACGCAGGATTTTCACCTCATGCCTCTCTACCCTAGAGACACTTGTAGAGACACTTGTGCTGTGAAGAGCAACTGCACGACCCATGTGATCGAAGCTTGTGAGAAGCGCCTCGCAGGGCGTGCTGAGAAGTTCTCTCCGCTGAGAAGAGCTGAGGCCAAGGACAGAGTCAAGGAGAGTCGCAACATTGCAAAAAACCTCTCTCACAGCTGAAGTCAGAGTTGAGAGAGCTGAGAGAGACACAAAAGAGCGATCCACGGGCCAAAAGAGCTGCTCTCTAGTTGGAGCCTCGGAAAAGAGCCTTTAACAAACAAGTCCCGCCGTGCCGCAGTGCCTCCCCTTCTTGAAATCTTCGCCGATCTAGATGATTTAGCCCTCACAACCCTCACAACCCTCACAACCCTCACACCTGCAGTCTGCAATTCACCGCCATCTCTTTTGAACAATCATGTCCACTGCATTGCGTAAACGTATTTCGCATCCTCTCAAGGTGCCCTCTCCAAAGATCTCCAAGACCTTGAAGAGCGGCCGAGCAGCTGGCGCTCGCTCTTCTTTGTCGAGTCGAAAGCGATGGAGTGAGTGTAGTGTGAGTGTAGGCGACCAGATCTAGTTCCGGGACTGAGGCACCTCGCAGACACCTCCTTATAGCCTTGCGCCGGAGAGTTGAGGGAAATAAAGACAAGAGCATAAGAGTATTTTGTATTACTCATCCCTCTCTTTTCAAAGAGAAAAAGAGACAAAACAATCAGTGAAAAGAGCTGCATGTGAGAACTTCACGCCGTGAGGCTCTCTCACTCTCTCTCTCTCGCTCTCTGTCTGTCTCGGCAGCCTGTGTTTTCGAGAGTTCACAGACAATATGCGCAACACTCTTCCTTTCAATCTCAAATTGATTTGCGATCTGCAATACCTCAAGCCAGCGCGGTTGCTGAGTTCGACTGAGTTAGACGCCAGCTTCTGCTCACTGCCTTCAGGGCCGCCTTGCGCCTTGCAATGACGGGGAAAGTGGGCAAAATTCTTCTTACTGATGAGGAGACTGGCAACACAACTGGACCCTGCAAGACCAATCCGGCCGGCCTTGCATGCGCTGTGGACAGGCTGTGCGCTGTGCAGAGGCTGTGCAGAGGCTGTGCAGAGGCTGTGCAGAGGCTGTGCAGAGGCTGTCTGCACCTCTCCTGGTGAGAGAACATCTTTTCTCGAAGAGCTGTAGCCCACACGCGTTGCTTAAGTGCCGAGGGATGCCTATGAGCATGTTTCTCCCCTTGTGTTGGGCCGTCCTCTCGCCGCCCTCAGAAAGGGGCACACACGCCCGTGCTTGTGCCAAGGGATGCCTACTAGAGCGTGTCTGCACGCGTTGCACACCCCTTGTGTTGGTGTGTCCTCGCGCCGCTCTCAGAAGTAGGGAAGGTGTCTGTGAGTTCTGACCAGCCTGACCTGTTGCAGGAGTGGCCGATGGGTTCGTACTTCGAAGGACTTTCTTGACATGAGCACCTTCCACAAGAAGCTCCCAGAGCTGGCGCAGCTGGCGCAGCCGGCGCAGCACATGCGGAAGGAACTGCATGCGGCCACGCGAACGTGAAGAAGGTGAGCAGGGGGAAGAGGCGGAACCCTTCCGCTACAAGATTCACTAGCTTCCCGGGCCAAACTTCCGTTGCCGGTGCCACCAGCGCCTTGCTTGAATGTCAGCTTGCAGAGTGAGGCCTACCTGGCCTACCTGGCCTGCCTGGCCTGCCTGGCCTACTTTTCTGCCGCTGGCCAACTGGAATGCGCTTTGCTTTGCTTTGCCCGCTGCTTCTTACAGCAGAATGCAAAGAAACACGAGAGGCACAAGAACATGAGAAAAGAATTGCCTGTTTTCTTGAGAGTCCGTACCGTTCGTGCCACCGGTGTCTCTGTGCAAAGGGATTCGTGAAAGGACGTGCGTGACGTGCGTGACGTGCGTGACACGTGTGAGCTCTGCCATGCTGCGGATGCGGATGCTGCAGAGCGCTTGTGGCCCAGATTCCCCGATTTGGAGCCAGAGCCCTGCTTCGAGGGGGGCGCTCCCAGACTTTCGGCCCCGAATGTTGCGCAACCCCTAACCGCCCGGGGCGTGCGCCGGCGAGCGCCCGGTTTGCCCAGTTTGCCCAGCTTTGCCTACATGGCCAGCAGCTTGCTCCCAGCCTACCCTTCCCCTTCACTTTTTGAAAGGCCCGTTCCGAAAGGCTTCAGATGTTTTGTGTCTCTACCTTGGGCAATGCCCATTGCAGCTTACCGATGTGTGTCAAAAGGGATGACGAAGGCTGAGATTGTGCTAAGCCTGCTAGGCCTCGACTTCCAGCTTGTAGCCTCATCGTCGTAGCAGCCTCCTGTACCGTCAAAACACCGCGGATTGTTGAAGACGTGAATCGAGCACAGCCCTGACTTCTTGCACGCTTCTTTGAGCACTTCTTTGAGGTCAGGCCTTCCTGGCCTCAAGCTCCACGTTTTGGCCGAGATCTCCCTCTTCTCCGCCTGGACTAGGAAGGACTTAAACTTAGGACTTCAGAACAGTTCGGCTGGGTTTCCGTAGGTCGTAGGTCTTCGGGGGCGTGCATGGGGTAGGGGCATGCTCTGAGTGCTCTGCTGCGTTCCATGAACTAATCAGGCCGCCTTGGTAGAGATCCCTGTGTCATGGACAACTTGATATCGAGATTTGTGCCCTCCAATCACTGGTGCCCGAAGCCGTCTCACTAGGCCGGGCCTCAAGGATGTTGAAGGGCCACGCGCCTGGCTAGCGCCCAGCTGCCCTTAAGGGGGCCTTCCACGCGCCTTCGCCTTCGAGGGATTTCACGATCCTTGTGAGACGAGCATTGACACGAGTGCCACGAATCCCACGAGTCCCACGTGCCGATGTGGAAACCTTGGAGTCCTTGGAGCATGCGCTGGCTGTCCAAGTCAGGTTCGAGCTCGCGACAAATTGCAGAGCCTGCGCAGCTACCCTGGCCTGCGCAGCTAACCTGGCCTGCGCAGCTACCCTGGCCAGCACAGCGCTGAGAAGAGTTTGGATGGCTTGCGGCTTGCGGTGCTTTTTGAGATGTTCAGGGATGGTGTGTAAAGTACTGTAAAGTGCTCGTGCAAGATCAGAAACTCGGTCAATGGTTTGGTCAAGGCTGCCGCTTAGATATCAGAGGCAGCGGTGGGCAAGGCTGCGACAGCGAGCTAGTCTTGTCTGCTCCCTTTTGTTGCTTCAGGAGCTAAGGAGTGCCTCTGCCTCTGCCTCTGGCCCTTCTGCCCCTTCTGCCCCTTCTGCCTCCGGGATCCCTGCGGCTTCGCAGTCACTTTCACACCGACGATACCTCGTAGCAATGCTGGTCGCAGAGCTCGCAGAGGACTGCAGAGGATGGCAGGGGAATGCAAGGCTTCCCGGATCGCTCCGCGCGCTCCGATGGGGGGCTGCTTAGGGGTCACTTAAAAGGCAGCTTGCGGGGCCGCTTGGAGCCTGCTTGGGCACATCACATGGGGCTGTCGCAGCCGGTCGGGCAGGTCGCACCGGCACTGGGACAAGCTGTGCTGCTGAGCTCCGGCAGCTCCCTCGCCACCGCGTCCGCGTCCGCCGCGTCCGCCCTTTTCCGATCCTCTGCAGTCGGCGCCTCCCCCATCATGTCGTGCAAATGGCCAGCTCCGTCTTGAAAAGGAAAGCATGAGATCTCCAGTAGCGGCAGTAGCGTGCCAGGCAACGGTGGCGAAGGTAGGAAAAGGTCATAGGATTTTGGGATGAGTGCCTCTTAGACGCCCCCCTCTTTTGCTCCGTTTTGAGGCCACTTTGAGGAAAGCTTGTAGAATCGTTTAGACCCGCTTTGGCTCTGAGAACTGCTGAACAAAGCTCGCCGATATGCGGGGCTTGTGCGAGAACGGTGTCAATGGAGCCAAAGAAGGCGAAAAGAGCAGGGGGGTAGCAAGATGACAAGAGAGCTATATGACAAGAGAGCAGTATGACAAGAGAGCAACATGGCCTTTTCAGGATGGCAAAAGCGAGGTATGAGAAGGAACGCTCTGACATCGATGACATCGCCCCTTTTGTGCCTCTTCTCAAGGGGACTGAGACCGGTATTTGGGATGCGGTTTGCAGTGTGGTTCTGTTGAGACTCAACTTTGTCTCACAGTGCACTCAGTGTGTGAGGGCGGCAGTGGGTGCCTCGCCCATTCTCCACCAGGCACTTCAGCGGGATCCGGCCCGAGAGAGTTTTGAGTCTTAGGCTCCGTTTACGCTCCTCTCAAATGGGTCCAATAGGTCCCTCTGCAATGCGCCTCGCAAGGGCATTGCGAAGGCGACAGCTGAGTAGCAGTAGCGACCTAGATGCACTGGACCTTCAACTCCTTTCTTCAAGCTGACACAGGTGGGAGCGCTCCAAAAAGAAGTGCCTCCTTGTTGTGTCCGCATCTCTCAGAACTCTCAGAACTCTCAAACAAGTTCTCCCAAAAGAAGCACTTTCTGTGTCTCAGACAAACTGCGCGTTGACTCTGAGAAGCTGAGAAGCTGAGAAGCTGAGGCTGTCCCGCGCGCCGCGCGCAGGGCCCCGCGCGCCGCCGCGCTCGCTGCCGAGCGCGGCGCTTGCCGAGTTCTCCCTACCCTTTTTGTGAGGCTCGCTGCGCGTGAAACTGTGTGAAATTTGAACTGAGCCTGTGTTGAGCCCTCAAAAAGGAAAAGCAGCGGGATGAGTTCTGAGTTCTAAGAAGCTTAACATTTCGGTGAAAGCTCGGTTTAGGTCGTAGCCGTAGCATGTAAAGCCTCCGCAATCACGCTGAAACCGCTTTTGGTTACTTGAAAATGCTTTGGCAAACTTGCGACTTTGCTTGGGACTTCATGATTGGCGCCTTTGTTCCACTGTGAGGTGTCTTGGCAGCCTTACCCCAGTTGGGGAGCAAGGGTTTCTCGTGTGCTCATGTGGTGAAGTCATGTGAAGCCTCGAAGTCTCTAAGTCTCTAAGTCCTCGAGATCTCATGTCGCACACGTTCTAAGACTGGGCCTCCTGCAAAGTGCCCTGCACAGCAGAAGGATCACCAGCATCTGCCGTGCCACCGGTGTCTCTGTGCAAAGGGATTCGTGAAAGGACGTGCGTGACGTGCGTGACGTGCGTGACACGTGTGAGCTCTGCCATGCTGCGGATGCTGCGGATGCTGCAGAGCGCTTGTGGCCCAGATTCCCCGATTTGGAGCCAGAGCCCTGCTTCGAGGGGGGCGCTCCCAGACTTTCGGCCCCGAATGTTGCGCAACCCCTAACCGCCCGGGGCGTGCGCCGGCGAGCGCCCGGTTTGCCCAGTTTGCCCAGCTTTGCCTACATGGCCAGCAGCTTGCTCCCAGCCTACCCTTCCCCTTCACTTTTTGAAAGGCCCGTTCCGAAAGGCTTAAGATGTTTTGTGTCTCTACCTTGGGCAATGCCCATTGCAGCTTACCGATGTGTGTCAAAAGGGATGACGAAGGCTGAGATGTGATAAGCCTGCTAGGCCTCGACTTCCAGCTTGTAGCCTCATCGTCGTAGCAGCCTCCTGTACCGTCAAAACACCGCGGATTGTTGAAGACGTGAATCGAGCACAGCCCTGACTTCTTGCACGCTTCTTTGAGCACTTCTTTGAGGTCAGGCCTTCCTGGCCTCAAGCTCCACGTTTTGGCCGAGATCTCCCTCTTCTCCGCCTGGACTAGGAAGGACTTAAACTTAGGACTTCAGAACAGTTCGGCTGGGTTTCCGTAGGTCGTAGGTCTTCGGGGGCGTGCATGGGGTAGGGGCATGCTCTGAGTGCTCTGCTGCGTTCCATGAACTAATCAGGCCGCCTTGGTAGAGATCCCTGTGTCATGGACAACTTGATATCGAGATTTGTGCCCTCCAATCACTGGTGCCCGAAGCCGTCTCACTAGGCCGGGCCTCAAGGATGTTGAAGGGCCACGCGCCTGGCTAGCGCCCAGCTGCCCTTAAGGGGGCCTTCCACGCGCCTTCGCCTTCGAGGGATTTCACGATCCTTGTGAGACGAGCATTGACACGAGTGCCACGAATCCCACCAGTCCCACGTGCCGATGTGGAAACCTTGGAGTCCTTGGAGCATGCGCTGGCTGTCCAAGTCAGGTTCGAGCTCGCGACAAATTGCAGAGCCTGCGCAGCTACCCTGGCCTGCGCAGCTAACCTGGCCTGCGCAGCTACCCTGGCCAGCACAGCGGTGAGAAGAGTTTGGATGGCTTGCGGCTTGCGGTGCTTTTTGAGATGTTCAGGGATGGTGTGTAAAGTACTGTAAAGTGCTCGTGCAAGATCAGAAACTCGGTCAATGGTTTGGTCAAGGCTGCCGCTTAGATATCAGAGGCAGCGGTGGGCAAGGCTGCGACAGCGAGCTAGTCTTGTCTGCTCCCTTTTGTTGCTTCAGGAGCTAAGGAGTGCCTCTGCCTCTGCCTCTGGCCCTTCTGCCCCTTCTGCCCCTTCTGCCTCCGGGATCCCTGCGGCTTCGCAGTCACTTTCACACCGACGATACCTCGTAGCAATGCTGGTCGCAGAGCTCGCAGAGGACTGCAGAGGATGGCAGGGGAATGCAAGGCTTCCCGGATCGCTCCGCGCGCTCCGATGGGGGGCTGCTTAGGGGTCACTTAAAAGGCAGCTTGCGGGGCCGCTTGGAGCCTGCTTGGGCACATCACATGGGGCTGTCGCAGCCGGTCGGGCAGGTCGCACCGGCACTGGGACAAGCTGTGCTGCTGAGCTCCGGCAGCTCCCTCGCCACCGCGTCCGCGTCCGCCGCGTCCGCCCTTTTCCGATCCTCTGCAGTCGGCGCCTCCCCCATCATGTCGTGCAAATGGCCAGCTCCGTCTTGAAAAGGAAAGCATGAGATCTCCAGTAGCGGCAGTAGCGTGCCAGGCAACGGTGGCGAAGGTAGGAAAAGGTCATAGGATTTTGGGATGAGTGCCTCTTAGACGCCCCCCTCTTTTGCTCCGTTTTGAGGCCACTTTGAGGAAAGCTTGTAGAATCGTTTAGACCCGCTTTGGCTCTGAGAACTGCTGAACAAAGCTCGCCGATATGCGGGGCTTGTGCGAGAACGGTGTCAATGGAGCCAGAGAAGGCGAAAAGAGCAGGGGGGTAGCAAGATGACAAGAGAGCTATATGACAAGAGAGCAGTATGACAAGAGAGCAACATGGCCTTTTCAGGATGGCAAAAGCGAGGTATGAGAAGGAACGCTCTGACATCGATGACATCGCCCCTTTTGTGCCTCTTCTCAAGGGGACTGAGACCGGTATTTGGGATGCGGTTTGCAGTGTGGTTCTGTTGAGACTCAACTTTGTCTCACAGTGCACTCAGTGTGTGAGGGCGGCAGTGGGTGCCTCGCCCATTCTCCACCAGGCACTTCAGCGGGATCCGGCCCGAGAGAGTTTTGAGTCTTAGGCTCCGTTTACGCTCCTCTCAAATGGGTCCAATAGGTCCCTCTGCAATGCGCCTCGCAAGGGCATTGCGAAGGCGACAGCTGAGTAGCAGTAGCGACCTAGATGCACTGGACCTTCAACTCCTTTCTTCAAGCTGACACAGGTGGGAGCGCTCCAAAAAGAAGTGCCTCCTTGTTGTGTCCGCATCTCTCAGAACTCTCAGAACTCTCAAACAAGTTCTCCCAAAAAAAGCACTTTCTGTGTCTCAGACAAACTGCGCGTTGACTCTGAGAAGCTGAGAAGCTGAGAAGCTGAGGCTGTCCCGCGCGCCGCGCGCAGGGCCCCGCGCGCCGCCGCGCTCGCTGCCGAGCGCGGCGCTTGCCGAGTTCTCCCTACCCTTTTTGTGAGGCTCGCTGCGTGTGAAACTGTGTGAAATTTGAACTGAGCCTGTGTTGAGCCCTCAAAAAGGAAAAGCAGCGGGATGAGTTCTGAGTTCTAAGAAGCTTAACATTTCGGTGAAAGCTCGGTTTAGGTCGTAGCCGTAGCATGTAAAGCCTCCGCAATCACGCTGAAACCGCTTTTGGTTACTTGAAAATGCTTTGGCAAACTTGCGACTTTGCTTGGGACTTCATGATTGGCGCCTTTGTTCCACTGTGAGGTGTCTTGGCAGCCTTACCCCAGTTGGGGAGCAAGGGTTTCTCGTGTGCTCATGTGGTGAAGTCATGTGAAGCCTCGAAGTCTCTAAGTCTCTAAGTCCTCGAGATCTCATGTCGCACACGTTCTAAGACTGGGCCTCCTGCAAAGTGCCCTGCACAGCAGAAGGATCACCAGCATCTGCCGTGCCACCGGTGTCTCTGTGCAAAGGGATTCGTGAAAGGACGTGCGTGACGTGCGTGACGTGCGTGACACGTGTGAGCTCTGCCATGCTGCGGATGCTGCGGATGCTGCAGAGCGCTTGTGGCCCAGATTCCCCGATTTGGAGCCAGAGCCCTGCTTCGAGGGGGGCGCTCCCAGACTTTCGGCCCCGAATGTTGCGCAACCCCTAACCGCCCGGGGCGTGCGCCGGCGAGCGCCCGGTTTGCCCAGTTTGCCCAGCTTTGCCTACATGGCCAGCAGCTTGCTCCCAGCCTACCCTTCCCCTTCACTTTTTGAAAGGCCCGTTCCGAAAGGCTTAAGATGTTTTGTGTCTCTACCTTGGGCAATGCCCATTGCAGCTTACCGATGTGTGTCAAAAGGGATGACGAAGGCTGAGATGTGATAAGCCTGCTAGGCCTCGACTTCCAGCTTGTAGCCTCATCGTCGTAGCAGCCTCCTGTACCGTCAAAACACCGCGGATTGTTGAAGACGTGAATCGAGCACAGCCCTGACTTCTTGCACGCTTCTTTGAGCACTTCTTTGAGGTCAGGCCTTCCTGGCCTCAAGCTCCACGTTTTGGCCGAGATCTCCCTCTTCTCCGCCTGGACTAGGAAGGACTTAAACTTAGGACTTCAGAACAGTTCGGCTGGGTTTCCGTAGGTCGTAGGTCTTCGGGGGCGTGCATGGGGTAGGGGCATGCTCTGAGTGCTCTGCTGCGTTCCATGAACTAATCAGGCCGCCTTGGTAGAGATCCCTGTGTCATGGACAACTTGATATCGAGATTTGTGCCCTCCAATCACTGGTGCCCGAAGCCGTCTCACTAGGCCGGGCCTCAAGGATGTTGAAGGGCCACGCGCCTGGCTAGCGCCCAGCTGCCCTTAAGGGGGCCTTCCACGCGCCTTCGCCTTCGAGGGATTTCACGATCCTTGTGAGACGAGCATTGACACGAGTGCCACGAATCCCACCAGTCCCACGTGCCGATGTGGAAACCTTGGAGTCCTTGGAGCATGCGCTGGCTGTCCAAGTCAGGTTCGAGCTCGCGACAAATTGCAGAGCCTGCGCAGCTACCCTGGCCTGCGCAGCTAACCTGGCCTGCGCAGCTACCCTGGCCAGCACAGCGGTGAGAAGAGTTTGGATGGCTTGCGGCTTGCGGTGCTTTTTGAGATGTTCAGGGATGGTGTGTAAAGTACTGTAAAGTGCTCGTGCAAGATCAGAAACTCGGTCAATGGTTTGGTCAAGGCTGCCGCTTAGATATCAGAGGCAGCGGTGGGCAAGGCTGCGACAGCGAGCTAGTCTTGTCTGCTCCCTTTTGTTGCTTCAGGAGCTAAGGAGTGCCTCTGCCTCTGCCTCTGGCCCTTCTGCCCCTTCTGCCCCTTCTGCCCCTTCTGCCTCCGGGATCCCTGCGGCTTCGCAGTCACTTTCACACCGACGATACCTCGTAGCAATGCTGGTCGCAGAGCTCGCAGAGGACTGCAGAGGATGGCAGGGGAATGCAAGGCTTCCCGGATCGCTCCGCGCGCTCCGATGGGGGGCTGCTTAGGGGTCACTTAAAAGGCAGCTTGCGGGGCCGCTTGGAGCCTGCTTGGGCACATGCACCGGCACTGGGACAAGCTGTGCTGCTGAGCTCCGGCAGCTCCCTCGCCGCTGCATCCGCCCCGCCTTTTGCTCTGCGGCTTGGCCCGTGTAGTCACTCATGTTGTGAGTGAGGCATGTAGTCACAACCTAGTCACTCCACACCTCGCCGTGCACACGAGCAGACAGCAAGGAGACAAGGAGATGAGGAGATGAGAGATGCAAAAAATGCACCCGGCTCTCCTTGCTCTCCTGGCTCTCCTGGCTCTCCTGGCTAGAAGCAACCGTAAAGAGCGAATTCCGTAAGCAGATGACCCAAGCAATTCGATCAATCAGAATCCACACAGGCAATCCTTTTGACCTCTGCGACTTCTCTCTTCTGCTCAGAAGATTCAGAGTTGACAGGCAGAATACAGGCTGCGCTCTGAGCGGCGCAGCGCGGTGCCTTGGATCTGAGACTGCGCGTCCGGCGCGTCCGGCGCGTCCGGCGCATCCAGCGCTGAAGTGCTTGAAGTGCTTTGCTGGGGACCCCGCAACTTATGTAGACGCCCCGCTGAGCGCCAGCGGAGCCGAAAGATGAAGCAGAGCGAGAGAGTGTAAGCCATGTGCCTGAGCTGAGAACGTTGTTCTCTTCCAACTCCAGCAACTCACTAACAAAAGCAAAAACTCAATAACTTCCGGCAAGCACTCTCTTCCCCTCTCTTTCTTTTCTGAGCGTCGCCGGAGCGCAGCCGGCGCGTCTCTCGCTGCTGCTGGCAGCTCTCGCAGTGGAGGCCGCGCGAGTGAGAGAGAGAGAGCGCTCCTTTTCCAAATTATCCTCTCCCTTTTCTTCGTGTTGAGAGGTGCGCAGCGCAAGGGAGCCCAGGCTCGAGGCGCCCGCGCGCGGCCCCCAGAGAACCAGAGCCATATCAGGAGTTCTGACAAAAGTAGGAGGTAAGCAAATGCAGCAAATGGTAACCTTTGTTTTGTTTTATCTCTCTCTCTCTCTCTCTCTTTCTGTCTCTCTTTCTGTCCCTCCTTCGCTCCGAGTTCTTGCTTCCACCCTCCACGCGTTTTCCGAGGCCGGCACCTTCGACCTCCCGCAGCTCTGACGCAATTACCTGGCAGCGGAAGCGCGGAGCAAAAGAGAGTAGGCAAAGACGGGAGCAAGAATCAACACGGAACACGGTAAGACGAGGCGTAGGAGGGGAGTTTTGAAGCGTTGAGTGTTGAGTGCGAAATGGGATAAGGCATCTAAGTGTCTATTCAGATTGTTTTCTGCGCATTTTCCCCCACCGCGCAAGCGGGGCTGTTAGATTTTAAGGACAAAGCGGTGACGCACATCATGCGACCGCGACTCTCAGGACGGAAGGCAGTACAGCGGGGACCACGAGAGGAGGGAGGCTCAGGCCGGCAGCTGTACCGGAATGTGGCCACACGCAACAAGCAGGCCAGAGAGCCTCAGGCTTTCTGCTTTCTGCTTTCTAGGCATCGAATCCTGTAAGGATGCAGCCGTGTTGGTGCACCTAATTTTGGTGAAACAGATAGGCGTCGTCTGCCAGGTTTGATACATTCGTGAACCCAATGCCCTGAAACCCCTCAACAAAACGGATCCCTCGGCAAACCCGCAACTTGTTGTGTATCAGGCCGGACAGTCTGGGCAACACAATGTAAAATGGCACGCGTCTGAGCCAGAGCTGAACTGCAACAAGGACTGCGTCGTTCAGCAACAGCAAGTCTGGTGGCGACGCCGATGGACTTTGAGAGGCGAAGGACATGAAAGGACAGGTGGCACAAAGTCACGGAGGTGCAGGAGCACGAAGCCAGTGTGATGGATTTCGAGGAAGTGCCACAGGCGAAGCTCCCAACTTTCCTGTCCGTCTACGGGCACGGGGGGGCATTGTACCTCCCAGCACGGGCACCAAGCAGAGAAACGCCTTGGACGGGGCAACCAGGAAACCGTGGGTGCCCTGCATGGAGCACCACCCACGATCAATGCTGTCTAGATCAAGGCTGTCAAGAACAGCATCACTCTGCCGAAATGTGGCTGGCAAAGGACCATGTGTGCCATTGTGACCGTCGACTAACCATTCCGCTGAAACGTGTCCAATCAACCACCGTATAGTCCACCCGTGGGCAGCAGTGGCCTGAATGCTCAGGTGTTCTCCCTCCTTTCCATCAAGGCACTCCTGCCAATAGCTCAAGGCGTCCCGAATCTGACGCTGCTCAAGGCACAGAATCCGCAAGACCCGTCGGTGTGTCTCACGAGTTCTGATAAGTTTAAAAGGGGCAGCGATGCTCGGCTATCTTTTTTGAAGGCGCGGCACGTGGAATTTTCTTGCGGCGCCCGGACGGGTTGCCTTTAAAGGGGGACTCGCAGACAGTCAGGGTGTCCTGAATAATTCAGCCAAAATGTCTCTAAAGGGGAGGCCGATACTAAAGAGGGTGCAACATTTCTTCCACCACGGGAAGTCCATACACTGGATCTCCAAATTGAAATTGCTGCTTCAACGCACTGTCTGCAGGGATCACGCGCCTAATGTCGCTTATATCCAGCCATACACCGTCGGCATCGATGCAACAAACTTGTCCACTAACTGTATCCCCAGACTGATAGCAGTGCGTATAATTTGGAACTGACCTGCCTCATTGGGCTGATCCCCCACTTGATCACCAGAAATTGGCATTTTTTCTTCAACTCCAGGTAGCCCTTGCGTTCCGCTTGTTTCTCCTTCTTGACTCCCCTGCACTTCTTCTGCCGTATCTGCTCCATTCCCCCCTCCCGCCCCCCTCCTCCCCCCCTCCCCCCCTCCCCCCCTCCTCCCCCCAATTCGAAGAGGGCGTTTTCGGCAGGTTATTCGATTTCAACGGTGCAGAAACAGATTTTCCTCGGCTCACAGCCAACTCGAAGAAGGCGTTTTGGGCAGGTTATTCGATTCCAACGGTGCAGAAAAAGATTTTGATCGGTTCACAACCAACTCGAAGAGAGCATTTTTGGCAGGTTATTCGATTCCAAAGATGTAGAAAAATATTTTCCTCGGCTCACAACCGACTCGAAGAGGGCGTTTTGGGCAGGAAATTCGATTCCCATGGTGCAGAAGAAGATTTTCTCCGGCTCACAACCAACTCGAAAAAGGGTTTTGGGCAGGTGATTCGATTCCAACGGTGCAGAAACAGATTTCCTCGGCTCACAACCAACTCGAAGAGGGCGTTTTGGGCAGGTAATTCGACAGAAAAAGATTTCCCTCGGCTCACAACCAACTCGAAAAAGGGGTTAGGACAGGTGATTCGATTCCCACGGTGCAGAAAAAGATTTTCCTCGGCTGACAACCAACTCGAAGAGGGCGTTTTGGGCAGATTTGCTGGGATCGTGAGGAAATTCCAAAACGTCCTGGGGCCCTGTGGCCGGAAAATAACCCAGCTGATGCTCATGATGCTCTCCCCCCGCCTCGTCAAATCTGCTCGTCAAATCTGCTCAATCACTGGGGCGGTGGGGTTTGGCAAGGGTCTGGAGCTTCTGTGGCCAGGAAATAACCCAGCTGACGCTCATATGCTCTCCTCCCGCCTCGTCACTGAGGCGGAGGGGTTTGGCAAGCGTCTGGAGCCTAGGGGGCCCTGCGGAAATAACCCAGCTGGTGCTCATGATGCTCTCCCCCCGCTTCGTCAAATCTGCTCAATCACTGGGGCGGTGGGGTTTGGCAAGCGTCTGGAGCTTAGGGTGCCCTGTAAATCTGCTCAATCACTGGGGCGGTGGGTCTGGCAAGCGTCTGGAGCCTAGGGGGGTCTGTGGCCGGAAAATAACCCAGCTGATGCCTCGTCAAAATTGCTCAATCACTAGGGCGGTGAGGTTTGGCAAGCGTCTGGAGCCTAGGGGGCCCCTCTGGCCGGAAAATAACCCAGCTGGTGCTCATGATGCTCTCCTCCCGCCTCGTCAAATCTGCTCAAACACTGGGGCGGTGGGGTTTGGCAAGCGTCTGCCTTGGGGGCCCTGTGGCCGGAAAATAACCCAGCTGATGCTCATGATGCTCTCCTCCACAAATCCCGACAGCCCTAAAACCCTAAACTTCCCAATGACCCAAGACATCGAGCACTTTTAACTTTTCTGGACGCTGCAATTTTCTTTCCATTTGCAAACTGCAAAAAAACCTTACGCCCTACGCGCTAACCCGTTAAACCCGAAACCCTAAACATTTGTTGCAGCTCTGACCAAGTAGCTCGCGCCGGGTTATGGAGTCACGATCACATTACCCGCACAGGTTTCTGGGCGGTTTTTGACAAGGTCTTTTTGCACCAAAAGAGGGCCAAATTTGCTTAGGGTAACCCTAAACCCTAGAAAGACTAGATCAGCAGCCCCATTTTATTAGTCTCCGTTCTTCGTTCTTTCTTCTTGCCGGCAACTGAACAGATAAGCAGCCCCATTTTGTTAGTGTCCGTTTTGTTGCTGTGAACTGAAAGACTAGATCAGCAGCCCCATTTTGCTAGTCTCCGTTCTTTTGCTGTGAACTGAAAGACTAGACCAGCAGCCCCATTTTGATAGTCTCCGTTCTTCGTTCTTTCTTCTTGCCGGCAACTGAACAGATAAGCAGCCCCATTTTGTAAGTCTCCGTTTTGTTGCTGTGAACTGAAGGACTAGATCAGCATTTTGTTAGTCTCCGTTCTTCGTTCTTTCTTCTTGCCGGCAACTGAACAGATAAGCAGCCCCATGTTGTTAGTCTCCGTTTTTTCGTGTGAACTGAAGGACCAACTCTTGGCGCGAGCTATTTGGTCATGGCGCGAGCTATTTGGTCAAGTTCAAAGAGCTCAATATACTTAGCTGGGTATGGTCAAGTTCCAAGAGCTCTCAGCTACAACCAGCTAAATTGCAGCTCTTTGAACTTGGGGCGAGCTATTTAGTCATGGCGCGAGCTATTTAGTCATGGCGCGAGCTATTTGGTCAAGTTCAAAGAGCTCAATGTACTTGACCAAATAGCTCGCGCCATGACCAATTAGCTCGCGCACATTGAGCTCTTTGAACTTGACCAAATAGCTCGCGCCACAGCTACAACCAGCTAAATTGCAGCTCTTTGAACTTGGCGCGAGCTATTTAGTCATGGCGCGAGCTACTTGGTCCAGGGGGTTTGAAGAGTATTATACACCGGCATTTCGTCTTACGTCTCAAAAGCACGTTCTTGTTTAAGTAAATTGAGATGGCTGTGCTGATTCTTTCGGAACACTGCTTTGCAACATTGCTGTGGGGGGCAGCTACAACCAGCTAAATTGCAGCTCTTTGAACTTGGCGCGAGCTATTTAGTCATGGCACGAGCTATTTGGTCCAGGGGGTTTGAAGAGCATTATACACCGGCATTTCAGGGAGCGTGCTCCTGAGATCAACTAACGACCCTTTTCTCGAATGCGAAGCAGAAGGGTTCCCGAACAAAGAGGTTGGCGGTCTGGGGGTCGAATCGGAAACCGGCAAGATGAACGGGCGTTCGCAATCGGTCACGGTGTTCATGATCGTTGATTTTTGGACACCTCCGGAGCTGTACTTGGGGGAGTCTAGTTCGTTTCGGCACCTTCTTGGCTATGCGACGTTTGAAAACCCTGCGTTTTTGCATTGGTGCATTTTTTGGCTTATGTTACGGTTGAAAAGTGTTGAAAAACCATGCGTTTTGGCACCTTTCCGAAAAGTGTTGAATAACCCTGCGTTTTGGCACGGTTTTTTGGTTATGTCATGTTTTCAAGTGTTGAGATCAGTGTTGACAAAAACCGGCATAGGCATCAAAAAAAAAAATAATAAGCATCAAAAAGAAAAATAATAGGGATCAATAAAAAAATAATAGGCATCAAAAAAAAAAATAAGCCATCCGGCCCACCTGCGTGGTCCTCTGGTCCCGTGGTCCTCTGGTCCCGTGATCCTCTGGTCCCGTGGTCCTCTGGTCCCGTGGTCCTCTGGTCCCGTGGTCCTCTGGTCCCGTGGTCCTCTGGTCCCGTGGTCCTCTGGTCCCGTGGTCCCCTGGTCTTGTGGTTCCCTGGTCCTGTGGTCCTCTGGTCTGCTTGTCTGTCCGCCTGGTCCTGCGGGTCCTATGCGTATAAATAAATAATTAAATTAGACAAATAAGTAAAAATCAATAAATATAAATATATATTATATACGCACGATAGTGAAGGCCAACGTGTGTGTATATGTATGTATGTATGTATGTATGTATGTATGTATGTATGTATGTATGTATGTATGTATGTATGTATGTATGTATGTATGTATGTATGTATGTATGTATGTATGTGCATATATATATATATATATATACATATTACATAATACACATTACATTACACATTACCTATTATATACTATACATTATACATTATACATTATATATTATATATTATATATTATGTATTATGTATTACGTATTCTGTATTATGTATTATGTATTATGTATTATGTATTAATTATGTATTATGAATTCTATATTATGTTTTATGTTTTATGTACTATGTATTATGAATTATATATTATATGTTTTATATTATGTATTATGCATTATGTATCATATATTTATTATGTCGTATGTACTTGTGAGCAGGTCAAAGCATGCATGGAGTGCTTGCTTAGTGCTAGTGCAGCGTGTTGTTTTCCTTTGCATGCGTAGTTTTGCAATTCGTAACAACGCCAATATTTTGGCTCAAGTACCGAGCTTGTGCCTTTGAGCACGGTAGTTTCGTACAGTAGCTCTTAGGTTGCTGTGCGGTCCGACCGGACGCACTCAGGCGTAGCTGCACAAGTGCTTGAACTCGCGAAGTCGTAAAACAGCGTGGCCGGGCTGTGATTGCATTGGCTTAGTGCAAGTCCAGTGCTGGTCGACTTCACAATTGGGGGCTGTTCTGGGAAACGTACAGCTCTTGTGCCTACGGCCCGAGTGGGCAAGCATTGCTTTGCTTGTCTGTCGCGGTCCGTGACCTGGACGCGTGGACTGTGTGCCACGCTTGCGGCCTGTTAACCAAGGCGCGGCGCTTCGTGTGCCACGCCTGCGGCTTGCTAACCAAGGCGCGGCGATGTCCGCAGAGGTTGCAGGTCAGGCCGAGGGCGTCACCCTCCTCGAAGCGATCGAGGGTGGAGACGTTCCCTATCCCGAGCGGATGAGCTACGTCGCTTGGCTTAAGTGGCGTAGGGAGACTGGCAGCCGTCCGTTGTCCAAGCGGGATGGGATCAGTACTACGCCAGAGCAAGAGGCGGCTCTCTGGCGAAAGGTCATGAAGTTCCTCCACGACGCCGAAGACGAGGACGAGGATGAGGAGGAAGAAGAAGAGGACTCCGAGCTAGTCCCTGAGGCCTCGGGCGCTGGAGGTGACAGTCCGCCGCGGGTGGACGTCAGCGCCGCGGCTAGGGAGCTGGCCATGGTCCCTACCGGTGCTGCCTATGTCCCTGCTACGGCACCAGGGTCCCGCCCGGCGGGACCGTCCGGTCCGCCGTCGACAGCAGGTTCAGTGCCAGGCACCGCAGAGGGCTTACAGGCGGAGCTGCGCGCGATTTTCCGTCCAGACCAAGAACCGGTCGCGGACTACTTGACGCGCGTTTCGCGGATTGTCCTCGCGCTCAAAGCGCATGGAGTCACGGTGAGCTCCCGTGACCTTGACGCCTTAAGCACCAAAGCCACCCTCCTTGCGGATGAGTTCTCGAAGATAGGCGGGGACTGGCATCCGACAAAGATGGTCCGTCGGCTGCGGACCAGGTTCTCGGTCGCGGCTTTGCGCGGTGGCGAGGACCCCGAAGACGCAGAGGAGATTCAGCGTGAAATCCAATGCATCGGGGAGCTTATCCTCGCGCTAGGGGGAAAAGAAAGCTCGAGCCAAGAGAAGGTTTGGAGCTCCCCGTCCGATGTGCCAGTTGAAGCCGTGGGGCCGCGTTCCCCAGGGCTCCCACAGCCTGCGACTGCAGGTGGGTTGGGGGTAGGTTTGGACCGTGGAGGTTTGCACACTGCCGAGGTTGCAGGTGGTCCTTCCGCGGCCCGTGACCTGGGCGCGACGGACGGCGATTCCCCTTTGCGCGCAAAGCTCGCGGCGCTGGAGATGGAGATAGAAGCCCTGAAGCGAGGTTCAGACGGCGGACGGCGGAGGTTCGAAGCGCTGAAAGAAGCGTTAGCGCAAAGGGGCGGGCAAAGCTCCATAACGACGGTCAAAACTGACCTCACGTGGCCGACGCTGACCGACGACAAGTCGGACGCGCGAGACGTTGTCCTGTTCTACGAGGAGTTCGAGGACGTCTGCGCGCTCGCCAACAACTGTCGCGGTATGAGTGCGCGCGAGAAGCTGCTAGCGCTACGCGGGCGCTGCCGCGGCTCGCGCATGAAGACGTACACGAACGCCTACCGCGCAGCGTGGAAGTCGGGAGAGGTTCTCTCCGACCCACAGGCAGTGTACGACCGCATCAAGAACAAGCACTTGATGTTCGGGGAATCGCGGGAGGAAAGAGAAGTCCGCGTGGATGGTGAGCATGCCTCCCTCGCTAAGGGCAAGCTCACAGGCCACCAATTCGAGCCTTTGTTTGAGGCGTCGATCGCGGACCTTGAGGCGGTGGGTCTTGGGAAGACCCCACGAGAGTTGTATCTCTCGTACCTCCGCAAGATGCCCCCGTATCTCCAAAAGGAGATACGTAACGACAAGCGGTTGTGGCCCGGCGATCCCAAGGACGGCGGGCTGAGAGGGCCGCAGACTTGGGAGGAGAGCCACAAAGTCGTCTTGGAGTACGAACAGAGGGAAGCAGCGCACCGAGCTGTTTCCCACTCTGTGTACTCCACGACCGGCTCTCCAAGCGCGGACCCGTCGGTCGCGCTAGCCGAGGCTCAGAAGGAGATTCGGAGCCTCAAGGCCGCCGCTAAGGCTGCTGCTAAGGGAGCAGCTGCCGTGGCCAAGGCTGGCGCGGATCAGACGTTTGCCGCTGCGTCGAAGGGAGCTGGCAAAGGAGCGGACAAGAAGATCTGCTTCCACTTTCGCGACCACGGGAATTGCCCGAAAGGGGATGCCTGCCCGTTCAGCCACGACAAGGAGCTTCGCAGAAAAGCTCTCGCGGCCAAGAAGGGTGACCAAACCTTTGCTACGACGAAAGGCAAGGGCAAAGGGAAGGGAGGTGGCAAGGCAAAGGCCAGCGCTAAGCCTAAGGCTGCGGCCAAAGGCGCGGCAAAGCCACCAGGCACTGTTTGCCCCTTTTTCTCCAAGAATGGGTCGTGCAAGAAGGGAGCCAGCTGCGACATGGTCCACAACCTGACAACCTCAGGAGGGACGCCGGCCTTGCCTGCCAACTGGGCCGCGCCCTCCGGGGCTTCCATGTCCAACCCCTTCGCCGCGTTCAGTGTCCAGATAGGCAGCTCAGGCGTCCAGGCAGGCGTCTCAAGAGCCGCAGGACGCGCCGCGGTGCAGCAGCACGCGCTTCCGTTGAGCAAGGGTGGGCGGGACAAGTTCGCCACCCTGGACGATCTGCCGAAGGACTGGTGGAACCTGGCGGACAACGAGCCAGGAGGCTACCAGTACAGAACGGTAGTCCAGGTGCTCGACCGTAAGGTCGAGTGCATGCTCGACGGATGCGCTGGCGCAAACCACGTGACAGAGGAACTCGTGGTGGGCATGATGAACCGGGCTGCAGAGCTGGGGATCGGTACCGAAGATCCCGGCTTCCCGGTCGTGAGACTCGAAAAGTGGGTCCACCCCGAATATGTGCATGGCATTGCTTCGGGAGCCCCCGTTCCTCTGAAGGGGGCAGCAGTCTTGCGCGTCACGCTGCTGGAAGGCAGGACGGCGGACGACTGTCGCCCCAACACTGAAATTTTCGTGCGATGCAAAATCGCAGCCGGCGGCAGAGCGTTGGACTGCGCCGGAAGGATGGGCCTGGGCTTCAGGCCGGGTCCCGACTTTCACGTCCTCGACACGCTGGGAATCAGAATGCCCAGGTGCGAGGATCACAGCAAGACCCGGAAGGACAGGGCCTACGCCTTCAAAGCGCGGTTGTCGAGCCTGGACGACGCGTCATGCACCGAGCCTGGGGGCGGAAGCCGGGAGCTCCTCCGCTACGACGGGGAAGAGCCTCTCGAGCTCTCGCCAGGCGACGGGGTGCTGGTGCCTGTCGTGCGGGAGCAAGGAGTCTCCGCAGAGGGATCCCTGTCCGAGGTAGTGCTTCCGGTGGAATGCGGGGTCGAGGCCGTACCAGGCCTTTGGCCCACAGGAGAGGGAAAGGGGTTTGTGTTGCTCGCAGCCCAAGAGTGTGATCACTCTCTCCAGCCGGGCGAGGTTGTTGCGGAAGTGCGTTCCGGCCTCGTAAGCACTGCGGCCTGTGGTTGTGGCGCGGTTGAGACGGTTTTCGAGTCGGAGCCGTCTCCGCAGGCATGTGCGGATTGTGGGGTCGCCGTTGCCTCGGTTGACCACGACCCGTGCTTTGCTTGCGGGTCCGCGTCCAGGGCCGCGGCAAGAAGCTTCCAAGGTTGTTCCTCGTGTGCGCGGTCCTTTGGGCGGCTGCGTACCGGCGCCAGGATCGGTGTGCTATCGGTCCTTGCTGCGGTGACTGTTCTCGCTTCGGTGTGGGGCGGGAGCGGCCCGGTTGGGCGCCCTGTTGAGGAGCCTGGAGTGCTTACTTGCTTGGACCACCTTCCAAGCGTCGACAGCTGGTGGGAGGCGCCGGGTGGTTACGCGTCTGTGTGGGGTAGGCGCCCTGCGCAGAAGGACCTTGGGACCTGGCGGTCGAGAAGGCGCCTTACGAAACGTGCTTGCTTCAGCGCGTAGGTGAGGCGTGGCGTCTCTGGGACACGAGGGATTTGCGTGTGGCGGAAAGCGTTGCGTGCAGCGATGAGGTTCCAGTCACCGAACGCCTCGCGGTCTTTAGGACGCGCAAGGGGCCACGCTGGGCTGGCTGGCGTGAGGGATCGGCCACTGCTGGGAGAGGCGCAAGTGACGCTGTGCGCCCAGCAGACGCGGTCGATACGGCGCGCTGCCCGAGCTATCATATCGTGGAGAGCTGGGACATCGAGAAGATGATCGAAGAGCCTCCAACGGACTACTATTATGAGAAGCTCGCGGCAGATATGCGCGCCCGGCACCCTAAAGCGTGCCCGCACCTCCTCGACCACCTCGTTTCCTTAGAGGGTTTCCTAGATAAGTCAATCTTGTTTGGCTTCTCCTTTGGAATCAGCAAGGCCGAAGTTTGTGTCTCCAAAGGCAAGCTCCTGGGACACAACATTGGGCGGGACGGGAGTTCGCCTGACGAAGAGCGTTGTCAGGCGGTGATTGACTTTCCCCCGCTCTGGGAGAAGCTTCACATTCAGCAATTTTTGGGTTGCGCAAACTGGTTGCGCGGCTACCTGCCTGTTGAGTATGGGCACGCAGCCAAGATTTTAGGGCAGTGGCAGAAGCCAGGCGCCGTCTTTCCTGAAGGCGGGCTGGGCTCAGCCGCCACCGAGGGTTGCAAAGCCTTTAAAGCGATTAAGCGCATGATGCAGAATCGCATCAATTTGGCTACCTTCGATGAGGCCTCTGCTGCGGATGGGTCGTGTCCCCTTGAGCAGATCGCGGATGCGTCGGGCATCGCGGTAGGGGGCAGCGTCGTGCAGATGACGCGTGACTTGAGCCAGCTCAAAGTGCTTATGACGCACTCGAAGAGCTTGACCCCCGCGCAGCAGAACTGGCCGCCCTTGATACAGGAAGCGTTTGCTCAGCTCGAGGTAAAGCGGGCGACACGCCGCATGTTTGGCTCTATTCGGACTCTGTGTTGGACAGATCATGCCAACCTTACCCGAGCGCAAACGTCGGACATCGGAATGGATCCGAAACTCGTCCGGTGGGTTGCGGAAATCCTTATGGATGGGTCCGAAATAAGGAGCCTTAGCGGTCGCTCAGCGACGCTGGGTGACAGTTTTAGCCGCAATCCCAAGGATCGGGACGCGCTCCTTGCGGCGAGGACGAAGGACCTCGAGGGCCTTTCGGGCCAACTCCGAGGTTTCGACCTGGACCAGTACCTCGGAGAGGGTACTGAGGGGGACGGTCCCGTGCCCTGGGCGGTCGGCAACGACGCCGTCCCAGAGCCTGCGGGCCGTGTCCAGGCCGCGGCTGTGCCGATGTGCGTCGTCGCAGCCCTTCCGGTGCGCGTCATGGTTGTCTTTGACTACGCGCGTTGGAAAGAGCAGGACGCAGAGCTGACTGAGATCAGGCGCGTCTTCCAAGCGAGCCTCCCTGGAGTTTCTGTGGCTGTCAGGGGTTGTTGGGGTCCGTTTGAGGATACCGACGGTCTTGCCTCGCATTTTGATTGCGGGGCCGGCAGGCTCGCAGGGACCAAGAAGATCAAGCGGATCAGGGTCGACTTGCTCACTTCGTGTGCCAAGGTTCTTAGGGAAGCTTCGGGGTTTCGTCCGCAGTTCCTCGTAGGACTTGGACAAGGCGGGCTGGTTCCTTAGGTGGCCTTTGGTTGTTGAGCTCACGCTCCAAGCAAGGAACCTGCAGCGCAAGGAAGCTAGGGCTGTAGGAGAGGCTTGGGCAGGGATCAAGGCTATCTGGGCGGTGCGGCCACGCCTTTGGCGCACGCAGCAAGGCCACTTGGAAGTGGCCGAGGCTTGTCCGGAACTCAAGAAGGATTTTCCGGAGCCTCCCCTGCGAGGTTTTGGGATCGTAGGGAAGCAGGCATTGGGGGCGGAAGTTCTGCGGTCCTTGAGGTTGGACGCGGTTCGTTCCATCGATGATGCCAGCATTAGAGGGATGCTGGACGAACCGTCACGACCCCTCTGGGACCACGAGGGTCTATGCATCTGCGGCAAGCGAACCTACCTGTTTTCTCGCTGCCCCGCCTGCATCGAGAAAGAGGCAGTCGATACCTCGGTGGAGATAGCCGAGCGGGAGGAGCCCGAACCTCCGCTTGAGGGCGACCTTGAGGCCCATGAGGTGGGCCTAGAGGTCAACTCCGTCCTTGCAACTTTGGATAGGACAGGAGGTTTGTTAAGGGTTAGGTCCTCAACCGTCCAGCAATGGGCGGTAGGGTTCAGGACTACGCCCAAGGATGCTCCAGTTCCCACAGCATATGGCATGCTGAGTGGGAAGGTATGGAAGAAGGGCCATTCCATGAAGCTCAGCCTCGGCTCCCAGCACAAGGATCTTTCCAAGTGGGGCGATGTGAAGCCTTACTGGACCACATGGGTGGTTAGAGAAGATGGTGCTGTGGTGGCGGGGCACAACTGCTCGCCCCTGGATGCGGTTCAGGGGGACATCGTCGTGCATTGGTCGTCAGTGGTGAACTGGCACGGCCACCGACATGTCGTGAATGAGCAGTGCGAAGTGCTCTGGAGGTCTAAGGGCAAAGAGGTTGCCTTAGACCCCTCCTTCGGCAAGCTGATAGCCCTTGTGGGTAGGGTTACTCAGGTCATTGGCTGGCGGGCAACCGGAGAAGCTTCGGATCCCCGCGGTTCTACCCGGCAGGCGTCAAGGGTCCTTGCTCAGTTCTCTGCGTCCAATGAGGGCGTAGAAGGGCATTGGACCGCGGGCGCTATCAGTCGCGGGAAGAATGCCAATGAGTGCAAGCTGGAGGGTAGAGTTTTGGCGTTTATGGGTGAGGAGCACAAGGGCCCTGCTGTGGTTCTAGAGCTTGTCAGCCATAGCCCTATCCTGTGCGTTTGGGACCATTCCTCAACCAAGTTCAAGGTCGAGTTTAAGGGCGGTGTTCCGTCTTTGAGCCTGGCCGCGGGGGAGGACGAAAATCGTCGCGAACAGCTTGCGGTCGAGGCGAGGGACGCGGCGAACATTTCGGAGTTCCGAGTCACGGGATCCCTTCGTACGGCGTGGTACGAGGGCCAGCGGCGCGATCCCTCATTGGCGGGCTCGATCCGCAAGCCGGAGCCGCCGATGGTGATATCCGGAGACGGGTTGTTGGAGCGCGAGGTGACCCTCAGGACGGGTCAAACCGTCGTCGTCCCAGTGGTTCCCAACGGGGCTGCGGGCGCGAATGGGGTGACCTGGCGCCGCGCCTGCTACAATTCAGTCCACTGTGGAGTCCTTGGGGCCCATAGGTCTGCCGAGGTTACCATCAAACTGTTGGAGAGGGCAGTCTGGTGGCCCGATTTGGAGAAAGATGTGCGGACCTGGGTCGCCAAGTGTCTCGCCTGCATTAAAGGCCGCTCTCGACCGACGAAGGTTGAAGCTCGTGCGGTCAAGTGCGGCGCCGAGACTTGCTGGCAGGAAGTCAGCGTGGACTGTGAGGGTCCGAACCGAGAGGACAGGGAGGGGCATAGGTACTCGCTTACGTACTTTGATTGCCTCAGTCATGCTGTCCTCCTCGAGCCTATGAGGTCTCTGACTCATGCGGAAGTCAGGAGGGCGTTCGTGCGCTGTGTGCTTCGCAGCAGGACGATCCCGAGCCTCATCAGGTCGGACAGAGGGCCAGAGTTCAAGAACGCGCTCATGGCAGAACTCAGCGCTATGCTTGGGACCGAGTGGCGGTTCAGCGCGCCCTTGAGGCCTTGTGAGTTGGGCGCAAACGAGCGAGTCCACCAAGAAGTTCAAAAGGTGCTGGGGGCGGTCGTCAGACAAGTCGGCGCATCCCTTTCCGAAGCTTGGTCGGATTGGCTCGTGGTGGCGGAGTACGTCATAGACAACACTCCGGGACCCCACGGGTATACCCCGAGGGACCTAGAGCGGAGCTGGTCGCTCGCTCTACCACTTGAAAAGGACGTCCTGCGAGACGCCTTGCAGTTTGAACCCATCTCTGATTGGGCTCGGAGCCAGTTCAAACAGTTCTCGGAGCTAGCTGCTGCGGTCCGAGAGCACTGGACGCGGTCTTCAGAAGCGCGGGCGAAACTTGCAAACCGTCATAGGCGCACTGTGGACCTTAAACCAGGCGACCGAGTGGTCTGGAACGCTCCGAGGGCCCGCTCAGAGGGGGCGGGGCGTGTGCCTTGGAAACCGGGTCTGACCGGCCCCTGGCGCGTGTTGGAAGTCAAGGGCCACAGGCTCACCTTGGAGCCCGTGTCGATGGAGTCGGGGGGTACTTCTTCCGCCCGGCGCGGCCCGATGGAGGCGCACGCAGAAGACTGCATTCTTGTTCCTGCGGATGCAGATGGCGCGGAATCCCGCGAGCCGGTCGTCTTTGAAGACGATGAAACCGGCGGGGACGGCTCGTCTCGCCCCAGCTTAGGGCAGCAGGTTCAAGGCGACGCCAAGCAGGTGGAGTTCACGCTGACCAGGCGCGGGAGGGACTTCGTCCTCCGCCTTGGTGACCGCATTGCCTATCGGGGTGTAGGTGGAGGCCCGAAGGTGTGCAGGTTAGGACGGGTCACGCAGGTGGATGCGGCCCGTGCGCAGGTCGGCGTCCATCGCTATCTCCCCGACGCCAGCGGGGTTCGCGTCAAATGGCGGCTTGCATATATCGCCGAGGACGGAGCGCTCACGCTTTCAGAAGGGACCCGTCCGGCCCATGAAGCGGTTTCTGTGAAGGAAATCATTTCCAAAATCGACCTAAACCGCGACGGCGTGCTTGCTGCAGCCTCGGCCAGAAAGTTGGACAAGGGGGCGTATTCGTTGCAGGACAGGACCCTCGAGCGAGCGTCTCGTGCCGGCACGAGTGTGCTCTCGATCCAAGAGGCCCTCGCGGACCTCTTGGTCGCGGAACCCCGCGCGTTGCAGCCTAGGGCTTCCCCAGAGTCGGGTGCTGTCGAGAGTTGGTTCCGGCAGTATTTCCTTGGTGGGGTTGCTGATGTCTTAGAGGTTGCTTGGGGTGACGCGGTCGTTTCCGACGCGGCTAGGAGGCACGGGTACAGGGTCGTTCCCGCTTTTGTGCAAGGCAAGCAGGCCTACGGGATCACCTGGAACCTGGCCGCAGAAGAGCACTTGGAGGCCATTAACGGCGCTGTTCTGCGCACAGAGCCGAAGGTGCTCGTAATTGGGCTTGAGGGCAAGAATGTGCCCCGGGCTTTCCTCCAGCTAGTCGTCCGGTGTGCGCAGGAACGCACACGCGCGGGCGCCCACGTCGCGCTGCGTTTGCAGGCGCAAAAAGGCGAGTGGGAACCCTGGCGGCTAGAGGAGTGGGGCGCCTTGTTTGGGACGCTCGCTGAGCCACGCTGGCCTTGGGCTTTCGTGCGGGCTGACATGTGCCAGTTCGCGCGGGCCAGTGGCCGCGGCAACCTCGTTGAGAGCGGGGCCCTGTGGCTCGCCGATTTTAGCCTAGAATCGGTAGGTTTGAGGTGTAGTAGGCCGGATGCGTTGGGCGCAGTGCGGCACAAGCACGTTGAGCGCGCGCAAGCCGACTACAACCTCAGAGGAGCGGCTTTCTGCGCCTCGCTCCAGGACCTTGGTCTGAGGGGCGCAGAAGAGCTGTGCGCCGCTGCAGTTGAGAGCTTTCCAGCCACTGCGGGTGCAGAAAGCGCCGCGGCTGCGCCACAGCCCTCTCCAGTCGTTCCCCTCCCGGACGTGCGCTCGGGCGAGGACCTCACGCAAGCAGAGCGTGCGGAGCTGGATAAGGAGGTGGATAAGTACGCCGCTGAAAAGGAAGCGTTTTGGCGGACCAAGGCGGACGCCAAGGACTGGGATTCCGTCCGGGCTGACCTTGAGGTCTATGCTCTTGCGGGCGAGAAGGTCGCGGAGGATCCTAGGCGCACCGAGGCCTATAGGGACCTCGTATGGTCGGGTTTGAAGATCGAGCCTGGACCAACCAGACCCGGGCTGACCGATGCTGATATCGCAGCCGTCAGGGAGGTCATACGGCGAAAGGCCGCTGGGTTCTGGGTGGAGGACACCACCAGGACCACGGGCAGGAAGTTCGCCCATGACTGCATCCCCACCGGGCCGCCGGTCTCGTCCCAGCCTCACAGTCTGAGGGGCGAGTCCGCGCAATGGGTCGACGACAAGCTTGAAGAAGAATGCAAGCGGGGTCAGTTGATCCGCGGCAGCTCGGCTTGGGGATCTGCGCCGTTTCCGACCAAGGAAATGCCCAGCTACAAGCGGCATAGGAAGCGACGCTTGGTGGTTGACTACCGCCGCGTGAATGCCCGAATTAAGCGCTCCACGTACTATTGTCGGCGGGGCAGTGATGTGCTCGCCGCCGCAGTAGGTTCGGTTTGGTATACCTTCGTGGATGCGGTTAGTGGGTTTAATCAGATTAGGAACACCAAGCGAGCTCGCGAGGTGTTGGCCATTGTGGCAAGGTCAGGGAAATATCTCCCTGTCGGCCTTACCTTTGGCCCGATTAACGGCCCAGATGATTTCAACTTTGTGGTTGATAGGGCCTATGCCCCCGGCAGAGGTAGGCGCCTTAAGTACACTAAGGAGTGGATTGCCTACGTAGATGACCTTACTGTTAGGACGGGTAGGGTCGTTGATGGGCAGTTTTTCACTGATGCCCAAGCCGAGGGGGCGGTGCGCGAAGCGTGCGCCAAGGGGGCAGTCGCGGCTCCGCAGAGCGCGTCGTCTGCTCTTGAAGCCTTAGGCGTTCGCGGTGCGCACAATTCCAAGCGCGCGAACCATGACGCGTCGCGCTCGGACCAGAATCACCCCACGCGCGTTCTGATGCTCAGGATGTTGGGGCTGTTCGGGTGTTTTTGTGTTCAGGGCGGGTGTTTTTGGGGCGGGCCGTTTCCCAGGTCGCCGGTCTGCGGGCAGAAGGATTTTTCGTCGTTCGTCACGTGCAGCTTCGTTCGTGTGTCCCGCAGCCAGTGTGTAGGAAGCAGGCCTAGAGGTTCGGTCCAAGGTCGAAGCAGAAGCCGTAGAAGCCTTAAAGCCCCGACCTTAAGGAAACTCCCCAAACCCCCGCCGCAGCGGTTCAAGTGTGTTGTAGAGCCTAGGGTAGGTAGTCCCTCCCCGCGTTCGTGCCTGTGCACTGCGCCCCGCTGCGGGTCGCGACCAGACCGCGCGGGAGCGACCGATCGGTCGCCCGGACCTTCGTGGTCAACCACAAGGCCCCGCTGCGGGCCGTGCCCTGGCCGCGCGGGAGCGGCTGCCTACCACTACTGCACACCGGCCCCTTGCAGCGGGCCGTGTCCTGGCCGCTCAAGGGCGCGTCAGGCTTCCCTCGCCCATCGGAGGTCCAGCAAAGCCGCGGGCCTCAGTGCCGCGATGGGTGGAGGAGGGTCTAAGGGCAGGGGCAAAAGCAAGAGCCCAGGCCCTAAGGGCCGGAAGGGCCCGCCCACGATAGACGACGTGCAGCGCCTGCTAGTCCGATGCATGCGGCACGGCGAAGGTGGCTGCAGAGGCCGGTTCGGTCCGGGCGGCCTCTACCCGGTTGATGAGTTGATCGAGCAACTCGGGATCACCATCAACCAGTACAACCAGGCGGTCGCGCACGACGCCAGCCAGCGGAAAGCGAGGTTGGATACCTCGCACGCTGGTTTCCTTCGTGCCTTCCAAGGCCACTCTGCCGATTGCGGCCATCCGATGGGGTTCATGATGGAGGGCCTAAGTGAGACGGCCATCGACGACCTCATCCGTCAGTATGGCCCGGCCATGTGGCACGGCCTGTTGCAGAACGGCCTGATCCCCGGCGGCGGGCCGGGAGGCCGCCTCGGGGTGCACTACGTCCTAGGACACTGCCCCACGCAGTGGGAGGACGGAAGGCGCGGGTTCCGCCGCGGATCGACTTGCATAGTCGAGGTCCGACTGGCGGTCCTGCGGGACGCCGGAGTGCCCATCTATGCAGGAGCGGATGGGGTGGCCCTCACTGGCCAGATTAGGGCCACCGGCATTTCCCGCATCTGGGCACTCCCCAGGGGCTCGCCTGTCTACTCAGACTTGATAGCTGAGTTGGAAGTGGATAGGTTGGTCTTGCGTGTCGACCTAAAGAGTTTAGGCGACCCCAGTGCGGGCCCCAACCCGCCGTTGGGGCGAGGACCGAAACTGGGCACGGTCCAAGCGTCCCAAGCTGCTGCGGCCAGCAGTGGCGCGGCGAGCTCCTCGACGGTTGTGCTGGCCCCTGCGGGTCGTGTCATGGCCGCGGGGGCCGCCCAACCTGTTACCCCTCCTAAGGCCGCGCCTAAGGCCAAAGGGCGTCCCCTAGGAACTCCTAGGACTTCGATCGTGCCAGCGAAGCCCAAGGTGTACCCTAGGCGCAACATCCCGGGCCCCAATGTCCTCGAGCCCGAGGACTCGCTCGAGGAAGAGGCAGCCCAAGCAGCTGAAGGTGTCGAGGAAGATAGTTCCAGCTCGGATCTTCCCGACACGCGGGCGCCTCCAGCCGCGGTCAGAGTGAAGGAGGACGAGGAGCCCGCTAGTGGGGCCCAGGCCGAGAGCACGGAGGAAGGAGTCCTCGTGCTCGGCCAGTCTGTGGCGCGAAGGAATACCTCGCGCGGTCCGAAGCTCTTCTTAGAGCGCAGAAGCTCCAGTCGAGAATACTGGAGGTTGCGGGAACTGCGATGGTGAAGCTGGAGAAGATCACCAAGCGTGAGGAGTCCCTCAAAACGCTGCGCCGAGAGGGAGAGAGTCGGGCGGCCGGGGAAGGCGCCGACGGGGAAGAGGTGTCTGACGATGGTCAGGACGCCCCCGGGGCTGCGGGGTCGAGCACTTCCGCCAGGCCTTCGGGAGGCGGGACTGCCCAGTCCGCCTCAGCCTCAGAGGAGCCTCGCCCCAACGCTGACGGCCACTACGGATGTTCGGCTCCGGGATGCGGGCTAGCCTTTGAGTCGCTGGTGCAGTACCACTTGCATCAGGCGGCCTGCCATGGCGCCTCTCTTCCGCCCAACCTGGGGATCAGCCCCTCCGCACCTCTTGACCCTTTTCGTCAGGACTGGCGGGGACGGCTGTTCCGCCGAGGAAAGGACGGTGGGTATGGGGAGGTGCCCATGCTCCGAGTGATTAGGTACCACAAAGCCCCCGCTCCTGAGGCGAGGGGACCGAATCCAGCTTGAGGATGGATCGCACCACATCTATGGTGGTAGCCATCCGCCGGGGTGGCTTCGCGACGACCCCGAGCTGGACCCCCTTGGTGCCCCAGAGGGAAGCGATGGAGGGTCCACGCCCAAGAGCGAGCCCACGGAGGAGGCCGTGCCAGAGCCTCCGCGGAAGGCCGCTCCGCGCGGGCGGGCCCTCGGGCCGCCGAAGGGCGACGTCCAGCGACGCCTGGCCGAGCGTCGCTCCAAGCGAGATTACTCGCCGGACCTGGTGACGCCTCTTGACGATCTCCATGCCAAGGAGATCGACTCCTTCTTCGCGGTTGACGTCATTTTGATGCGCGCCGAGGTTCGCACTGAGTCCCACCTCAAGGTTGGCCGGGAGGAGGAAGAGCCCCTGGTCAAGGAGGAACAGGAGGAGGAGGCTGAGGTCGTCAAGGACGAAGAGGTCTCGGTTGAGATGGAGGCTGCCACTGCGGATGAGGCGGACGAGGTCGCCCTCCCAGCCAACCGAGCCTACGTCGAAGGCCGCTTTTACCCCTACGGCAGCTGGCGGTGCTTCTTCTGCGAAGCCATCAACCCGGTTACCGAGGACCAGTGCCTCACCACGCACGCGGGCGGCCCGAATGCGGGCGCCCCGTGCGACGGCCGATGGATCAATGGGATCGACATCGGGTGGTGGGAGGTGGATCCCCAAACCGCGCCGGAGCAATGGCGGCGGAGGTTTTCTGCCGAAGAGCTTGAAGACCAACAAGCGCGGGCAGATGCCGCGAGGCTCCTCAGCGATGAGGAACTCGCCGAAGCCCTCCAGGCGGCCGAGGAGGCGCAGGCGGCCGAGCGCGCCAAGAAGCGGGAGCGGCGCCAGGCGGAGAAGGCGGAGCGCGATGATCACATCAGCGAAGCGCTCCGCATAGCAGGGTGGCAGTGCCCTAACTGCTACGAATGGAACCTTTCATTCAGGCAGCTGTGCTTTAGGTGCAGCACACCCCTCCGCTTGGCAGAGGTCGTTTCCCGCGGGATCCCGGATCCGCGGCGCGGCGAACAGAGGGACTCGGGCTCCGAGAGCAGCCAGGATGAGCTGGAGTACGAGATCCTTCTGGCCAATCGCGCGATGGATCAGGAAACGATCCAGCCTCTTCTTAGAAGCAAACACAAGAAGAGGGGCGGCAAGAGACGTCGCGAGGAGGCGACGCACGGCAAGGGCCGCGACCCTTGGGGTGCTTGGGCAGACGCCCGTGGCAAGGGCCAGGGCAAGCCGAAGGGCAGAGGCAAGTCCGATGCCAAGGGCAAGCCCAAGGGGAGGGGCAAGTACGCCTGGGGCGCTTTCGCCGCGGGCATTGTTGCCGCGCTCCAACCCCGCCCAAGCACAAGCTGGGTCCCAGCTTTCCCGTGCGGGTCGGCCCGGCCGCCGCCGAGTGTTCCGCTTCCGCCGCGGACCCCCTTTTTCCTGGGTCGCGGGCTCCTCAATCGGTTGATGCACGCCCTCAATGGGAACATCAACGGCTGGTGGGGCCTGGCGGCTGCAGCGTCGGCGCCGATTGCCTTGCAGTTGCACCGCGGAGTCGTGCATGTTGTCGAGGACTCCATGCACGCGGTTGCAACGGTTTCGGCCGACGTTGTTGAGGAAATCGGCCATGGGGCCAGGCGGACCGTGTGGGTCGCCGGAACAGCCATCACTCTGGTAGTAGTGATCTTGTGCGGTGCTGTTCTGTGGTACGTGAGTCGTGCCGTTGCCAATCGCATTGCGCATTTGCGACATGGCAACACCGCGGCCCCTGAGGCGCGGCTGTCTCAGCTCCTTGGCTCCGAAGCGACGTTTGAAGTCGCGAGCACCAAGAAAGGGGTGACCCATAAGGTTTGGGTGCACCTCAAGGAGGAGACAGCTGCCTGTGGCTGTCGTGCTTACCTGGCAGAAGGACGCTGCGGGCATTGCGATGCCGCAATGGACACCGCCCGTTCCTTAGGGTTTTTGCACGCGGCCCAGCGAGGCGCGGGTCCTGCGCTCACAGACTCCATTCGGAGTACCGCCTCCGATGCCCTAGCTAAGGGTAAGGTGGTGTTGGGTTTGGGGAACAGGGTGTTTCTCCCAACTCGCGGCCAAGAGCCGCGGGCTCTCCTGCTTTCAGGGGCTCGCGGGTCGTGACCTGGCCGCGGCCCCAGCAAATGGAGCGAGCGCAGCCCACGCACAGTCCGGCTCCGTGCAACGTGCCGCCACTGCCACTGTGGCGCGCACGCCAGGCCGGAGGAACAAGGGCCCAGCCCCCGCTAGGAGTTCTCCAGTCAAAGAAGCGGAATTCCTTGCGGGCGGGCCATACATTCAGGCCGCCCAAACGCTGCTTGGGTCTGGAGCAGCAGAGGATGTGATCTACATCCGGGCTTACAGCTTAGATTGCCCATCCTGCATCGAGGCAATCGAAGCGTCGCTTGGCAAGGGCTCAAGCGTTCGGATTGTCGCCGACATGGGACAATGCCACCGCACCAAGCTTCAGTGGCAAGCGTTGAAACGCTTGGCGGCCGCAGGTGCCGAGGTGAAGGTGGGTTGCGGCACATCCTTGCGCGACGCCTATGCTCGCGACGGCCGCGGGGCTAAGGTAGGCACCGGGATTCAAGGGCTGCACCATGCCAAGGCCCTTTGCCTACTGCGGCCTGACGGCGCGGTGGTGCTGATTGGGAGCCTCAATTTTACCACAAGCAGCAAGGCCAATGCGGAGGCAGGGCTTAAGCTTGAGGTCCCCAAGACGCACCCTGTCGCGCAGTCCTACGTCGAGGATTTCCAGAGGGTGTCGGCTGAGGCATTCTCCCTCGATGAGGCGGTTGCAAGGCGCCCTCAGTTGGAGCGAGCCAGTAGCTCCAACGTTGCTGGCAACGCCACTCGTGCCCCCAACACTGCTCCACAGGGTATCGAGTAGGCTGCGGCCAGTTGGCGCGGCGTGGTATGTATCCACGCATTATCAGAGCAGGCGTCGCAGCACGGCACGTTGCTTCGCCAACCTTTTGCACTTTCTTTTGCGTGACTGCGGGCGAAAAGCCGCGGCAGGTTTGAAGCCTGCCCATTTTGCATTCCCCGCACTTTTCTTCTCCGCCCTGCCTGTGGCCCCTCTTGTCGAGGGAGCTCTTTTGCAGGTGCTGCGGACCGTGTCCTGGTCGCGGCAGTGCGCTCGCCGAAGCGCGTGCGAGTTGCACTGGCTGCGGCACAAGCAATGTGCGCGGCTCTCGCT
>CAJNDS010000247.1:0-87500 GCA_905221605.1 Symbiodinium natans
AAAGAAGAAGAAGAAGAAGAAGAAGAAGAAGAAGAAGAAGAAGAAGAAGAAGAAGAAGAAGAAGAAGAAGAAGAAGAAGAAGAAGAAGAAGAAGAAGAAGAAGAAGAATAAGAAGAAGAAGAAGAAGAAGCCGAAGCAGGGAGAAAACCAAAGGCGTGAAAGCTCATCGGAGGGAAAGAAGGAGATGTGGAAGAGGAAGAGGACGAGGAAGATAGAGCGAGCCAGCTTGAAAGGAATAAACGGAGCCCTTCCCAGGGCCGTAGCGAGAGAGGGAAGAAGGCCTTTTCGGTGAGAGTGCGTTGGCACACAGCTCCTGTGAGAGAAGCACAGCGAGGTGAGAACGGAGAGGCCGCTTTGCTCACCAAATGCGGGAAGGGGATTCCTGCCCGTGGAAAGAGGAGAGTGCTTTCTAGGAGGGCAAAAAAAAGAAGAGGAAGATTAAAGAGGGAAGAAGAGGAGAGGGATAAAGAGAGAGATCCTCAAGGAACAGATGTGCGGGCTTGTGGAAAGAATTGAGCTCAATGCAAGAACATAAGGCTGTGATATACGGAACCCTTTTTCTGACTGCGTTGCCTGGCTCTCCTTGCGGCTCGATTTTTCAACACAGCCTTTCGGCCATCGCCCAGAGAGAGCTTCTCGGCCAGGGGCTCAAAGCAGCTTGGTTCAGCGGCAGTGGACATCTGTGCACACCACGGGGTGATGCAGCGAAGATTCGCCGTCAGGTGGCGCGCAGGTGGTGCCTAATGAATTCTGAGTCCTCGGAGTCAACGGCCAGCTTCCGAGCTCAGTGCCCCGTCGAGCCGAATCGCAGGGCTGACCCTTTAAGGCCAGCGTCCCATTCACGAGAGTGGCGAACTCAGTTGAAGGGAAGTGTAGTTTTCGGCAAAATAGTATAATAATAATAATGATTATTATTATTAGTAGTAGTAGAAGAAGTAGTAGTAGTAGTAGTAGTAGTAGTAGTAGTAGTAGTAGTAGTAGTAGTAGTAGTAGTAGTAGTAGTAGTAGTAGTAGTAGCCATGCGTTCCGCGTGGGGCCTGGTACTTTCTCAGGTTGCTATGCCTAAAACATCGGTATTTACGACGCTTCCTGGCTTCGTTGCGTGCGAATGGACACTGCAATACCGTGCATGGTTATTTGCAGTGTTGCGTGCGCATGGAAGTGCTAAAACACCGGTATTTACGACACTTCGTGGCTTCGTTGCGTGCGAATGGCCAGGGCATCCATGTCTGCACGATGATAGCGTCCGTGTTATCAGAGCGTCCATGTCCGCGCGATGATAACGTCCATCCATACCAATTCCTGCCTTTCCCCTTCCCAAAAAAAGGGGGTTCGCGCATGCAGAGAGGCCAGGCGCCTGGGGGCGCGGTAGCCTAGTCCTAGTCGTCGTCGTGGTGGAAATGGTCGTGGTCGTGGTAGTGTTAAGACTCCTTGGGATGGGCAATTGTAAGATGGGCGAAGCCATTCCAGCCAGCTTACCTTATTGCCTGATCCAAACACAGGGAACGGATGCAGTTTTGTTCCCGGGAGTTGGAACAGGTTGCGCCGACAAACCACAACCATTCGAGCCATGGTCCTTTGCTCAGGGGGAGCAGAGCTTTGTTGGGGGTTCTAGCTTTCTGTGCTTTTTCTGTTAACGGAGTTCTCATGTCACGCCTCGCTTCAGGTGACCATGCACACGGCCAGCACATCCACGGCCCGCTAGATCGAGACAAGGTTGAGTTGCTGCAGTCGCATTACGTGGTGATCCTTTGAGCAGCCAGGCCCTGGGGATTGGCAGCTTAAGCTTCGAGCTGGCACCTTGGGAGCCGGATTTTGTGAGAGCCGTGAAGTCGAACCGGAGCACAGGCCGATCTTCAATGAGCGGTACAACAAAGATCGGGCGCGGGACGCAAGAGTGGGTTGCTTGAACGACAATGAGCGGCAGATCCGCATGGGTGCCAAGGTGGCCCAAGAGACGAAAGGGTTCCTTTTCTTGCAGCGAACGCTGCCGATCGTGTGGCTTGGAATCAAATTACTGGTGGGTGCAAGCAAGCAGTTTGCCAGTAGCTGATCAAGGATCGGACTGCTGACGGCTGGGGCAGCCTGGGTCGTTCCATCTTTGCAGCCAGTTCTTCGATCACTTCCACCCTGCTACTCCACAAAGTGCCCTCTGAATCTTGTGGTCGGGCAAGTGAGGTTGGTCTGGTAAGCGAATTTCTTGGATCGCACCGGACCGACATAGTGAACAGCACCATCGTCGGGTTCCTAGTTGCTGAATGATGGCCGCAACACAAGGAATGCTGCCGTAAGGTAGACATCCTAGGGGTGCCGTTTTAGCAAACGTTTGCAGGTCGAACACGGATGGTTCTGGGCATGGTGTGCAGGTCTGTGCCCTTGTCTCGCATTGTGTCGCATCGTGCCCCCCATTGTGTGTGGAGCATTGCCTGCGCAAGCAGCTATGCCGCTTTTGCCGTACACATGCGGCAACGATTGTCGATGCTGCCATGCTCAATGTCATTGTCGCAAAAATTCTGTGCGCAGAATTCTCCCTCATGACGCTCCTGGCTTTGGTCGGCGGCTTCTTCGTGTGCGCCGGGTTTCAAAGGGAGCGACACGGACATAAACAGACATCAACTGATCAACGGACTCTAAGAGATGTTAGAGAGATCCGAGGTACTGCGGCGACATCTCGGGAACAAAGACAGCCGGGCCACAGTCTCAGCACAGATTTTGCAGAAGCAGCTGCATACTGCTCGCGGCCGGCGGTAGGTGGCGCACGGATGCCCATTCCAGTTGGGTGTAGCAGTGTAGCATAGTGTAGCACGCACTTGCAGTCAGCATACGTTCTCCTGAAGACGTGGCACGGCCTCGCGTGTTTTTGCTCAGGAAAGCTGTCACCTAGCACAGCTTGTTTATCACTGCCTGAAGTGTAGATCTACGTAGAGTTGCTCCAAGTTGCTCCATGGCGCCTCCCTCGATTTGCGTGGCTGACTGCGTTTTCGGAAAACCCCAGGACGACAGCCCGAGAACACAGACGCCCACCTCTACGCGCAGCGTGCTCGAGGGCAGCACAAGCAACCAGACTGTCACAGGCAACAGTGCTCCAAGCCCCGCCATCTTTGGCATGAGCGGCAAGACTTCAGTACAGGAGGAGCAGAAGGCATCTGCATGCAGTGTTCCGACACCCCGTGTTGCGACGATCACATCTCTGCCCGTGCTTTTGGGACGATCCCTCGCAACTCCGCAGAATCGGGACGGTGATGCAGAAGCCTGTGCCCATGCAGCTCGTGAAGCCTTCTTGGCTAGGCAGGGGCGACGAGCCAACAGGTTCACTAACGTATTCCCATGAGGATCAGGCGCGTGATTTGATGTGATGTGCAAGTTTGCGTACGCCGGATGCACAGGTCCCGGCCCGCAGCGTGACATTTAGTGCACGTTTCTTTGAGTGCCGTTGTAGAAAACTGGCAGCTAATTCGAAAGAAGGCTTCGTGGCCTAAGCGTGCAACAGCCACGACCGGCTTGGAGTCATGGCCTGGCGGCCTACTCGCCTCACTCGCCTCCTTCAGGTTGCGAAGACATGTCGGAGCGCAAAAAAAAGCCCCAAAATCTTTGCGTGCGCCTCCGCGTTGCCGGGAACGGCTGAAGGCAAAGAGGCAGCTGGCACGGTCCTCTTCAGGTCCTCGGGCATTCCACAGCTCATTGGCCTGCTGAACGGCTGTGACTTGAAGGGCGAGTTCTCCTCCAGGACCGGAGACGCATGCTTCCGTAACAGTAAGATTACATTCCATTGCATCTTGTGCTGCTGCTGCTGCTGCTGCTGCTGCGGAGGCGCTGACGTCACTAGTAGTCTTGGGTGCACCATATACGCAGATGCCGTGGGCAGACTTGAGGATTGATTCGTGATTCCGCGGGTAGTTCGTCTCTCTTCTGAACTGTGTTTCAGGCACCTTCTGGTAAAGTGGTTCGGCGTGTGTTGTGCCGTGGCCTCCGGCTTGGCCGTGGGGCCAGAAGGGCCGATGATTTTCATCGGTGCCAAGCTCGGACTAGTCATCCGCACCCGTGCCTTCACCGCGTGACCAATGCCACTATGAGTCGAGGTGCCAGTATCGGGTACCTATGCTCCAGGCCCAGAGCAAGACGAGCAAGCTCTGTTCGGGGAAAAGGGTGCTTCAGTGAGTTGGAGCCATACTTGTGCTGCAAGTTCAGCTGTGGCGGAAGGTTGCCGCAGCATCCCACCGTTTGGCGTCTGCTGGGCACGCCACCAGCAACAGTGGGTCCTGACCTCAAAAAAAAACGGTTGCCTTTAGAGCACTTGGCAGGCAAGCCGGCAAGCCTCGAACAGAAACGAGACATTGACTCCCAAGCCAAGGTGACGATGTGTTTACGCGCGACTACACATCGATTGGTGCAGCTTGTGGCATTGCCGCGGCATTTCGCGCTCCGATCGCCGGCGGCACAGCTGGGGCAGAGTTTGGACTTGGATGGACAGAGGTGTTACTGACCTTGTAGCCGCATTGTGGCCATGAAGCGGGGGAGCCGCGTGGTCACGAGGCAGGAACTCTCTTCATCGTTGAGGAGGCAGCTTCACACTTCAAGAAGGAGCAGATGGCCAACATCTTCTTCGGAGGCGGGGGCGCTGTCAGGGTTTACGAATATCAGGCACCCCTAATGTAGACCCCTATTAGTCGGATTCCCTTATGAATAAGCAATGAGAACCCAAATAAGGCACCCCTAATTTCGGAATTGGGAAACCCCCATGTGCTCTTTTTTGTGGAGCCAGGCTTGGCAGCTCTGGAGGCCTGGCCCAGTTTGGAACACAGGGTTGATAAGGTTTAGAGCGGTAGGGTTTAGGGGAGTTCAGTCCAGTAGGGGAGTTCAGTCCAGTAGGGGAGTTCAGTCCAGGGGCACCAAAAAACAGAGTTAAGGGGGAGTGGTCGGGGGTTTGTTGCGGCAGATGCGGACGTTCCAGGTCATTCTCTTAACTGGCGGCGCTGGCGCCGTTCTGGAATACAAGGCTCGTCTGCCCTGCTTGCGGCAAATCGGGGCATGTCGGAAAATTATATACTTATAGTTGTTTAGTGAAGGGAATCCTGGCCTTCCTTAAGCACTTCCTTACAAGCCCAAAACAGGTTTAAAAAGGACCCTAAACCCTGAACATCCTGAACCTTGCGAGACGGGGGAAAAACATCCTGAACATCCCTGTGCCCTAAACCCTAACGCCCTGAAAGGTCCAAGTTGGCCCTGGCTGCAGCGACACACCTTCATGGCCGCATCCCCATTGTTCTAAACGCTAAACGGCTGTTCGGTTGTTGTCTCCTTTGCATCTCGCGGTATTTGGCGTTTTTGGGAGTGAGAGGAGCCTCCTCTTCTGCGTGGTCATCGGGCTTCTTTGCGGCGCCATGGGTGCCGCGTTCAACGCCTTGAACATCCAGGCAGCAGCCTCAAGCTGCTGCAACAGCCCGCACGTGACGCCCCGTGAGGCCATGATGTGGCGAGCGCGTTACTGCAGCGCCGCGAGGCGCGCGGCCCATATGTTGGCTGCATGTTCTCGCACGCGTTTGCTCCCACATGTTCCCACGTCCCAATTTTCTGGTCAGAGGCCGTTGCGGCGCGCCTTGGAGATCCTCGTCCTCTGCCTCCTGAGTTCCACAGCGTGCGGCCCTTCTTGCACTCTCGTTCCTTGCGGGTGCTCATGGGGTTTGAGTCAGGTGGCTGGGCATTGCCACTTTGTTCAGCGAGAGGGAAGTCGCGACCTCACCTCTCACCCTTGGAAGCGGCTTCGAGCTGAGACGATCGGAAGCCTCATCTGAATTTATGTCCCCGCATCTGAAGGCTTCCTCCTCAACCCTGTTCCCACAGAGCAACGGCTGCATCAAAGATGGCTATAGAAATCAGGCCAGAGATGCCGAGCGCAGCGGGTTTTGGGAGAAGTTACCTGAGCAATGCTCTCGTGGTTTTTTTGGCCGGCGAATCCTGGAAAGAGTGCCAGTGACGTGTTTGCTGCCAGATCATCACCGGCTCCGTGATCGAAAAAGACGAAAAGGGGGTGCATGTGGCGGTCCTCAGCTTCGATGTTCGAAGGTGTTAGTGCCGGTGTGCGACGTGCTGGTCTCAGTCATGAATGACAGGTCCAGCGTTATTTTCCTGCGCCGTGCTTGTATGGCAGTGGGCCTCAGCTCCCACATACGCTACATGTGGGGAGACGTCGCATGTCAGCGCCTGACGGGGCGGAGGCGTGCAGTACGGCAAAGTATGCAATGACGCGCCTTGGCAGCACTGGTACAGCAACAGAACGGAACCTGTAAGTCTGAACAACTTCGTCAACGAGGAGTTGAGGAAAGTGGTGGTAAGATGGTTGAAGTGCTTTGGATTCCGGGCCAATCATTGGCCCGGTTTGCCTTTCGAACTGGGCAGAATACTTGTGGTGTAGCAAGCGAGCTGCTGATCGAGTGTCAGTTAAGGTGTTTGGGTTTCTCATGTTTTGTTCGTTCTGCTTGAGCGGGGACATGCTCATCACTTGTTTTTCTTTGCAAGAATGCAACAAGTTTGCATACGTGCAGTCAACTGGACCGGTTCCATGTCAGCATGTCCACCGGGACTGCAGGTGCACGCAATGGCTGATAGCAACGCCTTTGCCAAGAGTTGCGTCGCGGCTGCCGTATCCCTAGCCGGGAAGATGGCATGTCACAAATTCTTAGCAGAATCAGAAAGTGCACAGTGGGCATTCGGCTGGAAGCTGCGTCAGATGATCATCAAGTGTTGCCGTTCTTGGGGTCAAAGGTGAACACTTCAGGCATGCAGAAACGGACAGACTTTGAGGCACGGTTGTCTCTCAGACATGCTCGAGCCACCGGGGCCAACCCACACCCTTTGACCTTCAGGACTATTGCTGCAGCTTCAGCAGCGTTGATGCCTTGAAAGCTGGGAACTTTGCCGTCAATGCCCCAGAGTTCTAGAGATGTCGCATCCGCAACTACAGTTGCGGCACAAACTGGTAGGTTGCCCCGTTTGCTTCTTGCGCCCGAGGTTCCGGGCAACTCTTCCTGTCCGATAGATCTCGGAGAGTTTGCGCCCAGTCTGAAGCGCAAGTCCTCCGGCCTCGCTGAGTCAGAGTCTGACGACACGATATCGAGCCCGGGCCTCTGAAGAACTCACCGTCCCGTTTGGGGTGGGGGGGAGGGTGCGCTGACACTGAGAGTGCCTGTTCTCGAATGGTGTGGTAGCAGTCGCTACTTGGAAGCTCAGGGTGCCTTTGATCCGAATCATAAATCTGTCTTTATAAACCCCTAAGTCCTACTTATAAGTAGACTCTTCTAGTGGGGTTATAAGTGCCCAATGAACCTCCAAGTAATGCGTACCGGCAGCGGTTTGATGCTGGTTCGGGGGCAAGTGGGTCGTTCCAAACACGCGTGTTGGAAGGAGTGCAAGCCGGTATCGTGGGCAAAACGATGCAACGAGGTTTTTTTGCTCGCGTGAGACCGGAAACAGGTTTTGGCCTGATGCAGCAGGAGCCATATCTTCAAACAGTTTGTCGCCGAAGAGCTCTCAAGACATGCTCGTCGCCAGAGTTGTTGATAGGGGAAAGAGAGGTGTAGTGCGTGCTTGGTTGGCTTCAGTGGTCACGTGTCCCAGGTCCTAAACCTAACCCTAAACCCTAAATCCTAACTTTACACTTTAAACCCTAAACCGTTTCCATCACCTTTAGGTTTGGGCATCCAACTGTGGGCTGCAGAGGGCACTTGCGGGTCCAACACGGCTGTGGGAGATGGTCTGAGAATCAAGTTGGGACGAGTCAGAAAGGCTTGGGCCGCAAACAACGTAAACATGCAAGCGATTCCCACGTGCACGCTGCTAGGTCTTTTGTGTCAACTTCGTGTCTGCCTCTGAAAAATCTCGAGGCTACAACTCTGTTGGCTTGCTGAGCCTGGTGCCCTTTAAGATCGCATGTCGGTGCCTGAGATCAGCTTGACAGTAGAAAGTCCAGGTAGGTTTCCAGTTGCTTGCCTTCCCCCCCCTCCACCCCCAGACCTGCAAGATACCATGTTTCCAGCCACTGGGGATGCCAGTTCCCGCATTAATCTGATGCGCCCATACCCGTTTAATCTTGCAGTTTTTGCGCCTGCATGGTAAGGCAAGGGCTGTGATATGGAATATGGAGTCTTGCCACAATAGCTCGGGAGGTTGCCTGGAGATATGAAGCAACATCTGGATCAGTACCGGCAGCTGCTGTAGGGCTAAGTAGTGGTAGTCAAGACACCATGCTTCGTCAGCAGCCAGTTGGGACAGAGTCAAACGTTCAGTGGCGGATAAAGTAGGTGTATGCAACTCGACACCATACTTGGAGGTTCGTGGTACTTAGTAACCAGTTATATATTATATCTGTATCTATGACCCACTTATAAGCCCCTTAAACCTCCAAGTACCGGCAAGCACGTAAGATGACAGCTGCGCACCAACTTTCCGACCAAGGTGCGCCACAAAATGCACAAAGAAGGGGATGCGTCGGAGATGTTAAGCCCAATACACGCTCTGATGAAGAATAGCCCTGTGCTTCAGAATGCTTATTGGCGAGTGAGGCTCCTTGTCAGTATTGGTGAGCGTGTCCTCTTGGGGGATGCTGGCAAGAGAGTCCCTACTTCATGGAAACCCTAAACATCCCTAAACTGAAAAACTCCCTCAAAGCACAGCGTGGCTTCGCAGGAGTTGAGAGGAGCGCTTTGTGAGATTGCACCTGCCCAGAGTTGAACACTACTGTTGTAGGGTGTTCGAACATGCGGGGCCCTGCGGCTGAGAAGTTGCTGCCAAGGCCAGAACCTCTTCGCCCGCGGGATGCCGTACTTGGCGGATGCCTCAATCGGGCGCACGGAAGCAAGTCTCGTGATCAGGAGTTGGAGCACATCTAGATCCACTAGGTTTCTCTAGATCAGCGAACAGCCATGGAGCCTTGAGGGACAGCCACAGGGCGGGTGCTCCGCCCACGTCTGCCCGAGATTCTAAGACAATCTGAGATGTCTCCCTGGAAGCGCTCAGAACTATCAGCCTAAGAGTGGGGCTCGGCCGCGGAAGAGCAAGCTTTTACCCCTTCGTTGTTTCCCCTGAGCGGGTGCCGCATTGTTGGGCAGGGACATCTCTGGATGTGTTGTTGAAGGGGTCGTTCATGATTCCTTTTGGGAGTGTGGCGAAGGCTTCTGCTTCCACTTTCCACGAACTCAATGCAGCTTCTGTAGCATAAGAATGCTCTTAGTGCTCAGCGCATGATGACAAGTCTGGCGCACGGCATCACTTCACTCAGCATTGCGAGGTTCCGGTTAATGCTATGGCGGCCTTCTTCGCCCGCTGCTTGGAAATTCATGCATATCCTTGCACCACGCCCACCATGGTTCGAATGTGTTTCGCCAACGACGCAGTAGAGCGGACCGAGGTGCTCTTCTTCATCCTGGCTGCAATCACCGCAGGGAGTTGGGCTCAGCTTCCTGCTCCTGGAGTATGTTGGCATTTAAATAGGGACGGGGGTCGACATTCAACGAATCTATCGGTAAATGCGCATGCGCTTAAGTTGTCTTCAAAGCCTTTTCAAACGGGGTGCGGCCGTTGTGTTATGGGTCGCCTTCTGTCTGATCACGTCCAAAACGCGCTTTATCAAGAATTGGTCCTCGGTAAAGACCCTCCTTCCGGTCATGCAGCGGCGACCATTCTCTTGGGCGGGGCATGAGTACAGCCGGAGCTGGGTGTCTGAGTCGAGCACATAGGTGTGGAGGGTGTGGTGGAGTGTGTGACTGCGGAAGGGCATCATAGGCTTGACCGACCAAGTAACACGGTGAGCCGGCGTGGCTAGGGACCGGGTAGAAGGCGGGAGGGAGGGAGAGGGAGGGAGAGGGAGAGAGGAGTGGGAGAGGGGAGTGGGAGGGCCTTCGAGAGAAAGACGGAGACGGAGGGCCTTCGGGAGGGAGACGGAGGGCCTTCGGGAGCGAAGCGTGGAAGGACGGGAGAAAGGAGTTGTTGGTCAGACCGATTGAAAAGGCCAAGCATGGTAGGTTGCCAAGTCGCAGCCAGGAGTGCTCAGCACGCGAACTAGTACTGCCACAACACCAGGTCCGCTATTCCATCAGGGATCCTGATGCCGCAAATGGCCCGGTGCTCAAAGCATGTTTACATCCTTTGGTCGTGAGCTGAAAGCTTGCATTTGCAGCGCAGGTGATTGGAGGTTTGATGGGGCGAATCTTCGCTGGCCGGCCAAGTTGAGCTTCACTAGGTTCAAAGGAGGGAAGCGCGTAAATGGCTTGAGTATGGTTGAGCTTCATTGCTAGTTCCGTGTGCGGCGTAAGGCCGTGGTCCTGATCAATGTGCAATCGGCGACGCTGCCGGGATCAGGACCGGCCCCCGACTCGTCTGTCCATGCGTAGCTGTGGTTTTGAGTGGCGCATGTCGAAGCTGCTCCAACTTGACTTTGCAGCATTGGAATTCAGAAACGTCGCACAACCCGTCACGTGTCCTACTAATAACTTCTACCAGCCTGCAGGAACGTCGTGGGCACAGCAGCGCAAAGCTCAGTCAGCATCAGCCATGTGTCCGAAGGATTTTGATAGCAGAATGCCGCTGGCGCGCGGTCGCTTCAGTGTCAGGTACACCGTTCTGTTCGGACCTGGAGGCTGTCCGGTATGTGCGAAGCTATGCTAATCCGAGAGGCAGCTGAACTTCTTCGACAGGTGTGTTCCCAAACGGGTCGTCTCTGACTTTGGAGCCGAACAACTTGCTGCTGGATCCAGGGCCCTGGTCTCAACATGGTCTCAATGTGTCCGGGGACTGGTGCTTTGCCCATCTTCCTTCTGTCATGAGCAGGATTGCAGCTTTGATGGGGGCTGCTGCATTCCTCGGAGGAAGTGGGCGAGTTCGAGCCTTCAGTGGAGGCCTGGAGGTTGTTTTGGGCTGGTCGCAAGAACTGTAGGTCACCCTCTTCACCACCGTCATGATGGTGGAAATTACTGGAGACCCAGCGCCTCGCTAGCACAACATAGCACAACAGACTGTTCTGACAGTTCGAGTCCAGGGCGGTGGGTCACCTGGCTCCACCATACTGTTTCTGTGCAACTCTTGTCAGGTGATGATCTTTCCTGTCGGTTTCGCGACGGTCTTCGCAGTGCTCGTGGGGAATCTGATCAATCATGGCCTGTACCACTCCTTGATTGATGCCTGGGCCGTATCCGTTGCACATGCGAGGACTCACAGGTCTCATTCATGTGTGGAAGCAGTCGGCAAAACAAAGCGTGCCCTCAGCACTTTCCGGAAGAAGCCGGGCGCGCACGCACGAATTCGCACACATTCTGTTTGGGCATCATCGCCGAACTGTGACGCCCAAGGTCCAGTCTACCCCATATCTGCCCGATACGTGGCAAGCAGATCAGCTGCCACCCGGAATTGTTGCTGGGAGCTTGGAAGCGATTGAGAATGGGCAGGTTGGCAAGTAACCTGTCACCTCAAATGCTAGCTTCCATCTCCTGCTAGAGCATGAGCTTGCGTGGTGGCAGTAGCGGCAGGACGGAGCCCGCTTGCCAATTTCCTTGAGGTTCGTGACATGATGCCGAAGAACAAGCCGATCGAAATCAAGCTGGATGGTGGTCGGCTGGGCATCAAAGATGCCCTCCAAGGTTCAGCCGGCACGTTCTAACGCCCTGGTGGGGGTTTTTGGGCCCTCAGGAACGGCGTGCCAGGGCCCTTGCCTCCGCGCATGCGTCGTTGAGATGTCAGGGAACAGTTTTACTGGCTTCCCCGTCGTGGATGCCAGACGGGTGGTTGTTGCCCTACTGCTGTTGACAACGACTACTTGGAGGTTCATGGTACTTATAAACCCCTTAAGTGCCCTAATATGGTTATAAGTACAGTTATGATATAACTGGTTAACAAGTACCATGAACCTCCAAGTAGGTTCTGATCTCACGTCAACATCAATGCCTCTCAGGTCGTGGGAATGGTCGACCGCAAGGATCTGGAGGCGGGTATTTACCAAACTCGGGGGGTAACCCCCGTTTTATACCCCAAGTAGAATCCAAGCCCTTGAAAGGGATCCCCAAAAAGGGTACCCCTGGTACCCCCTATGTTCGGAAACCCCGAGGTGACGCTTCGTAACCGCATCTTTCAGTCGGTCTTATCACCTGCCCAGAGAGCCCAATACTCCTTCATAAAGGAGTATACCTTCAATGATAAAGGGATCCTTAATTTAAGGAATATTCCTTAATTAAGGGGTATTGGGCCCTTTGGGTGTGCTGCACAGGAGCTGCTGGACCAAGATAATGAAATCACAGCTGACGAGCGCGGGCCTTGCGGTTGCGAAACTTCTCATTGATCCCCTGGCGCCTTAGGGATGAACAAGGGTTGGAATCGACAATCCACATGATTGCCATGACATGGGTGGGGGGATGGGTGGCTGGGGCTTTCTTGAACTGCTTCGGTTACTGAGTTTGAAGCGTCGCTCGAATCTGTATCCTGCCAGAGCCTCGGGACATCTCGGGACTCAAGTTTCGCAGCAAGAGGACACCGGGAGTTTCTACGAGGTCACTGTGCGGGAGAGTTTCCCGCTCCAGAGTGCCTACCAACTCTTCAAGAGCATGGACTGCCGAAGGGAAAGTCCTCCTGGTTCTTAGTAATGAGGGAATTAGGACCCCTGTATATACCCTTAAAGGGAGTATATGGCAGTATATGGGTACTAGGATACCTCATCCCCTCATTCCCTACTAAGAACCAGCCAGAAGCTGCATGATGCCTTATGCTGCTGGGCTGTTTGGGTACTGACCCTGCTCGCGGCAGGACATGAAAAACTTGGTTGTCGTAGATGACAACCATGCGCCGCTTGCGGCACAGCTGGCCTCATTTGTGCTGGGCAAGTCCCAGAAGTCCTAGCAGAACGGCATACTCATGATTTTAGATTCGGCTTGGCACCCTCACCAGCAACCTACGATTGCAGGTTATGACTCGATTTGCCTTCCTTGCTTGGCGAGTGGCCGACAGGCTGCTCGGGTCGGATGTCCTTTACATATGCTTTTGTTTAACTGACCGAGGGTTCGTTGCTGCCAGGATGGGGGATCGGATCCACGAGCTCCACGAGAGGGAACTGCAGAGGACCTGCAGCCGTTCATTGGGGGGGGGGGGGGGGGGTGTCTTTTGAGAAGCGACTGATGAGTTAAGAGACCACGCTTTCTTGCAAGAGGCGACGTGCTCGCCGAAGTGGCCTGGCGTGATATTGGTGGTTGCCGAGAAACACAGAGCTGACATGAAGCGAAATGAGCGTGCTGTCTTGCACCGATCGTCTTACTGTGGCAGGGTCGAGCCTCTCACCGACGAATGTATCATCCCACGTAGAGAGCAACAACGACGATGAGAGCCGAGCTTGATGCAACCTGGCCTGGCCATTGAGCGTGTTTTCGTGGGCCCTGACAGGGGTGTTGGCATGATGACCAAAGAGACCCCAAGTTCACCTCCCCCCTCTCCGTGGGCAAAGGAGTCAGCGACATTGTGAAATTCTTGGCCGCAGTCGTCTCATGCTGAAGGGCAGACTCTTACAGTGTTTGGCTCGCCGCGAACGCGGCATGCCGAGCACACTTGCCTTGCATCACGGCTTGATGTCCCAACGCTGGACATCGTGGCCCAGCTGCTAGCATCCTTGACTACTTCCATGCTCTTTCTTAGCTGCATCCATGCTGCAGAGGGCCTTTCTGCACATTGCTTATGAACTTGTTCCTCGTGTTTGCAAGCGGATCGATGGCAAGGGCATAGAAGGCTGTTCGGGACGCTGTGGTTAGATGCGAGAGTTTGCGAGTAAATGTTCTCAGGCAGACAACGCGACCATGTCGCGTTTCTGCTGATGAGCTGCAGATGCATGTTGCGGTTTTGCATGATGCGTAATTGACCAGTTGTGAGCACGCGTAGGGAGCAAAGGTAGGAAGAGAACCGAAGTAGAATGGAGTATACGCAGAGCCAGGCAATGCAGGGCTCGGTAGCAGTTGTCGCAACTCTGCCCACCACTGCTGCGATTGAGGGGTCTCCCAAACTGTTGCATGCATCAACGGCTCTGGCTGCTTGCGATGTTGAAGCCCCCCCAGTCCGGGATCGAGCATGAAGCGTACGGATTGTGAGCCGACAAAGTACTCGTACCTGCAACGGGTGTGATGGCCCTCTCCTTTCACAGGCTAACAGCATCATGCTACAGCAGCTTGTTGTGTCTTCATCTGCCTGCACGTTCTGCACGTGCAATGCTGGCCGGTTCCGGAGCGGTGCTGGATCAAGAAAGAACGCGTGCATGGATGTCCTGTGATTGCATGTCAGGGAAAGTGCCTGAGTTACGAAGCTCTGGTCCGATCCCAAAGAGTTGGACTTAGAATGCAGCTTAAAGCGACCCGGTTTCTCGAAGCACGCACCTGCAGCTACTGGGGATCAAACATGGGGAATGCTGTCTACGGTCAGGAAGAACCTGCCAGTGAACAGGAGTCGGGTTTTGCATTGCAACAGTTTACTCCTGCAACTTGTGTTTTGCTCGCCTTCTTGCCGCTTAGCCTTATTTTGCCTTGGCTGTAGAGTGGCTGTGGTCCTTCAGTGGATCCTCGCAGGACACCATCCGACAAGCGACGCCGAAAGTCTGAACAGGATGCAAGGCGGACTGCACAGATAGCAGCGTCCTGTTGTGCTCTGTCCCTCTGTTTGTGAAGACTGTCTACACCCGAGAAGCAACCTATAAAGTCGTACCTGAGCTCGTGCATGCCAGCAGATGACCTGTGTATGCTGCCAGGAATAGCTCTGCGATACTGAGATTTAGACAGAGCTTACAACGGCTGCTACTTCGACCGCACGTGGCACCCACCAGCTTCTTGAGCGGACACCCATACCTGGGGAATGCTCGGAATACTTGTGCGTGAGCAAAGGCGAGAGCTACCTTGGGTGACTCCGTCTGTTGTGCCCATTGACCTGTTCTTCTTTCGACGCATCTTCTCCAGGCTGGGGGAGAGGGCATTGGGGTTGCAAAAGGGGTTTCAGCTTGGACGGGGGTGGTCATGATTGCATGTGTCTCGTCGTGGTCAAAATCAGCCAAGGCTCTACAGCCACTGAGCGGCAGCAATGAGAGTCGCGTCTTGCGCTGCCTACCGCTGCCTGCAGAGGCTACATGCATCTGCCGAGGTCAACATGGCGACAGCCAAGGAGAAGTTCCGGTTAGTGTGTTTCAACGAAGTGTTGTTCGACTTTTCCGTTTGATGCAGATGGATCGGCAGGCCGCCTTGAAATCACTCCTCCAGTTATTCTAGTCACACCTGGCTGCGAAGACCGCTTGGGTCACCCGGGGGGGCTTTGGGCGGAGGCCGAAGAGTTCTCGGCGGATGAATACGACGTCGATGGTTCTGGCGCGGTTGGCTGGTATGAGTTTGTGACGGTCTGGCGAAAAGTCGATCCTTGGTCCCGCACTGGACCTTCCTTTTGACATCTCGTCGCCAAGGTATTCATGAACATTCGCCAACGGAGCAAATGCATTTGCTTCTTGCGTAGTTTCGCGCGCCTTGTGGGATTTCGACCTGCCAAAATCCCATTCTAAGGACGTCTCCGTGAAACTCTCACTTCCTGAGCGAGTTTTTGTGTTAATGGAAGAACCCACATCGTCCTTCGTGGGTGTCATGGCGAGCTGCCTGCCTGAAACTTAGCCCTACCCCTTGGGTGTCTGAGACCCTCCTCATCACGGTACCCGAGAAGCTTGATTCGATACCACCCTGTAGGTTCAGCCTGTTATCGAGGTCGCCGATTGTGTTCACCAATTCAGGTCACGGGATGCGCCAGGGGGCGCTTTTGAGCACTAACCCGCAAGTACGGATCAGCGAAACAACATTTCAGGTTGAAGATCGGCCAGGCAAGCTCATAGCATTCAGGACTCTAGATGCCGTCTTGACTTGCGATTTGCAGGCCTGGGATGGGCCTTCAGCCCATATCTGTTAATCCTGGTAGCTCAAAGCTTGATTGCTTGAAGCCCCCTAAACCCTAAAGTCGAAACTTCAGGCCTCAAGCCTACCTTCAAAGGCGCGACGAGCGAGAGGTAGTTTCCCAGTCCCCTGCACCAAGAAACCCAAACCCACTCAGCGCCCAGCTATTCGGGAGCGAAAAGCTAGAAAACCTTTCGCTCTCAACCCTAGAAATTGCCGAAAAACCCCAAAGTGGCCCTTACAAGGAAGAGTTCTTATTTTTTTTTTTTTGGGGGGGGGGGGGGGGTTCTTCTGCAAATAGTAGGAAACCTCTCGATGGAATCGATGCGGGGCTCATGAGTCCCCCCAGTTCTGGGTAGTGCGTCTGTAGGTCGACGCGTTTATCACATTGGGATCTATTGGGATCTCGCCTGTTACACCCCTTTGAATGTGCAGGCTAGTAGTGCCGGAGGCTGGTTTTCGAAAGGCTGCTTGGGTTGCTCCCTGTAGGTGGTTGAGGGAAGCTGCCTAGCTCAGCTTATCGGCATTTGTGTTGAGAACCGGGTTGGTCGGTATGCTACCGCATGAGCAAGTGTCTTCTCTCAACCCACCGTGAACTTTGTGCTACTAGCAGCAGTCCTGTCACCTTTCTCGTAATCGAAGCCTTGCCTGCTGCGCGAGAGAGGGCTGAAATGAACACGGGGGGACTTTACGATATTCTGTGTCCTTGCGAGCTTGCATTGCAACTGAGGTGCGCTCCTGAATGTCTTAATATTTCTCTCTTGCGTCGCAAGGCTGCATACACTCAATTTTTTCAGTTTTTGGACTTTCATGTGCCCGTTCGCTTCAGATGGTCGAGGATGCTTGCAAATGGCGTCTAGGAGTATTTCGATTGTGCAGCAGTAGGAGACAGCGGCATCTGCCTGGTTTGTTTCTGGTTTGCTTTGAGAGCAGTGGCTGGGGACTGTGTCCTTCGAGGTAGGTTTCATGATTGCGACCCTCCCGGAGATGAAAGAACATACATGCGACGGGTGCGAGCCGGAGCAGAGGAGGCGGAGTGCAAGATCGGTCGGCACGGGGGTGTGTGACAGAATGACACAGTGTCGAGTGAGCGACAGTGCGGCCACAATGCGTGCGTCACAGTAAGATTCGCTTTGCCAGACCTGTCTCGCGTGATTTGCTCAACCCCCGAGGGAGTTCCGAGCTTTTGAATCATTTTGCGTGGGTATCTTTGCGCTAGAGCTTCCCGGCAGCAAAGTGGCAGCCTGCAAGTGAGAAACTCAGCCTTTTGCACATGTTGTCCCAAACTTCGACCAGACTTCAGCTCTGGCGTGAGGTACATCGTGAGGGTGTGCTCTGCCCCCTTTACCAGAACTGAACTGTTACATTACGAGCAGTTCTTGGAGCACGTCACCGACAACCAGGTTCCCATCCTGATTGGCTGACTCGAACGTGGGTTTTGGGGTTTAGGATTTAGTTAGCCTGGGGGTTGCAACATGTGTAACGTGGAGACACCTCTCGCAATTCACCTTGTAGAATGCAGAAGCTGGAGAGCAGCGGTTTGTCCAGGTGAACTATACTCCATCTCGCTTTGTCCGTCTGATGCTCTTTGTCATACAGCCCATGAACCTCATCGACCTTTTTGAAGCTCAGCTGAGGGAATCCCGAAAACTCCCGAAAGCCACACCTCTGTGCAGCTGACGCTCCGCGCTCTGAGGTAATCATACCCTTCGTTGTTGAGTCTTCGTTGTACATCACGACGGCAAATTTCACCGTCTTGCGCGTGCTGCGCCTGACGCGATTATTTCGCCTGGTGAAGCTGGGCAAGTCCTTCGAGGTGCTACAGATCATTGGCAGAGTCTTTCACAAGTCCATCGCCATGTTCTGGGTTTTTGCTGTGAACTTGTCTCTGGCCATGTGCTTCTCTGCTGCGACGATCTACTTTGTGGAGGGTGGCGAGTGGGATGACGATGAGAAAACCTATTTGCGAACTGGCCATGATGGTAAAAAGTCTGAAACGCCCTTCCTCAGCATTCCGCACTCATTCTGGTGGGTTTTCGTCACATTCACCACAGTTGGTCAGTGGCTCAGTCGCTGCTTCGTTGCTCGAGGTGATTCCGGGATTTCATGTGAAGTTGTCCAGGGCCTGGGCAGTCTTGCATCCGCCTTTTTATGCGTATCCGGCGCCTGATTGGAGGCTCCACATCCCGGAACATCTAGCGGATCTAGCGCACAAGTGCCCTGTGCTCAGGATACGGCGATGTCGTCCCGGAGACCTTCTTAGGGAAGCTGATTGGGGCAAGTAGCATGCTTGTTGGCATCTTCGTTCTTGCATTGCCCATCAGCGTCATCTCGACGACATTTGGGGAAGTTTGGCACGAATGGAAGGAAGAACTTCGGCTAGAAGCCCAGTCACGCGAGGAGGATCTGAGGAGCGTGGAGCTGGCTCTGCAGATCATCGAGAACCGCACTCACCTCACCATCGAGCTCTATGACCACTCCGATCGCTATCCTCCCGAGTTTCTGGGCCAAGTGCAATACCGCACTCTTCCCCTTGACGTGCAGGAAACGGTCGAGTGTTCCGATGAGTCGTTTCAGCTCAAGTCGAGCTTCGGCCTGCAAAGAGCCCAAAGAAGACAGAGAGGTAAGCTCGCAACACCCTGAGACGTTGAAGTTCTGCTAAACTAAACAAATGCACAGTGCCGTCGCCTGGGGGGAGGGGGGTTTTGCGCGATATCACTCGAAGACCGAAGACAGATTTGGCAGACACACGCATGGGGTTTCGGATTGAGGCTCCGACGAAGGGTCTGCTTGTCCGAGCAAGGACGTCTGGGCATCCGAAGGCACTTTCCGAGAACACTTTCCCTGGCAAAGGCACTTTTCCTGGCAAAGGCACTTCCCGGAGTGAAGCCAGAATGTGTCAGAAGACACTTGCCGAGGAAACGTCGGGGGAAGGCGCCTCCTAATTAACCTTACACAAGAACAACATCCAAAACCTACTGTACAGGCTTTCAACCCTACCTCCTGCTGCTTGCGAGTGCGAGAGCTGAAACCCTGCCTCCAAACCATGCTGGCCTTATGTCAAGTTCCCCCCGCTCGTTCGCGCAGCTCGCGTGGTGGGAAATGGGGGTCAACAGCTCACGTGGCGTCACGAAGACACGTTGGCGTCCGGGACGTGGCGTCAGGAGCATGGCGTCAGAGGCCCACGTGGTGGGATGAAACTATGAGAAGGATTTCCTCGCTCTGGCACGGAGGAATGAAGATCACAAAGGGCCAGTCCAACATGAAATGCAACGCCAACTCTTAGAGTGCGCCGGCAAAAGGGGCGAGATAAATCGCTTGACCGCCTTGACCGCCTTGACCGCCTTGACCGTCTTGACCGTCTTGACCGTCTTGACCGTCTTGACCGTCTTGACCGTCTTGACCGTCTTGACCGTCTTGACCGTCTTGACCGTCTTGACCGTCCAAGACATCAAGAAGGTCGGCAGGGTCGGCCTTGGCCCCTACGTTTTGACTGTCGGGACCCTCTGTTCTCTGGAGAAGAGAATCCAGAGGGTCAAGAAGGAGCGTCAAGAAGGTAAGGGCGTCAAAACTGTCAAGGGCGTCAAGAAAGTCAAGAGGGTCAAGACGGTCAAGAGCGTCAAGACCATCATGACCGTCAAGAGCGTCAGGCGATTTAGGTGACTCCCACCCTTTTCTCCTTTGAGAAATTCTTTGTGGGCATTTCCCTTTTTAGTCCTTTTGGGTCCTTTTGCGAATCCTATGAATCCTTGGAATCGTTTGATCGTTCCTTCTTAGCCTCTTTACATTGCGCTTCCGAGGGTTCGTCGTCACTGTGCCTGCTTTGGGGTGAGGGGCTCTGCTCAAGTGAGGGATTTCCTTTCTGAGGTTCCTAGCACAATAATGATTATTGTACTTTTGGGGCATAGAAGGGGCCCCCCTACTTCGGGAAAGGTTTGACAACGGAAAAATGCACAGACAGGGATAGTGTCCCGTCAATGATGGATGACTCCTAGGTCGGATGAGGGGGGCCCTTAAAAGGGAACCCTTCTGAACCCTCTTCTGGCTCTCTCAAACAGGGACCTTATTCAGAGGGTCTCTATCCCCAAGGGTCCCCACCATCCTATCCCCTAGTGACTAAGGGGCATGGAAAAAGGTCAGGCGGAGCCTTGGCCGCACAGTCGTGGTAGCTGTCAGAGTGGTTGCTGAAGTGGGTGTTTCCCAAGAGAGGGGTACCCGCTTGTATACCCCAAATAGAACAGAATCCCCTTAAAGGGATCCCCACAAAAAGGGAAACCCTGTTTTCGGAACACCCCCCCAAGTCTTTTTCGTTGTTTGGCTTGTCGTACTTGTGTGGCCTGAGCATCTCGCGGAGCGTCTGCTACAGGAGCTGTCCCTTGGGGAAGTCGTCCTGGGATACACCTGGAAGCCTTCGGAGGAACAGGACATGTACAGATATTCTGGTACCCTCGAGGCGGGGTCAAACCAGTCCAGCCTCTTCCCGAACCATTCCAGCAAAATTCTTGTACTTCTTGATTGGGTCATGGCTGGATCACTCGAGAACGATGATGTAACTTGCAGATGCTTGCAGTGCCTCTCGCCTAGCTGGCGGCAAGACCTGAAGGCACCACAATGCCAGTCCAACTCAGCATCTTGGAGCTAGTGAACCATCAAGGCCCTCGCAAGGCCCCTATAGGGTTCAGAAGAGCGCCTAAGAGGTTTTCAGGCATGCAGACTCCAAGGAAGGGCCTCAGGGTAACAATTGCAATCACCACGGACCAGCAAAAATACATGGTTGCGGAAATGCTTTGTGAGTTCCCTAGATGAAAATCCAGGGGGTAGGGGTTGGGAAGTTCCCCCTTATACTAACAGCCCTTAGTGGGGATCATATTCCCCCCCTACTATGGTCCTTATTGAGGACTGTTAGTATAGGGGGGAACATCCCAGGGTAGGAGCACCTAGATGGTTGGGCGGAAGCAATATAAAGGTAAGCCGAGTCTGTGTAGAGGGATAGGGTTTAGGGTTTCGGGTTTAGGGTTTAGGGTTCAGAGTTTGGGGTTTAGGGTTAGGGTTTAGGGCCCTAAATCCTAAACTTTAGGGTTGTATATATATATATATCTATGTCTGGGGGTTCCTATGAACATGTTTCTTGGGATATGGGTGACCCTGGTCTTGAAAATCACTTAGACTGGGCCTGGCAAGCCGGAAGCCCTGTCAGGTCCGCATGCGTCGCGCTCAAGGCCTTCGGACTCAGCCAAATAGAAACCCTAAACCCTAAACCCTGAACCCTGAACCCTGAACCTTAAACCCTAAACCCTAAACCCGAAACCCTAAACCCCGCGCCGTGTTTCACGCTGGCGCCCGATATTCGCTCCTCGGAGATGGTGCTGCAGAAGCCCTAAACCCTAAAGCCGAAAGCCTAAACCCTAAAGCGTAAACCCTAACCCTAAACCCAAAACCTTTGTCTAAACCGTAAACCCGAAACCTAGTCGTCCCCTGAAATTGTCCGTGCCAGTGCTTTGTCTTGGCGGGTGGCACACAAACCTAAACCCTAAACGTGTTCTACATGCATGTGGCACACGATGTTACTTTTTTGGCTATGGGGGGGCTGATGGCCGGATCCTGCGGAGAAGTTGATGAGCGACGCAAACCCAACTAGGCCCCACATTGCTTGCTCGACTTGCAAGCCCCCCCCCCCCCAAAAAAAAAAAGGAATATGCGAACTTCAGCCCAGCTTCGGATAGTTAAGCGCTTCGCCTTCTCGTATGTGGAAACTTCATGTTATGCTCGTGGTCTGCGATTCTTTGTATCTTCAAAAAGATGGTCGAATCGGGTTGGCTTCCGCTGGCGCTTTGGGTATCTTGACCCGAACGCAACCTGCGCTCTGTGCAGGACTTCTGCCTAGCGACTGGAAGAAGCACGGGAAACGAAATGTGTATGCATTGGTTCGCTGCTGGCCCAAACCGCCGGAGTCACAAAGGTGCCTGGGACTCCAATGATCTATATAATCAAGATTCAGGCTGATTCAGGAATGAAAGTTTGGGGGCCTAGGAAAATATGGAAAAACCCTGCCTGAGCAGATGCATCCGAGGCTCGGACAAAGTTTCGATGTGACGTTCTACACGCGGATCGTGACGCTTGCCCAAAGAAGTCGATGCTGGAACGGGTGTCTCTTTACCATCTTGAGTCGTAGATGAAGAGTTGACAAATGATGATCCACCCATCCCCACCCTATTTGCGATGCTTTGAACGACATAGCCACCCTGAACCCTCTTGAAGAAAGGCTCCTGCAACAGTGAGAAGTCACAACTTAGGGATGCCACCCTCGATCCAGTTTGGGATGAGACCTTCGAGTTTGAGTTTGACTGGCCGTGTGACTGGAGACCTCAGAAGGAGCCGTCGCCGCCGCGCTTGAGTGCCTGGACCAAGCTGCGCTTTTCTGCTTGATTTTCACACATCGCACGGATGGCACCATTCATATGAATATCCGTCCCCGCACTCGTTGGCAGTGTAGAGAAATAAGGGAACTGCCACAAGACTGCCACTGTTCGGATGTCGGATGAGCACTCCATTATTGTCTATGAAGTCTAATTTCTGGGAAGGCCAGAGTGTGTGACTAGGCACTGCAAACCCAAGCTCATCATCTCAGGTACGCGCTTTCAGCAGGATTCGCCGATGACCCTGAGGAGGGACCCAGCAACATGCACCAGGTCCTCCATTGAAGTGTGCAGCTCTGTCAAGCGTGGGGCATGACAAGGAGAACAAACTCGTCCGCATCGCTGGCGTCGTCGCTGCGGAAGTCCCGGTCGCAGGCGCTGGCAGTTCGAGTGGGAAGCATGGAACGGCATGAAATGGCATGCGACAGCTCATGTGTGCTGCTGCGTTCACCTCTGTTTTTGGATCGCAGCATCCGTGTGCCATGTTTCAGCGCCCTCAGCCCTCATGGACCCAAACTGAGCCTTGATCTGCCTTTGCAGGTCCAGCGAGCCAACACAATTGCTGAGGTCTCGATTCTCCGAGAGGCCGAAGTAGGGGCCATTGCTTAGCGCAGTTGGGGCCTAGAAGTTTTGTGGGAGGAGACTCAGGACCTGAACGAGGTGCCGACACTGCGCCCAGACAATGACATGCGAGAGATAGTGGAGGCCCAGGCAGCAGAGCTACGGCAGTTGCGACACGAGGCACCCTGCGTCAGCTTGAGACGGGTGTGCATCAACCATGGAGTTTCGACGACAGCAAGTGCCACCATAATTCTGCCACCGCGCTTTCAGGTTGGGACTTTGTCGCGAACGATGGGGGACCTCCTTCCGCTTCTGCAAAGCCTGGCTGCCTTGCCAGATGCCGGAAGAAGCATCCCAGTAGCTGGTCACTCGGCGACTGCTAGACCATTTTCCGGCGCGTGCAATGTCGCTGAAGCATCAGAAAACATGAAACCCAAGCTCATGTGAGATGTGAACCCCAGGATCAAGGCCAGTGTCGAGGCCAGGATCGAGACCGGGATCGAGACCAGCGTCAGCGGGAAGATCTGCATCCAGGTCAGGATCCGTGTGCGCCAGTCCGCCACCAGTGGCCTTCTTTACACATCCGTCCACTCCTATGGTCGCACCTCCGATCATGCACGGCGGCGGGCAGACTGCTGGGCCTGCGACTGAGAGACCTCCGATTCCCACCATCCTGTACTGCGCAATTTCATGAAGAAATATTCTTACCTGGCATGCTTGCCAAGGGACTGGCTAGTCTCATCGACTGGCCCGGCATTGTGTGCTGGTCCGGATTGCATCAAACCCCTTGGTGGGGAGGATACATCTGATGACTGCGATCAGAGCCCCAAAACGTTGCTACTGAGCGGCAGCAGCAACGCTTGTTCAGTTATGCAGGCCCATGCCTCTTGCTAGTGGCTATGCATGCGCCGTCTCGCATGGATGCTTCTTCGTTTCCAAGCTGTAGAGAAGGGATTTTACGATGCGCCTCTTTGCTTCCTTCTTTTCAACTGTATCCTTTTTCCTTCCCCTTCCCGTTGTTGTTTTCCAAGGGTCTCCCTTCTAGTTCCCCAATCGGCATGATGCGTCTGTTGAAAAAGATGGTTCATGTTGCCTGCGGAGACAACGAATCTCGGAAAGGGGAAGTTCGCACATGTTACAGATGTCCCGCGTCTCCCCGGCGCGCTTTATGCGTTGTTGCAAAACCTCCTGACAGCAGCCTCCAGGTGGGATTTTAGGTTCCATTCTTGTCTCCCTTTTCGTCTCGTTGTCTCGCTTCTTGTCTCCCTTCTTGCGCCTGGAAGCCGTTCCATGAGACATGCCGCAGCACCCTGCAGAATTGTGACTCTTGCGTCCGTTCCATGCTTCTTATTCTCTCTTTATGTTCTCCTTCTTGCCCCCCCCCCCCCCCTCTTGAGTCCTCTTGAGTCCGAGAACCTGATGACGCTCCCCCCCTACAGAATCTGTTGGATCTCGCGTCTCGTTGTCAGCCGGGCACCGGATCGTGTTGATGTGCCCTGAAAATTGCTTATGGTTGTCTGTTTTTGTTTGCAGATGGGCTTTCTGGCTGGGAGGAATGAAGATTCTGGCCGGCCCCGGCCCTGCGGTGGGTTTAGTGTTTAGGGTTGCTGTTTGGGGCCAAGGCCAAGGCTGGTTTGTTTTCTTTTTCTTCTTTTGCTGGGTCTGGGCCGTTTCTTGCACTGAGGCGACTTCCTGGTTGTCCTGAGACTGAAGCTCCCACGGTCGCCGACTAGTGGGACTAGTAGGCCCGACACGAAGTCGCTGAATGATCTTCGGCCCCGATGTGTTTTCGAAAGAAAGTGGGGCCGACTCGGTGAGGTAACTCCCAGCACTTGCTGAAATTTGCAGAACAAGTGGTTTGTATACGTCGTGTCTGACGAACGGCTTGGCCCAGACGTTTCACCAAACCTATAGAATCTATGCGCCTATCGGGAAGAAGTTCAACGCTAGATAGTGGTGCATGAGTCAACCGATGTTTGCGGCATGGTTGAGATAGCTTCCCTGGAGGGTCTTCGAGAGTCAGCAGGCATACCCTTTCCAAGAAAGGCTGTGCCCTGAGCAGGTAGCAAGGGCTGGTGGGTGCCATTGGACAATCAAGCTGTCTGTGTCATAGGTTCTAGCGGTCACGGACAATGGCATCAAAGGCCCAAGGCATACTGCGTCTTCATTCCCTGGCACAGAGCTGTGGGCTGCGACCCTATGATCACTCACCTACGACAGAACGACACTCTGGAGCATGGATCTGGGCCGTTGGGTCTCTCTACTGCCTTAGCAGTTTGGAAGACAGATAGACGTAGGCAACCCGACAAAGCCGGACGCAGGAACAACGCGTGACCAATTGCGTCGATAGAAAGACAAAGGACCCGCAGCTGACGCGGCTTGAGAGGTCTGGTTCTGTGAGCGTGCATTTGCATGGAAGCCGTAGAATGACTAGGACGATACACGCAATTTCGAACTTGCTTTGGACAATGACCCCAAGATTCGCAACAGGCCGAGCGTCGGTCGGCGGGACACGAGGAGGTCCTAGGTGTGTTTTGCTCCAAGTGCCAGCCGCCCTTCGTGTTACTGGTGCGGGACATGTTGCGGTGGTTCACGAATCTTTCCCGTGTAGTCAGGCATGGCATGAGATCTAAACATGATTCGTGAGGTTGGGACAGGGCGTGCAACAGTTGCGCTCAGAACAGGCTTGAGCTTTGCAAAGCCAGTTCGTGACATGGTGCGAGTGCCAGAATGTTGAACAGGCGAGGCATGCCAGTGAGCTGAAGGAGAACTGTCGTGCCAAGACCTTGATGGAAACAGAATGGAAGCTGCAGTTGTGCTGCAGCGAGGAAGCCTGTGCACCGTGTGCTCAGGCGGAACAGAGGCGCGTGCGCCGCAGCCCTGGGTCGTTGCTACTTGTGGCTTGATTGTGTCATGCTCAACAATTGAAACAAACCAGTAGGTAAACAAGATGTAGACATGCAAAAAGCAGTCGAAATATTACGGTATATACACAGAGAGATACGGATACATACATAAATAAATAATTAGATAAATAAATAAATAAATATAGATGTAGATAAACAAAATAATTAAGTAAACAAACAAGCAAATAGCATACATATATATATTTATACATGTATATATATATATATATTATATTCTGTTATGTTCTATTCTATTGCATCATATTATATTATATGATATTTTATTATATTATATTGTACTTATACATACATATTACATATCTAAAGAAATGATTGATATATATATATATATATACATGTACATATTTGCATCATAGAAATTCTATATTCACATACATGCATCTTGTTTCTTGAGAATTGGTGTTTGGAAGAGTTGTCATGTCACATCATCTTCTAACAGGTCAGAGCATCAACGACTCACAGGCCCAGCACCTTGAGCAGCAACAACATATGGAGAGGTTGGGCCCTCATGCAGGGGTTTAGGGTTTAGGGTTTATATAGGGTTTAGGGTTTGGGGTTTAGGGTTTAGTGTGACGCGCGATTCAGCACGCCGACATGCAGTGCCTGAGCAAAGCCTCAGGCTGGAAAGCCGCATGGACACGGCCATCCAGGTGCTACAATCAAGACTGCGGCGGAAATTTGCAGTGCGTTTGCAGCTTGTTTTCGCTTGGAGGCCCTCACCTTCGAGTGCCAGACGCTGCACAAGTCTTTGCCCCGGATCACTCCTGCGCCTGTCAGCCCCTCAGGCAATCCCGGCCTGAACTTCACACATCTTTCACGGCTGTCAAGTCAGGCGTCCATGGCATCTGCTTGCCAAGTGGCCGAAGGAGACCTCGTTGTTAAATCGGTCGTCGGGGTGTGATCAGGGTGTGACTTGTAAACCTGGCATACCTCGCCTGAATGAGGAGCAGTGAGCGCTCGGCGGTCCTCCAGCAGGGGCCTCGTCGCTTCGGAATACTTCGGAGATCCGACCCTGGGAGTGACAGAGCCAGGCCTGCCTCCTCCGCAGCATCAAGAGTCATGACCCCATCCGGCCTTGCATTTCGAGTGCAATGCGAGGCGCAGGGGATGCTTTTGGCAGCAACTGAGGTTGCGAGGCCATGTCAACACCGACCCCACGCGCAAGACTAGCGAGGAAGCAGCATTTGTTGCAGCGAAGGCCTGGCCCTCCGCTGTGAGAGAATAGACTTTGGCCTGCTAGAGTCTGCTAGAGTGATTCGGTCTGCGATCCGTGCTTTGCCAGGCGAGGTCACATCACAGCCAGCGTTGCCCCAGCAGTCACAGCCACCGCAATCATCACAGCTCGCACAGCTCGCACGGCCACCACAATCAGCACATCCACCACAACCAATGCAACCCACACGGCGGGGCCATTGCATCTGCCGAGCAACACAAAGCACGGCAAAACCCAATAATGGGTGCTGATCGCAGCAACCAGTGCCAACTTCTCCACAGCTACCAGCCCAGCCAAGAGCAAAGGAGCAGCCACTTCCGACCTTTGGGCAATGCAGTGCATGGAGGGGCAGTTGGCCATCCTACGCAGCATGACTGCCTGAACCCACCGCAGCCACCACCGCAGCATGCCTGGGACGCTGCCCGGATGCCAGTGTCACAGGAATCTCCGAGCTTTACTGTCTGCAATGGTGGCAGCGGGGACCGAGCATGTCCTAGGCCGTTGTCCCCGCCAGCAAGTACGCCGCGTGTGGTACCGCCGCCAGCAGGCCCCTGCTCTTTCAAGCTCAATCAGCTCAATCCCGGAAGTGGAGTGCGACGCCTTTCCCAGGCCACTGCCAAGTTACAGGGCCTCCGGCAAGCCTTCCGAGGCCCCGGAACACCAGCTTCTCATGCTTCTCATGCCCCACGCGCCAGCGACGTGCCAGGGACTCGTCGGACTTCCCGCGCAGTCAGCACACTGACGTACAGCCTGGTGCTCAGCTCGACGGGTCTGGCCGGCATGCACCGCAATCCCTGCGCAAAGGTCTCATCATCCAGACCCGGATGTCATCAAGCGTTTAGAGGCCAGGACTGCGGCCTTGTTTTGGTTGGACTCCACGGCTTGCTTCATTCTTCAAGGCCTTGGAAGGCCGCTACAGGGAAGAGAAGAGAGGCATCGGGCCCTTTCACATTCTTTTGAAAAAGTGAAAGCCCACATCTCTTCTTTCTCGAGGCCACGAGTCTCCAATCGCTCCAAGCTCACCCAGCAGCCCGGGGAAGAGACTTGAGGCCTGGCATCCGAAACTCCTTGTTGTGTGATTCAGAAGTATACTTAGAAGGATCTCAATCTCGCAATGCTCAGCTTTGAGCAAAGGCCGCGCTCCCCGAGACGAGGGTCAGGACCTGGCAACGCCTTGTGCAAAGTTGGGTAGCGCTGCAATGGCAGTACATCTGGCTGCAGCATGGAAAGTGGAAGTAGGTTATGACAGTAGCAGCCGAGTGAGGTATATTGTTGCGCCGAAAAAAGGCAAGCGCTGATTCTTTCTGACACTTGGCTCGCAGGGCATGTAGATAGCGCCGCGTTGAGCGGCTAGTCACTTCAGAAGCCAGGCGGCCAGTGCCAGGACGGGGGCATCTGCTGCATTTTGAGGGGCAGGATCGAGTTGTGCGATTGCCCACCCGAGTTTTAAAGACTCTCCGGCCTATCCCCAAACAGCCCAAAGTACCCCTTGATTAAGGAAGATACCTTAAATCATATGAAGGATCCCTGTATCATTTAAGGTCTATTCCTTAAAAAAGTGGTATAAAGGGCTCTCTGGGTCCTTGAGGAGACAGGCCCGGCTGCCATGGCAGAAGACTATGTGGTGGCCACGCAGCAGACGATAGGCACTCTCATTTCCAAGCCGAAGATGGCTGACAAGTACCTCAAAAAGCCGCCCTTCAGGCTGGGCTGAAGTAAAGTCTCCAGAAACTGCGGGTTTGCTTGCAAAGTTGGCTCAGTGTCGGTGATGTGCGCCTGATCACGCCACATGTTGCAGGTTTCTGCATGACCTCGTCATGGAGGTTACGCGAACCACAGGCTTCGCCCAAGGACTCTATAACACGGAGGAGAGCGATGCAGAGCAGCTTAAGGAGAAGGGTGCCAAGCTGGACTTCCTGAACAAAGCCATCAGCGCGACCTGCTTTGCCCTTGGCGAGACCATTGACGTCTCTGCACCTTGGGCTTGCAATTCAGTCGAAACTCGCAAGCTTCTGAGTTTTGCTGTCCGATGCTTCTACGTTTGGTCCATGGCTGAGGCGAGCAAGATTGTGGCCGGACTGGAGCCAGAGAAGACAAACGCATGGCTTGTCAAGCTCCATCAGGCTGCCACCAGCTGCGTCGGCGAGAAGTCCGAAGCAGCGGTGCAGCGCGTGCTGAGCGGCGAACTCATCGGCGCAGCCAAGGAGAAGAAGAAGAAGCCTAAGGAAGAGGGCGCACCAGGCGCACCTCCACCTCCACCCGAGGGCCCGGCTGAGGAAGCCCCAGCAGCACCTTCGGCCGATGATGAAGCCAAGAAAGAGGAGGAGCGCAAGAGGCGAGCTGAGAAGAAAAAGCGTGAGGAGGAAAGGAAGCGCAAGGAGGCCGAGGCTGCAGCCGCTGCTGCAGCCGCTGCAGAACCTGAGCAGCCTCCCCCTGAACCCCCAGCCCCTCCACAAGACGACGAAGAGGAGAGGAAGAAAGAAGAGAAGCGTCGAAAGGAGGAGGAGCGCAAGCGTCGCAAGGAGGAAGAGAAGCGGCGATTGCAGGACGACCCATGTAGGCTAGTGTGGGCCATAGGCAAGGCTCCAAGAATCTATGAGGCAGCGAAGCCAGTCAGCAAGTGGAACCCCAACAACTCAGAGGTGGGTAGTACCGCGTAGCAGCTACTGTAGCAGTTCAATGTGCTCGAGGTGGTAGGGCGGCAGCATGCTCATTAGTGCCCACCTCCCATTCCCCAGGTTGTGCTTCGTATGACATTGCAAGGCCATTTTCCTCGGTGTGATTGAGGGCGGTGCTCATGACAGCTGATTCGGGTCTTTATTTGACAAAATCTGTTCTTCCACCTGGCTGCTTGCAGAGTGTTTGTATGGCTGCCTTTCGCTGCGGTTCTTTGTTGCTGCGAGGAGGAAGAGCAGCGCCGGCAGGAGGAAGCAGCGGAGGCAGCGCGTGAGGAGGAGCGCCGAGCAGCCGAAGAGGCCCAAGCCGCCATGGCCCACGCGGGCATGCAAGATGACGGCTTTCAGGATGCCCCGCCTGCTCCGCCGGGTGCCCTCTCAGAAGGTCCGGCTTCCGGGCCAGATGAGATCGCCCAGCGTGCTCAGGAGATGCTTGCACAACAGAGGGCCGCAGACGGCCGGCCACGCACAGCCGGACGCAAGCCTCCCAAAGTAACCTCCAAGGTTACCACCACCGAGCAGTCAACCGCTCCGACAAACGTGCCGGCGCCAGTGGTAATAACCGAGGGTGCAGCAGAGGAGGAGGAGGACATGTTCGAAGCGGGCGGAGCTCCGCCGGGGGCCCCGCCTCCCCCACCGCCTCCAACAGATGACGGAGGGCAGCACGGCGCCCTGGTCAGCGATCTCCTGGCAGAGAAGCGAAAAGAGGAGGAGCGAGAGAGGCTCAAGAAGGAAGAGGAGGACACTCGCGAGGAGTTTGATGACGGCACCAAGGGCATCAAGATGAAGCTCCGCCGGAAGAAGGACACCGGCAGTGCTATGGTCGAAGTGGATCCTGTTAAGCTCGGCGAGGCTATCCAAAGCTTGTGCCAAGCAGCCAACCCTCTTGGCAAATCGATCGATCTGGTGCACCAGGACATTGCCAACATGGGGAAGGAGCTGGACCATTGGAAGCAGGAGTACCGTGAAGCGAGTGAGGCCTACGGCCAACAACTCAAGATGACAGAGGATCTTTTGCAACCGCTCTACCAGAAGATCGCGGAACTAGACGACAAGATTGCAGAGCAGCAAGCAAAGATCCGAAACAGCAGATCCCGCATCTCCAAGAATGACTTGAAAGTCCAGCAGCTGCTGGAGTCTGTGGTTATGGTGAGATAGCTTCTAGGCATGGCTGTACAGATGCAAGTCGCCACAGCTTCACTTCTCATCGTCAATCCCTTTGCAGTCCCAGCAAGAATCGCTAAAAAACATACATCCACAAAAGTCCTCTGGGTTCACGCAGTTGAGCGCGGGGGCTGTGTGATGAATGAGACTTGTCACCCTGGCTGCAGACGCCCAAACTGCACCGAAGTTGCTTCTGCTTGACTTGTGCATGCTGCTTCCACCCGACGGCGGTGGAGAATCCGAGACTCGAACTGAACATTCCGAAAAAGATGAGCGCCTGGGTTTGTTTACACGCAAGAACTGTGAGCCGTAAAGTCGACCCAGAACCTTCTGACGAGACAAACTTGGGAGAAAGAGTGCCCAGAGAAGACACGTCGTCCTAGTAGTGCTCCTTTGCTGTAACGCGCAGGTACCCACTGTCTGTAAGCCGCAGTGACCATGCACCGCAGTGGAGCCATGCTGCCAGGATGAATGGCGCCAGTGTGGCGCAGGGGTCGCAGCCTCGTGGTTCAAGCTGCGCTCCCGAGGCAGCGCCTTGTGCGATGGGCCACGCGTGCAACTCAGGTGTGGGCTGACTCCTCCGGCTGGTCTGACCATGGAGTCCGCCCCCCAGGAATCGAAGAGCATTGCTGAGCCTCGCAGCTGTGCTCGCGGCCTGATTTTGCCCATGTCTTGAACGACTACCAAGCAGGTCTGTGATGCTGGGTCCGCATGCTGGCCTGACCCCAGTGGTTGGTGCCCCAGGGTGGCGTAAGTCTATCACGAGCATGCTGGTGCTGGAAAGAAGCGCCGTGCCTTCGGCAAGTTTCCCCTGCGCTAAACAGGTGACGGGAGGCGTCTGGGCAACGCCAGATCCACCCTGGAAAGCGCATCAGCAGGACGGCTGGTACTCCCGCTTTGACTTTCTGAGTTTCTGGCTCTCGGAAGAATATAGGCTGCACAAGCCTGCACCACACTCCCTGGTCATCCACACCTGCCACTTGCAGGCATCTTCTGTGCCTAGCGCTTCCCCATGGTCGAAACCCGAGTCGATGCAAATGTCTTTGAGGGAGGTCATGCGCGGTAACATCTGGCACGGCGGTTTACCAGCTTACGTGGTTTTGGAATTTCCCACAGGCAAGCCAAACTCGGCAAAGTTAAAGTTAAAGACTTCCTTGCTTTCAGATAGCACGGGTCGCTGGCACTGCCGGGTGCAAGAGTTGTAGGTCAGCCCATGTCCGCTCGATGCGGGGGGCACGATTTTGTGTCCTTTCAACGGAGTTAAGCGCCTAAGCGCCCTCACGTATATGCCTTCTCGGACCCGACTCTGCCTGAAGCCCACAAAGCCCCAACAGAAGCCATGCAGGGTGGTTCCCGCACTCCCTCCTCCACCGTCTCCAAGGACTCCCAGGCCCAGCACCCACCTGGGAAGGTCACAAGAATCGGTAGAGGTGTTCCTGAGTGTTCCCTTCCGAGAGCTCGCTCCCTCTCTCTTCTCTCGCGGACCGTGGCGTGTGGGAGGTTGGGCTAAGGAAACCTTCCGGCTAGGGGGGGGGGGGTTCACCACGAACTGCACAACTCGATCAGTGGCCAAGTTTGTGCCACAGCAATGCTTACAGGTCATGTAGGTCGCGCATCCAGATGCAGGCCAATGACAGCTGCAGAGACTGGCCAAGCAATGGAAAACAGTCCGGACAAGGCCATGGGTTGCTGTCATGCGTTGTTTCGCTGGTGGTATGGGCCAGCTGTTCCCTTAGCGTGCCTGGTTGCAGCAGGCTTCTGCAGCCCCCGGGTTGGGCGTGGAGGCCAATTGTGTAGCTGTGGCATTTTGGGATCTTGGGAGCTGTTCTGTGGAAGTCGTGGAAGATCGTGGAAGGCCGTCTCTGTCCCTCGAGGGCTGAGCCAGTCGGGAGCTCAACATGTGTGGAATTCAGACTCGTGAAGTTAAAGCCATGTCCACTTGGCCTGCGCTTTCCTTTGACTAAGGCCCTCCCCAAGTAGTCCCCCTCTGCCTTGGTTCGGGAACTCAGCTGTCATGGTCATGACGTGGTGATGATATGCTAAGATTTCCCGAGGTCACCCATCGGCGGATCCCTGACAACAGGCATCCAGCAACCCTGCCGGTTCCTCTAAGCCATTTGAGTGCCAATGAGTGACTGAGTGACATTACAGCATATGACGCCCGCATATCATGTTCGGGCGGGCTTAGGTCATGACCAAAGCCCTCCCAGCAGTGGACCAAGACACCGGGTCTTCTGTAGCATCGGTGCAGCACTGTGCCAGAACATCACCGCATTCATCGCTATCAGGCCCGCGGTTGGAGAGCCCATCGCTTCAGCTACTGGGACATGGAGAGGGGCTCGAGGGGAAGGCATGGGAGGCGTAGAGAGTTGCCGAAGTGCGAGGTCAGCGACACCGCTTCCAGCTTTCTCACTTCGGCTTCCAGCACCGCCTGGCGAGCCGGCCTTGTGTGTTGCGCATCCGTTGTCCAATTGAACTTCAGTCAACTTGCCAGAATATCTAGGTGCGGATCATCAAGGGGGCCTCAATGATTAGAAAAGGGTTCTGGGGATATTCCACCCTGTCTTGAAACATCAAGGTATGGAGGTTGCACCCGGAGCCACTCTAAACCCTAAACCCTAAACCCTAAACCGCTTACGCCAGTGTGAGAGTCGAAACCCTAAACCCTAAACCCTAAACCCGAAACCCTAAACCCTAAACCCTAAACCCCAAAACCGTGTGAAATTGCCCCCTTCAGGCAGCCTGATGGGGCGGGCATGCTTCGCCTGACTCTGCCAGGGGGGGTTTCCAGGGGTCTTAGGGCGACCAAGGCGATGCTTCTTGGGCTCCCCTTGGGGATTAGCAGCAGGGTATTAGTATAATGCATAATGTATATATATATATATACATATATATATATGTGTGTGTATATATATGTATATGCGTATTTCTTTTTAGATTGCTTTGCGTTCTGGCTGTCTATACAGGGAGAGGACAGAAAGATTTCTGAACCAAGTGTACTTAACAAGTACATCGACGAGATTCTGCGAACCAGGGGACTCTGAGCCGTCTCACTGTGCCAATGCCCCGTCGACCCAGCCCACATGCATCTCTCTTCGTGGAAGCTTTCCATGCCCATAGCTTTGGGGATCTGTCGGCATGTGCCGTAGAAGCAATGCCCTGTATTGATTTTGCCAGTGCAGGGAAGCTGTCGTCAGTGCAGGCAATATTCCACCGAGTGCTGCAGCAGCGGGCGAGGGTCAGTTTCATACTCGCTGGCATTCGACGGAGTCGTCGCAGGGCTAGGTCAGATAGTCCCTGTGCATGATGTGCCGCGCAAAGAATTTACCGCGGCGCCAGCTAGAAAACGTCGACAATGCCATCACGCATGCTTCCGTCGCTACCTGTGTCAGGGGCAAGGCAGGCGAGCTTACACCAATAGTGCTGGGTAGACTTCGTGACTGTATGTTCTGAACAAGTATTTGTGCTAACGTTTGGCTCAGACTGGTCGCGCCCTTGGATGTTAGACTTTGCTGATGACCGTCGTGAAGAACTTAGTCGCAATACCGTTGCATACGAGTATTTCCTGCTGTGATGGCTTGCGCTTGGCCCCGAGTCATTACCCATCGCTCGGGAGATCCTGACCGATGCAGCTCAAGCACAGGCCACGGCCTCAACGATTTGTCGCTTGCAACCGGTTTCCGGACCCTTCATAGCTTGAGAGTCATGACAAAATCACCATTGCTGTGACGGTTGCCGCGTGATGCTGTCTGTTAACATAATCGCAGCAACCCTTGTCATGCTTAGCAGTTGGGATGTCCCCCCTTGTACCAACACTTCTTTTTGGGATTATGATAGGGGGTAGTATAATCCCTATTAAGGACTGCTTGTACAAGGGGGAAAATCCCAACTTAGCAGCTGAGCACTTAGCAGCTTAGCTGGTAAATCTACTGTCCCGATTGAAACAACCCAGGTTCAAGCTTGGGACGAGCGCTTTGGAACCTCACCGGCCCCTCAGCGTGAGCAATCTGTATGTAGACGTGGCAAGACACCCTGAAAGAGATGCACAGAGTGCTTCGGATGTGGGAGTTAACAAAGCAGCCGCTTTGAGCACGGCTGGTGCGATGCTGCACTCGAGTTGACCTGCTTCCTTTGCTGCAGGCTTCCAGCCAAACCGTGAATGCCAAGGCACCAGCAACCATGTCATTGAACCAGCTTTACAGTCCTCGCACCACTAGCAGCATGAAGCCCCAGGCCCAAACCGAAGCCTTTGCAAAGAGAGATGCCACTGGCGTGGAGGCCTGTCTGACATGGTTCATGGTGCTTGTAGAAGGTGTCGAAGCCTCCAACAGGCAGTCCATGATGTCATGCCGACGGAAAAGGATATCTTTGAAGAATTCCTTTCGGAGGCTGTTCGGCTGTTCTTGAGCAGCACGCAACTGGCATTGTCGCACGCGGCGAATCCACTTGTCGATTTAGGATGGCTTGTGCTCTGTGTTGCACAGGCGGCTGCCATGTCGACTGCGGACAGGTTGCATGCGGGCTGGCTCAGCTGCCCTGCTCACCCTCGCCTTGATGAAGTTCTGATTCACATGTGTATATATATATATATATATCTACATGACATGTGTGTGTGTGTGTTTATGTTGCATGAAGATTTATATGCATGTGTGAATTATATTAATATGTGAAATATACATGAATACATGAACCCACATACATATGTATGAATGTATGTATGTGCGTATGTGCTTATATGTATATGTATATATGTATATGTATATATATATATATATATCTATACACATATCAGAGATCCTTGCCTGCCTGCGAGGTGTTGGATTTTGGTTGCGGAGACGGACGCTATTTGCAGCGGCCTTCTCGGCAAGCTTTGTCTTGGCCTTCCATGAGTACGCATCACGACGTATGTCTACTACAATACACTGCATTTTCTACATTACAGCATCACGTTCTGCATAAGCATACGCATATATAGTACATCCCGCCTTTGGCCGTTTCTTTCGTGCGGGACTTGCCGAGGCAGTTCTTACGCAGCGCAGAGGCTCCCACCCTCTCATGGAGCTTCTTCTTCCGTTGCCCGGTGTGGCGGGTTTAGGGTTTAGGGTTTAGGGTTTAGGGTTTAGGCGCTGTCACCTTGGGTTGCTTCAGGCCATTCAGCCCCGGGGAAAAATTCTGCGGGTCGTGGCCTACGAAGTCTCGGTGCGGACTCCTGGAGCTTATATCCCGGTCCATGTACCTACATAGCATACACTTGGGCCTTAAAGTGGTTCCCATATGGCAGCCTCAGGGCCCAAGTATATGCTGTATAACATGGACCCTGAGGTAAGTCATGAGATGCGAAGCCTCGGTTCTTGTGCCAGTGCTGAGGCGGAGGCTCTGAGAAGCTTTCATGCGCAGGCACCTCGGTTGCAATTCCTTTGGGATTCAGGGTTGAGTGTGTGTCGGTTTCAGGGTCGGGTTCGTTGTTGATGCAGCTGAGCTGAGATTCATGTGGGCCCGTGCCAGTTGTGGCTGACAGGGCTGAGCCTGAGTGGCTTGACATCTTGAGGGGGAGAGGTGTGGCTGAGCTGGTTTGTGTCTTCGGGAGACGCTGTGAGCGAAGAAGGACGAGGACAGCAATGGGAAAAGAAAGTAAGCAAGGAAGGAAAGAAAGACGGCAAAGGGAAGACATGAAGAGCATGTCCTTGGCCCAAATTCTTGCAATCTTCGGATGGGTGCTCAAGATCCGGATCAGGGGCGAATGGACAATAAATCTTTAAAAGATGTCCCAGTCCGGTGCCGGAAACCTCGAATCTGAGAGGCGCTACAAGAGGGGCTCCAGAAGGCGGAAGAGCTCCGCAAGGTGGCTGGGTGATGAAAATAATAATATGAACAATAGCAAGAACAGTAACAAGAAATACAACAAAAAAATAATTATAGCAACAATAATAATAATAGTAATAGTAATAGTAATAGTAATAGTAATAGTAATAGTAATAGTAATAGTAATAGTAATAGGAATAGTAATAGCAATAGCAATAGCAATAGCAATAGCAATAGCAATAGTAATAGTAATAGTAATAGTAATAGTAATAGTAATAGTAATAGTAATATTATTAGTAATAGTACTAGTACTAGTACTAGTAATAGTAATAGTAATAGTAATAGTAATAGTAATAGTAATAGTAATAGTAATAGCAATAATGATAAAGTCAAACTGGTGCCACCCCGTGCTACGCAGCTCAGTTTGAGGGTTGGCAACGGAACGGTTGCTGGGGTTTATCGGGCTTACGGTTTGAGGATCTAAAGGGGGCTTGTGAAGCTTATGTTGCAGATGTAGTGTTGAACAGTTCAGCGCAGTCTCCGTGCTTCAGGACGACGTCCAGCTTGTCCCCCTCCTCGGACGGAATCTGCAGCTAGAGCGGCAAGCTTGGTTCGGTTGAACAGCTGATCTTTGTCAGCAGTGCGGCATTGGTAGGAAGCTTTTCTTTGCTTAACAAAGGAGTTCCAGATGCAGGTGTGTAGTTGATGCCTGCAGCTTTTGCGTTCCCAGAAAAAACCAAGCGCAACAAGCCCGTCCAGTTATTCCCATGCTCAACGAAAGATGCGCGCAACATTCGCAACATCCCGCTTAGAAGCCCCTCTTTTCCACAGCCACAGAGCCATGTCGGTAGTACGACTGCCCTTAGCGCTGCTGGTCCTGCTCTCTCTGCATCTGTGCGCAGGCCCGCTTCTCGGAATGTGTAGGGCTGTGAGATTTCGGTGAATGTTCCTAAGTTGGCCTGGAAGCGCTGTTTTTTGAACTTAGCAATTGTGTTAAAGTGTTGTTTTTGAAAGAGCGGAGAACAGTCTATGAAAAAAGGTGAGATTTTTGAGAAAGTGGCTTGATGAAAAACATAGTGGAGACGAAAGCAGACTTGCAATGTAATTGTCAGCAAGAGCTGCCGCATCTGGCGCCGAAGTCTCCTGGTAACCTGGTAGGCCGTACGACCAACAGCTCCGAATCGGAAGAGATGGAAAGGTTCCAGACGATCCAGGACAGGGTGAAGACCGCTCAGCCAGCCGCCCTGTTTCAAGCGCCCCTAACTCTAGCGCTTTCTGAGCGCGCTTGCGGACGCTCTGGTGCCGCTGCAGGAGGCCATAAAGGAAGAAGGGACCGAAGGCATCGTGCACGAATGGACCGGACTGATGGTTTGCTGTTCGGCATCTGTGATGATCGCGCTGCTGATCGGCAACTTCCTGCACGTCTGCGAGGCGACGGTTTCGCAGTCGGAGCGAGCCCCCTCCTCCCAATCTCTCTTGACGATTCGGGCATCTTGGTTTTCGTGGGATGACGGAAGGTTTCAGCATGGTTCAGCTTCGGATGAGCTCAGTTTGGACTGCTGCTGTGTCTTGCGAGTTCTTGTGGTGAAAAACCTGCCAGGTCAGCATCGTTAGCGAATCCAGCGTGATTATTTTGGTGGGCTTCCTGCTTGGGGTGATCTTGCCCACGGATGGCTCCATACTGGGCTGGGGGATGGGAACAGTCGATGTGGAGACGGAAGGGCTGCTGATGGCGACCTTCTTGAACCTGTTCTTGCTGCCGGTGATCATTTTCGAGGCTGGCTGGTCCATGACGCACCGGGACTTCATCAATCAGCTGACGCTTTGATGCAAAAAACTGCACAACCAGACGTCATGACAGGCCATTCGGCCAACATGGTCTGCTGCAAAAGTCATGGATGCCAAGGTTCACCATCTTGACGTTTGCGGTGCTTGGCACGCTGATCTCGATGCTTGTTGTTGGACTTCTGATTATGTCGACTTGCCACATTCATGGCGTGTGCCGTGCGGCTTCGTCGCATGAAGAACCTTTTCTTGCACGAAGTGCCGCTAAGCCCCTGGCAGAACATGGCATGTGCAGGCCCGAACAGCTTTCACCTATGCTGCCCTCATTTCGGCTGTGGATCCCGTGGCAGCTTGCATGCATGCCGGTCTGCTCTCAACGTGCCCTGGCTCAGCACAGCTCATCACAGCCTGGTGGCTTGACTCAGGCCACCCTTGCCACATATGCGCACCTGCAAGTCGATCCACTTCTCAATATCATCGTTTTCGGTGAGTCTGTTGCGGCTTGCTTGCAGACTAGATGTTGGATGTGTCCGAAGCAGTTGCAGACGGAAGCCTCCATTCAAAAGGACGGTCCCACGTCCGCTAGACTCTGTAGAGCTTTCAGTCATTGCATGAGCAGCTCAGCATGACCAATGCACTGCCCGAGAAACGCGGACATGTAACGACGTTTGAGTGGCCCCACCCTGGCCGAAAGACTTCAGTCACACTCATCAGCTGTCAGGTTAATGATGCAGTGGCCATTGTGCTGTTTCGTGTGTTGAACAGCAGCTTGGATCAGACGATGGGGATGGTTGCAGCCAAGCCTGAGTTGATCCATTCGGAGGGTGGCAGGTCTAATGGAAGCATATTCCCCTCCCCCTGCTAATATAATTATATTGGGGGGGTATTAAATGTTTGGGGGTAAGGGGGGGGGGGGTTGAATATTAGGGGAGGGGGGTACACCATCTCTTCATGTTCAGGTTCGGAGAGCTTCGAGGACATGAGCGTTGGGCAGGTCAGCGGACGCAGCGCGCCCACGACCGATCAGAGGATGAGTCTATTGCACGACAAAAATTTGGACAGATGAGCTGTTTCGGTTGCAAGGCATTGGATCCCAGACTCTTTTGCTGCTCTTCGGCTCCGTTGGACTCGGCATCATGCTGGGGTTCCTCCTCATGTGCCGCGGCCGACTGGATTGGTAAGCAAGGTACATAGTTGGGTCTTCGTCTTTGCAGATCTTCAAGACAACAGTGCCCACTGGTCCCGAGGCTGACCACTCGCTACTGCCGTGCGAAGCTTACGCGGAAGATTATGGACGTGTTCCAGTCATGCCCACTCAGTGAGAATGGTCTGCTCGCACAAGCGGTGATGTGATGTCCAGCTGTATGGAGTATAACATAGAAGACCCCCCCCCCAACAGCAGTCGTCGCACTCATACTGACAGATACGATACCACACTCATGGAGAAAAGGCCGAGAAGACATGCTCTGGCTCTGGCACCGGCAGCCAGTCAAGATAACATGAAAACAAAATGGGGGTTTCCGATTAAGGGGGGGAAGGCCGATGAGTCCTCTTGCAACTGATTTTTCGGCTTGCTAGCCGAGCCGTTGATGTCTTTCTGTTTGCCAACCGCACAACGGCTCATGTGGCTGACGGCTTACACCAACATGAACCAGGCGACAGTCCTAGCTCTGAGCCGAGAGGAAGGAAGCATCGTGGCGCGTAAGCCCGTGCATCTCACCCCGGTACAGAAACACACTCAACCGGACAGGTGGCAACAAGAGCCGTATGCAAGCTGAACCGCTATGACCCTGGACTAACTGACCAGTTCCTAGTAGCTAGAGAGGTGGCATAAGGTGGCATGATCCGCACAGGAAGGCTCTCTTCTTTTTTTTTCTCTCTCTGTCTCTCTCTGTCTCTCTCTGTCTCTCTCTGTCTCTCTCTGTCTCTCTCTGTCTCTCTCGTCTCTCGCTCTCTCTGTCTCTCTCTGCGCTGGGTGCTGTGCTTCGAGGCCTAGCGGACCAGACCCCCAGCCTTGTACTTTTCGTGTTTGTCTCCAGCTTCTTCATCTATTGCTTTGCGGAGCGAGTGTGCCGCGCTTGCACTACAGCACGGTTCCGCCTCTGTCTGCTTTTGACTGCATTTCAACTCTCGGCACTATCCCTCAAGCAAGTGTCTAAGGTGCGGCATGTCAGGAATTATTACCGTGCTCATCGCTTCCATGTTCGCGAGCGGTTTCGCCAAGCATCAGTTTTCCCCGGAGGCGACGATGTTTTGCGCCTTGCATTGAGAGAAGCTGCGAAGCTGTCGCAACCACCCTCCCCTTGCGCTGAAGCTGCGTGCTCTTTTTGGGGTGAAACTCCTTAGGCTTGTCAGAGCTAAGGCGCCTTTGCGCTGAAGCAGGCAGCAACTCTAGCGGACATGGCTGCTGCCTCACGCATCTTCAAGAATGTTAGCAGTTCGCCATGCCACTTGTTTCAGATCATGCCGGTGGTCGGCTGTCAAGGTGGTCTTCCTCTTCTGCGGCATTACCGCAGTGTACTGTGATATGCGAGGCGGGATGGGCATCCATCAAGTCCTGTGCCTATAACAACAACATCAACCAACAAGCGAAACTGGCCAAATACATGTAAAAGAGCAAGTTGCGCAGGCATGGTTTTCGGTGGGCTGGTCATCGCTTTTTGCCTTCTCGGAAGAGCGGCCGCCGCACCTTCCCCGGACCGACACATTGTCTTGGTGGATGATCTGTGATGCAGACGTTTTCCGGTATAGACCTGTGATGGAGGTGTTGCCGCTTGCGCTGCTCACGAATGGCTTGAAGGCTAGCAGCTAGCTGGTAGCGAATCGGTGTCTCCATGCTGGCATGTCTTCCTGGAAGGCGGCGACTGGTCGGGGTGAGAGCTGGGAGAGAAGCTTGAGATTAGATTGGAAGAAGGCGGGGGTTCTCGTGCAGCACATGTTTGCACACATTTTGCTTCGAAAGCGACTCCTCCACAAGCTGGCCTGAGCCTTGCGCAGAGAGGGAAGCAGACGTTGTGACAGTGTTGTGGGCTTTCCTGCACGCCCTGCAGATCTTCATGATGTGGCACGCGGGATTGCGCGGTGGCACCTGGGATTGAGTCTGTTTCTCGGACTTTTGTGGGCATTCTTGAGAGCCAAGTGTGGTCCTTGCTAGGCATTGCTTTGGTCCTCACGCTGGAGCTTGAGCCGTGGGTTGATGAGGGCACGCCTGGCCAGAGGGACACCCTTCGCAATGCCACGATACTCATCATAGCCACTTGCAGCACTTGCACTTGCGTCTTAGCCGTCTCCGGAACCGTCTCGGATATCTCGGTGGCTTTGTTTCAGTAGTCCACCAAGCGCTGCTCGTTCTCAGCCTCAGGTTTTCTTCCTGCTCTTCTTCGGCAGCTGGCCAGCATAGACTCGGCACCTACAGGTGTAACACTCTGCAACGGCTTTGCCGGTACATTTGGCAACAATTGAGCAGTTGGAGAGCGTCGGAGTGATACGCACGCGTGCAGAAGGACTTGCCCGTAGCTGAGGGTTGGATGATGTTGGTATGCTAAGGAGGCAGCACCAAAGTCTTGCTGAAGCCCGCAGCTAAGCCTTGCCAAGTGCAGCATGCAGGGGACGCGCGCTGTCCTAGCACTTGAGACCCAAAGAATTGCTGATTTCGGTGCCGCGCGTTTCGGCTTTCGGCGCCGAGGAATCTGGGAATCCCGATGGAAGGCCGATCGCAGCAACAGCAACCCACGCGAGTGGAAACACCCTACTTCAGAAAGGTAAAGCGGCGACGTGAGCAATAGGGCATGGTAGTGCGGCGCTTGAGTGAGAAAGATCCCACTTCCAGGTAAGGCCAAGCCCATGCATATCCACCACGGAAAGTTCTGGCGCTTCCTTCATCGCATTCGCTATCACGTTTGCCACCTAGGAAGCTGTTTCTGGATACGCAACAAGCAAGTTACCTAATTTCCGGTGGCAAGTCATGGAAAGCTGTTGGCTTGTGAGGTGCTTGGCCCGATGTTGATCGCAGACTCATCAAAGCTGTTCCCTGTTCGCACTTAAACGACTCGGGGGTCACCGGACATCAGACTTCCTTATAGTTCCGAACAAGCCCGCTGAAGCCTTGCCCAGGAACGAGGGCGCCCTTCCTCAGCTCATAGCCCTGGCCTTTGCTTCGCTTCATTTTCATGACCGGTCCCTTGCGCTCTGGGCATTTGTTTGCCAGGAATGCTGGAAGGTAAGTCGTACAGACACGTCATGAGCAGTGGGCCTTTCGACCCCGCGTCGAGGCTGATATCGCTGCTGTTGAGGGGAGGCAGAGTTCTTCCGTTTCTGTGCTGCAAATCCAAGTTCTTTGGTCAGGAAGACCTAGCCGCAACAACATGGGGGTTTACGAAAATAGCGGACTCCTAAACTAGACCCCCCAAATAGTAGGATTCCCTGTCTCAAAAAGGACCGCAACAAGGTGCCCCTAATTTCGGAAACCATCGGAAACTCCCCCCCCCCCCCCCCCCCAAATCCCACAGAAGCTGCTTTTGAGTCAAAAGGCTTCGCTTCCACCCGGCCAGCGCTCTTCGCGGCTCCCGGCCGCTTGGCTTGAAGCTATCCTGCTTTTGCAGACTGTGCCCATAGTGTAGTCGTATGATTTCGTATGATCATAGTCAGACGGCTACTTCTGCCAGGCACGGGGGGCCTGGGCTTCACCACAATCTCGGCTTCGACATGTTCAACATTCGGTCGTCCGCGCAACCGAGGTGATCCAATCGCAGCGATCAATAGATGCCCGGCGTGGCGACGAAATGGTCAGCCTTTTCGGAGCCTCATTCTTCCAAAATCTTTTGCACCAGGACATGCGAAATTTGAGGCTTGCGGGGTTCTTCCGGCTTGCTTTGGTGGTCCAGCTGGCCACCATACCTCAAAAATAGACATCTGTATTTCCCCACCCTCGGTGCGGGGTTGTTAGATTTAAATTAAACTCAACTCTTCTTCTCGTCCTCGCTCATCCCTGGAGTGCCCAACCCCAAAGTGTCCCTGGAGTGCCCAACTCTAGAGTGTCCCCAGACTTTTCTGGAGGTCCCCCCCAGAGTGCCCACCCCAGAGTCTCCTGGAGTGCCCAACCGCCCCCAGAGTCTCCTCAATTCCAGAGTCGCCCTCGGTGCCCAACCCCAGAGTGTCCCCGGAGTGCCCAGCCCCATCCCTGCAGTGCCCAACCCCAGAGTCTCCCAACCCCAGAGTATCTCTAGCAAGAGAGGGTGGGGATGTTCGAAGTAAAATACTTATTTGCAGCGTGGTTGGCAACGCGGTCTGTGAAATTGGCTCAATCTAGCCACGGCTTATGCCAAGGAATGGTGGACCCCTTGAATGCGAACGAGTCTGGCTCAGAAGGCCTAACCGATGCCAGCAGCAGTGAGGCCGGCTGGGCCTCCCGACATCCCGGGCATGTGCAGTGTGCTGTTTCAGCCTGTTTCAGCTCTGTATGCAGTAGCATCTTCAGTGGAACTTGGAGACCATAAGTTTGCACCTCTGGTGCCGAAAGACCCCTGGTGCCGCAAGACATGTCAACAAATCTCTGAAGGAGCACCTGGCAAATTTGAGAGACCTGTGGACTTGAGTTGGGGCTGCACACTTTCCTTCCTGTGGATGTTGGGGTTTCTTCAGCTTGATGCAGCGCTACCCTGACCCCTAAACCCTAAACCCTAGACAAAAACACCCTGAACCCTCTCTGGACTGATTTTTCAGAGAGCGCGCGCCAAAAACCCTAAAGGGGAGGGAGCCTTTCGGCTAGAGATGTCCCTAAACCCTAAACCCTAAACCCTAAACCCTAAACCCTAAACTCTAAACCCTAAACCCTAAACCCTAAATCCTAAACCCTAAACCCTAAACCCTAAACAGGACGAGGCCGACTCGGAGACGGAGGAGTGATCAGCCCTTCCCCGCTTTCTAGGGGGGGCGTACACGGCCAATGCTTTCACTTATCATTCCCAAAGAGCCCTTTTATACCCCTTGACTAGGGAACATGCCTTAAACCATATAGGGGATCCTTAGTATATGATTCTGAAGTAGATTCCTTATTTTGAAGGGGGCTCTCTGGGTTATTAGTTTCGGTTCATGATTCAATACCTTTCGCTTGATGTACGAGGCAGCTCTAGGGGGCAGCTCAAAGGGGCACCCAGAGCAGAAAACGACAAGAAAGTCTGTTGGGGGGATGTCCGCAGGGCCCTTCCGCGATTGTTTTTGGATTGGCTACCGTTCTCCTAATGCGCTCAAGCAGGAGGTGAACTAAGACTAAGAGCATGCTGAAAGGCAGCCACACAGCACCTTAGATTTCTGCCTAGGGTTTGAGGCGCTCGCACAGTCTGTATCTGCAGTCGGATAAAGGTGTAGTGGTTAAGAACCTTCTGTAGACAACTCTCGCGCCTCCGAAGGCTTGTCGGATGTACTGCGTTTTTTTTTTTTTTTATATTTTAAATGGTAGTTTACTTGTCAATGTGAGTCAAAGCGTACATCTCAAGCCGACGCTGTCCCATGCTGTCCCCCCACCCACCCCATGGTCAATTGCGGCTTCACATGCTTTTTAACAAATACGGGTTGCATCTGCGGTGGCGGAAGCAGCGGAATCACGCTTGCCGTGCTCTCTAGGTTGTTGTTTGTTCCTCTTCGTTTGCTTTCACCTTTGCTTTCCTTGTCTGTTCCGTTGACCTCTGCAATATCTCTGTGCCTTCCGAGTCCACACAGGCGCACTCAAGCACTCTCTCTCTCTCTCTCTCTTCTCCTCTCCGTGGAGGCACTGGAGTGCAGAGGTTTACGCATGCCCTGCAACGGCAAGACGTGCGCTGTGTTTGCTGAGGTTTGTGTTGGGCAGCTGTACCATGACGGCCGTACAGGTTGGCGAGGCCTCTGACTCTGAGAGTCTCAGAGCTTCAGTCAATGCATTGAGCACATCACGATTGCGGAGCTTGCTGCCGCTCAAGGACTTATTCTGGTAGCAGGTAGCATGTGGGGGTTTCCGATATTAGGGGGTACCTTATTGGGGTGTCCACCACTGCCGCTCCTGTATGCGCATCAGAAGACTTGGCCAGCCAGACTCGGGACACCAGCATCCGCCCTGACGTATTGGACGCCACATGAACAACGGTTGAGTCGGGTGCCAGTACAATGGAAAGTGAAGCACGGTAGTGATTCGGCATCAGCATGCGGAAGGGTTTTACAGGACCCAGAAGATATGGTGCAGATGAACAGCGGCAGGGGACCGGGGCGGGGGGAAAGGGCAGCAAGGCAGGAAAGTGTACCGGTGCGTTTCGTATGCTCTTGGGCGGGAGGCCTGCAAGACCAATAAGACCAGCATCCGGTTTTCATACTGTTCGACCCCGAGCTCGACCAGCGATGCGCAACAAAGCACTCTTTAGTCGTTGTGTCCGCAAAAAAGGGGCATGACCATCTTCAGCAGCTGGACCGACAAGTCACAGCAGCATCACGCCAGAGCCACAAGAGCGCTGAAAGAGCCTCTTGCGAAAGCATCCCTGCAGAACGCCCGCTAGCTTTCGCACAAGAAGAGAGAGGGTGTAGGTGTTGGGTTCGTTTTGTTTGGTTACAAGGTGCTCCGAAGATGGGAGCCGGTCTTCGATTTGGCAGTCATTGGCATTGGCCTGGGATGATTCGGATGATGTGCTCTCTTGTCCTGTGTCAGCTGATATATGACCACAGCGGCGCAGTTCCAAGGCTGGGGGTCCCGCACTCAGGAGCTTCCTGCACATGGCGATGTGACGACGTGTGATGTTTGTACCCGACCTTCGTCATTGTGGGTGCGATTCGCCCAGGACGCTCTCGTCCATCCCGCGTCTGCCGGGGCTCAGTGCGGAGGACACCCATCTCTCGCACTTGAGTCGGGAGCCGTCCGCGTCAGCGTCTTGATTTGACGCCCCAGGACATCATGGTCATGCTTGGGCACCAAGATGACGGCCACTGTATCGCGCTGTCAATGGGGCTGAAGAGGCATGCCCTTGACTAAGGCTCAGCCAGCTGACAAGGGCTGTCATGCAGCCTGAAGGCATTAAGTGTTCCCTTCAGCCGACAACACGCCTCCCCTGTCCCTCACACCAAGGAATGTGGTCTCTAGCACCAATAACCATGTCCTGGCCTCGAGATGGCAGCTGATGGCGATTTGGGGTTGAGCCGCACCTCTTCGGAAATCTGGGAGGGTTTCTTCGTCCTTTCAGCGGAGTCTGTTGTCAGAGTCCATCGCTTTCAACATTCAGCTGACGCTCTCAGCTGAAAGGCTGGGAAGGGTGGTAGACTATGGCAGACTCATGACGTGATTCTGGTTAGTTGGCCATTTGCGACGTGCATCTCAGCGACTTTTTTCTTGCAAGGTCAAGTTTCAGCGCGCCTTTGAGGCAGTTCTTGTCAGCATGATGAATGAAAGTGCGGTCTATTTGAGACTCTCTCGGACAGTGTCAGACGCCACTTTCTTTTCGCATGCCTGCGAACAGCACGTTGATCTTGCCATTGGCTCAAGCCTGGCAGGCAGGGCATGCGTTGCAGCACGAAGCACAGGCAGATCCTCGCAATTTCTCGTATACATTCTCATTTGGCATTTCTCAGCTGCCAGCATAGCGTGGGGCCCCGTGGCACTTCTGACAAAGCCAGGAGGCCGGTCGTGTCCGATGAATAGGGTTTAGGGTTTAGGGTTTAGGTTTAGGGTTGAGGGTTCAGGGGTCGGGGATGGGCGGTGCGGTTGCGACTTTCGTTCAAGAGATCTCCAAGCACGCGGGGGGTGATTTGTCAAAGCTCTCCGGAAGCCGCATGGCTTGAGGTGTGGCCGACAAAGGTCATGGGCACTGCACAATCGAGCTGGGTGGCATCCTCAGATCAAGACTTTCTGCCGGTGCTGTCACCAGCACACCGTTGTCAGGCAATTCTGGCCCGAACTGCCTGAGACTTACAGCCATGAGCTAGCTGGGAACGAGAAGCCCCGATTTGCTCCGGCATTCGTTTCCACAGGCCGACCCCGAGAGCGAGCGTCAGCAGCGCCCAGCTCACCAGTTTCTTGGCAAGTGTTGTTCGGGAAAGGGGTGTTGCATTCGGGTACAGGGCAACCCCTGGATGCCCACAGCACGCAAGAGAAAGGGATGGAGTCCTCATGAAAAGGGCCTGCCCCTTCGACCGCCACGAGGTTTCCGAATGGTGCCGTCTATGAAGGCGGGGCGTTCATGCTGCTGCAGTCTTTTCCAGCTGCGCTCCGGGCACCAGACACCAAGGTCAGTGGGTTGGGCCAGCACGAGAAGGTTACGGGGTGCGCGCACAGAGTGCCGTCATTGTGGTTAGTTCTCACCCAACGGTGAGACGTAGCAGTTTGTGTTGAAATATTCATGGGCAGCGGTTTCGGGGAAGGTAGGGATGAGCTTGCTTAACTAACAGACTAACTTGGGGTGCATACTGCCACGAAAATTTGCAGCCAACATGCGGGGAAGGTACAAACTTGGCCAGATGGAGCGTCCTACACAGGACAATGGGTGAAGGAGAGCTGCCAATGTTGTTGACATGATGGCGTCGGAACACGGGGGAACATTGCTGACTGCATGGCAGGACAAAGCTCAGGGGATGGGTAGGTTTCAGCATGCCGCGGGCGATTGGTGCCCGTCACTATGCTGGGACACTGCTCGCAATAATTTTAAAGGCTGAGGCAGACCACAGCACCAGCAACCTTGTGTAGCAACAGGTACGAAGGCAATTTCCTTGACGATATGCAGCATGGGTATGGCGTTGGCATGTATGCGGTGTGCTTACGACAGTGACACGCCAGTGCCTTTCTGGAAATGGCCAACTCAACTTTGCTCAGATTGATGGCTCCAAGTACACCGGCCAGTTTGCTTGCGACAAGCATCATGGAGAGGGAGTGGAGGCTTGTTATTTTCCCGAAGCGTTTGGACCTGAGTGCGGCTTACACTGCACAGGTGTGGCCAGATGGAAGCCGCTTTCAGGGAAGCTACTTCCAAGGAATGAAGCATGGTCCATATCCCAGGATACCCCTACGTTTATAGGGTTCTTCAGGGAGGGGGATGCATGGAGGGTAGGTACCTAGGGAACCTTAAGGGAAGCTTAGGGAGCCTTAGGGAGTAGTAGGGAGTGTTAGCGAGCCTGGGGTTACTCGTTGTGGAATGTTTGAGGGCATGTCAGATCTTGACTGGATCCCAGGTCATGGCTTGTACTTGCCATCGCCCTAGTTCTGAGATGTGGCAGCAGCTGCCATGCTGGATTCTACATGCTCCGTGTTCTTCGAGCAAGGTGGCCGGATGGATCGAAGTACGATGGCACCTTCGAATCAAACAACATGTGGCAGACTCGGGCATGAGCGAGCGGCGAGCAGAGAGTTCATGCAGGAACGCTTATGCCCCATAGGGTCTTGAAGAGCATCTGTTGTTCTATTCACTATTTTCATAAATATCGCAACAACAATACTGAATACTACAGTACTGCTTCTAGTGTGTGCGTGTGTACACGCATGCTTATGACCTGTTGGCCGCCTTATGTCAGGAGTGGCACTGGAACTTACAACTGGGCTGACGGGCGCTCATATAGCGGCCAGTTCATGCCCCAGAGTGTTGCTTTGCTGACGTCTCTAATGTAGTTCCTTTTAGGGGGTTCTAGTAGACTACCCCAAAAAGGATCAAAAAGGTACTACATAGGAGCCCTTAGGTTTGCTAAAAGCCTGTAGACCTGAAAGTGCAGAGTTTTCTTGCTGATCCTTGAGGTGGGAGAGGAACACAATGCACGGTTTGGTGCTGAGCAAGAGCAGACAATCTCTGCTATGCACTTGTCTGTGTAGGGTTCTGGTACGGAAGCGCGGAAACGCATGCCCGCGTCGTCACCGCCAAGGGGCCAGAGGTAAGCGACCGCTGATGCTCAGGCAAGGGCTCCTTCAACTATGGTGATGGCCGCAGCTATGAAGGCAGACGCTGTGCCGTGAGTAGCATGTTGAGACTTGACATGGCGACATGACATGACGACGTGACGACATAACGACATGCAGGCGACTTCTTTGAAGATGTCAAGCATGGCGCAGCCCTGAAATGATCATCACTGCAGAACTGTTTAGTCGCACGAGCCGGTCGTGAAACGCTCCAGCCTCCCCAGGTCAAGGCACTTTCCGGTGGCCAGATGGAAGGACACCTCCGTTGAAGCGGGCAGTGTCCACCATCCTGCCGGGATCACAACCCAAGCAGCGTTGCAGGAGCTACACGGGCGAATGGAGAAATGGAAAGCGCCATGGTCGGGGCAGGTCTCGATCTCAGCTGCAGCCGCGCAGGCCTTGTGACACAGCTTCGGCGTGCAGGTACACTGCGGCAAGCCACAGGACCAAGAACGGAGTATTCGAGGCCACCACACTGAAGCATTTTGCGAGCACCGGCCCGACCCGTGGTTCTGTGAAGGATGGGAACCTGGTGAAGTGGGAGGATTAAGGCTCTCACAAGAATTGAGGCAAGTCACCACGATCGCTCTGCTGCCCTAGAGGTGTTTTTTTCAGTTGAGTTACTGGGGGCACCTGTGCAACCTAAGCCGCTGCGCTAGGCCCCGCTAGGCTTGCTCATGGACACGCACCAGCTTGGATGTGGCGTGAATTGAAAATCTCAGGCAGCTCAAATAGCTGTCTTTCTGTTGTAGCTGGATCTGTTTCACTGAGAAGCCAGCTTTATCTTCTTAGGCTGCAGAATGACCAGCAACTAGCCTGAGATTGTTCCTTCTCGGAGTGAGAAAAGGTGACTTCTCAGCCAACGGCAATTTGGCAAAGGCCTACTTTACCCAATGAGGTGCTTCCGGATCCTGTTTTCTAAAGAAGTTTCTACTTGAACTCAAGACCGGATAGCTTTGACCCATCCGCCATTTGATTCCACCTCATGTCACCTTGACCAACAAAAGAGATGCTAAGCATCGTCGTTGCGTGTGGTACATCTTGTGAGAAATTCCTGGCGCGTTCTGTGTGCGTTCAGTGCTGCCGATTCCGGTAGGAGAGCTGACCCACATCGTCTAGCCTGCGAGCGAAACCAAGAAGACAACTGTGTCCGGAAATCTGCGCAGCCTCAGGCAATGCGCAAAGCTTACAGAGAAACCAGCCGACCAGCTGTGCAGTCCTGGCAGCTTGCCTAGCGTATGTTCGACTCGAGATGGCGCTTGGTTTATTCGTCAAGAGATCTCAGGTTGGAGAACAGGATTGGCCTAGCAAGCTTCGACAGATCGTGCGCTGGCAGCTGCATGTTGGACTTGTGGTGGTAGGCAGTGCATGTGTGTCATGACGAGGTACTACTACACCGTAGACACAAAGCAGAAGATGTTTTACGCGGCCATCACAGCTGACTTAGAGGCACCATCTGAGCTTTTTGGGCCACTTAAACCCTAAACCCTCTTGAGACGATGGGCCCTTCAGCCGTTGCTTTTGCTGAGAGTTAGTAGTAGGTTGATATTGTTGGCTGATGTCGTTAGTGTTTACTGCCTGTGCTGGACCACGCCCCAGTCTCCTCCTACGGTATCCTGGATTTGTGCCTGTGGAGTAGGCCCCTTTGCGGTGCGGGCAAAGCGGGTGGCAAAGAAACCCTAAACCCTAAACCCTAAACCCTAAACCCTAAACCCTAAACCCTAAACCCTAAACCCTAAACCCTAAACCCTAAACCCTAAGCCCTAAACCCTACACCCTAAACCCTAAACCCTAAAATCCCTAAACCAAAACAACCGCTTCTCATTGGAAGGCAGCTCGGTTGGCAGAAGCGGGCTTCGACGATGTGAGGACGGTAGTTGTGATGGTTCTAGAGAGTTCAATGCCCCTTAGTCAAAGTCTGGGTTTAGGGTTTAGGGTTTAGGGTTGAGGGTTTAGGGTTTAGGGTTTAGGGTTTAGTTTTGGGTTTAGGGTGTAAAGGCACGTGCCTTATCGTAAGCTATATGAGAGTTTATTCATCTACTTCATTCTAGGCCTAGCGGCACGGGCCTGCCCCCGCCCCCGAAAACACGAAGGCGAAACCTCGAACCTTGCACTGTCTCTTTCCCTTCTTCTTTGTCTTTTGTTTTTCTAGCTCTCCGTCTCTCCCTGTCTCTCTCTCTCTCTCCCTCTTTTTCTTTCTTTGTTTCCTCTTCTCTTTACCTGTTTGTTATTTATCTTTCTCGTTCGGTTGCTCTGTTGCTTTCTATCTCTCTTTATCCTCTTATTTCTGTTGCGCTTCCTTCTTTTTATTTCGTCTTTCTCTTTCCGTTTCCCTTTCCCTTTCTCGTTCTCGTTCTCGTTCTCTTTCTCTTTCTCTTTCTCCTTCTCCTTCATTTTGTTTGAATCTTATCTTTCTTAATCTTTACTACATTTTTTCTTTCTCTTCCTCTAGCTCTTTCCTTTTCGCTTTCTCTCTCTCTCTCTCCCTCTCTCTATCCATGTCTCTCGCTCTCTCTCTCTCTCTCTCTGTCTCTGTCTTTCTCCCTCCCCGAGGGCGGGGGGAGCGGGGAGGCGAGGAGGGCGGGGAGCAGAGGCGGGGAGCAGAGGCGGGGAGCAGAGGCGGGGAGCAGAGGCGGGGAGCAGAGGCGGGGAGCAGAGGCGGGGAGCAGAGGCGGGGAGGAAGGGGGGTTTGGGCATGCATTCGGGGGAGGGCGGGGGTGGGGGCAGCAGTGCGGGTTTGGGCATGCATTGGGGCCCTTAAGCACTTCATTTTCATGGTGTAGAGGAAGGGGAAGGGCGGGGTGAGCGAGGATGCAGGAGGTAGAGGCATTGGAGAGGGCGGGGACCGGGGGCGGGGGGAGGGGAGGAGGGCGGCGGGGAGGGCGAGGAGGGCAGAGGTGGGGCGTGGGGTGGGGAAGGGCTAGGGAGGGACGAAGGGGAGGAGGGCAGGGGGGGCGGGTGGGGAGGGGGTCGGAGGTAGGGCACAGAAACCCTTCTGATTTCGCTAGCGCCGACAGCGGGGTCGGCGCAGAAGGTATATTCCTGAGTTAAGGGGCATTAGCTTCTCTGGATTGCCAAGACAAAAAGGGTCATCACCGGGCTTCATCGGTCCCAGATCCTGACTCACAGCATACCTGCAGGATACGCATCTGCAACATCATAAACTTTTTCGACATCAAAACCAAGCCGCTGTCTCAGATCACTGCAGCGAACATTCCTTGATGCTCACGAAGCATCTACTGGAGGCCAAAGGCTGCTCGGATCAATGCTGCCGTCATCCGCCTGCTCGAGCGCCTGCGACTCCGACAGCGGCACAAGCTGTGCTTCACGAAAGTTGGTGGATTGAGTGCATTTGCTGTGTTTTTAGGCGGAGACGTGTGGCGTGCGCAGCTTCTGCTCAGTCGTGGAGTGGCTTTCACCTCGGCACACCCTCCGCACATGACGTGTTAAATTTCCACCGACACCAGCGTGACGAGGCACTAGCTTTCAAAAAGCCGCTTTCGTCCATGCGGGTAGGCTTGCACTTGGCCATTCTGTGCTGTTCACGTATGTTCGCGTATACTTCAGTCAGGCGATCTCAAGAGCACCAGAGTCTGTCGTCAGGCAGCTGCATTTTCGACGCATCATCTGAGCACAAGCTTTATGGACAGGCACCATCTGCGAACAGCTTGCAGCACCGCCTGTGTAGTGTGGGTGATGCCGCTGCAGTGAATCCCCTGTGCATGATGCTGGAGTTTTTGCTTGTGTATCTCATGTCCACCGGATCCGGTTTTGGCTTGCTGGCTGCTAGTTGCTCATTAGAACCATAGGAATTCGTCCACCACTTTGTGAAAGAGCATCTGGCCTGCTGCACCACATGGCCGATGAGCTGCCTGTGGACCCGGACAGGTTACTTCGAACGAAGCGGCCTGGCGGACATCAGCCACAGGTGTCTTGTGGTTTGCTGACCCTAGAGCCCTGCCCAGAGAGCCCAGTACCCCTCAATTAAGGACTATTGAAGATTCCTTAAATCATCATAAGCACCCCTTCATAATTTAAGGTATATATAGGGTTGCCATCCGAGGATGGCGGTCTTGCGGCAGCGCCCGAAGCTCGCAACAGCGCTCATCTCCGTGTGTAGTCAGGCGAAGGGTCCAGGCGCAATTGCCTCCAGCCAATTTAAGAGGATTCTAGTCTATTTGGGGTATAAAAGGGTACCCCCCCCCCCCCCCCCCCAATTTTGGGAAATACCCATGTAGTCTTCAATGCACACGTTCCTGGGACGCCTGTGCAGGGTACGTTTTGCGCGTGCTGCAGCGTGGCCACGTTCAAGTCAATGTGTTCCACCACAACGCCGCCATCTCTTGTCCCTTGGCTCCAGCTATCAGGAGCTGTCGTTATCTAGTAGTATTCACGGTGCATCACCAATCCCCGGTCTCGCGCTTAGGCTGCCAGAACTGGCAATGGCAGCAGGCAGCTGACATGCTCTTCGGATCAGACTTGGAGTTACATTGGGGCGGTACAGCCGGCTACCCATTCAGCGCGTTCTAGAGCTATGTAATCTTAAATGCTGCGCATCGTCTGCCTCGATCGCCTCGATGCGGCTTTAGGGTTTAGGGTTTTGCCCAAGACATCCGGTACGAGGCCAGAAAAACTGGCAGTCAATTTGATGCAGCATGTCTTGGACAGGCAGTTATTTCCATGCATCGCGCATTCTCTGAAGATGTCCCTGTACCGACTTTGGCTGCACCATGCTTTTTTTAACACCTGAAGGAAGTTTTGGGCAGGACGCAAACGCAGTCCGGAAAAAGAACCCTAGTGAGGAGAATGCAGGAGCCGGAGCCCAGAGAGCCCAATACCCCTTAGTTAAGGAATATACCTGAAATTATAAAGGGATCACTACTATGATTCAAGGAGTATTCCTTAGTTAAATTGGGCTCTTTGGGTAGTGATATGAGGCAACTGCTGGAGAAAGCCAAGTCCATAGTTCAGCAACGTGATGACATCGTTGAGGACTCGGAGTCCCAACTGCGAAGTTTCATCAGAGGGTCCCTCGTTAAACAACTCCAATCCTCAAGGGTTATGACATTATGAGTGGTGGACCACCAAAACCTGGAGTAAGATCCAAGATCACCCCTATAAAAGTGCGATGTAGAGCTAATGTACGGTAAAAATTAAGGGTGTTACCCACAACGAACGATAAAGCCCTTCATCAAGTGTAGTTTTAAAAGCAAAGTGGCCCTTAACACCCAGGGGCGACACGCCCAGCAAGGGTCAGTGAGTCTATCCGGTGCACGGGACTCCAACTCTCCACTTGGCCTGCAGACGAACCTTCAAAAATGACGACTTCGTCACCTCAGACATTGGCACAAAGTCAAACACATGGCTTTGAAGCAACGAAGACGAGCAGGGCGAGACAGACTTCTGTCCAGTGCTAGTGCTAATGCTGATTGTTTAGGCGCGTACTTGAGCTGGCTACACTAGTTTGTTGTGATCCGGAAGGTTGTACTGATTCAACAACATGACTCGACATCTCAGTAGTGCACCTCCCAGGTGAACGTGAACGGCCAGGAACAGCATGACACTCCCAGGTGGAGTCTTCAGAAACCTGTGGCCACACCTCAACACAAGGGTCGGTCCATTTTGAAAGGGTCCATGGCTGGTCACCGCGGAAGGGAAGCCGAGGAACTCAATTCCCAACGCGAGAAGATCGAAGGGGAGGGAGGAGGAAATTTGGGAATCAGGGGGTTCATCGGAACCTCTGACGCCTTACGGTCCGAGACTGAGGGGAATTAATTGGCATACTTGCTCAAGGACTCTTCGTCGACGGGTTCCCCTTCCCTTGCGGAGAACCATCATAGAATGGCAAACGCAGGCATATTAAAGTGTGTGGAGGGCTATGTCCAAGGCTGTAGATTGAGTTGGGTCAATACTTCCTGTGATGCAGAGGATTTTGGGGTGATGCACTGAAAGTGAGGCTCATTGCGATCTCGCAGTGCGCAGTGCCCCCCAACACGGTGAGCTGCAACACAGTGTTAAGAGCCCTGGACGTTGCTGGCCACTGGTCTCTGGCCATTGCTGCTGCAACATCGTATGTAGCGATTGGCCTCGATGTGGTCAGCTTCAACACAGCTGCGCAGCCTCCGATTGTGCAGCAGCGTAGACGAGTGTTACGAAGCCATTGGTCATGTGTAGGGGACTTCGGTGCAGTAGTTCGTTTGTGTCTTGTGGCACGGGTTAGCCCTGTTTGCGAAGTGTTTCGAAGAAGATCAACAGCCAGTGCGGCAGTAGCAGGAGCAGATAGTCCCAGAAATTCAAGTACTGCTAGCAGAAGCAGCACTGGCAGAACTGGCAGGGAAGTAGCAGAAGTAGCACTTTCAGAGCTGCCAGAAGTGTCAGCATTTGTTGGCAGAGCGTTGGGAAGCTTTTTTTGTCATTGAGGCTTTTTTGAGAAAATCCATGTCCGTCTCCCATTGGCCGTCTTCTTTCTAAGGTTCTCTCGGCACTGTCTCGCAGTTCCTCGTGGACAGCTGCGCTGGGTTTTCTGCGGAACATGAGCGGCCCAGAGTCATTACTTGTGCCAATGATGGCAATGTATCTTGAGCAGACTGGCGTAGAATATGTGAGGCGACATCGAGGCCCAGGCATCTGTGGGCACAGGCCACAATGTGCTCTCACCAAGGTACGCAGCAGCAGCCTGCAGACACCATTACTTTTAACTCTACCGTGTCTTCCTTGGCACGACGAGGATGGCTCTATGGGCAAGCACGTCAAGCGTGTCCGAACTGTCGAGCGAGCATTGAATGAGTCGTGCCATGTTTTGAAGAATGGCGTTTGCACACAAAGGATCTGACATGGCGTGTTGTTAGCTCGGTCAGAGAAGTTTCAAGTGTGTCTGCGCATGTTATCACAAAACGGCCCATTTGCCTTGGAGCCTGCAGGACTTTGGACAGAAGCACTTTCATTCGTTGCAGTGCTAAGACAACGACGCATGCAAGCTGAATTCGTGAACGAATCAGGCGCTTTTGACCGTTGCTTTCTTGCCGTGCTTGCCTGCCACATGCTTGCGTGATTCCTTTCGATTCGGTGTGCTGTAGTTGTGTACTAAGTATACTACAGACAGGCAATGCTGCGGTGCTGCATGCGATGGAGCAGAAGGGGCGCTGGCAGACAGCAGTTGTTCGTCTAAAGGCTGCAGTGGCAGATGGCGAACTGTACCATTGGCGGCTCATCTTAACCACACAGGGTCATAGTGAGCTCCGTTCCACTTGCACCATCCGACGCTCACCCGCACTGCGTTGCCTGATGAAGGAGTGCCATCGGTGCCACAACATCTGCATGTGAGAAGGGGACCGCCTGGGAATTCGCTGTTGCTGTGGTCACTCACATCTCCAAGCAGGGCATGCAACCAGATGGAATGTGCATCAGCGCCATGGTGAGCGCCTTGGAAAACTGCAGCCGATACTTCGCCGAAGTGAGGAGCATATCATGATTACTATTGTTGTTATCATTATTACTATTACTATTATGACTATTAATACTACAACAACAAGAACAACAACAGCTACTACTACTACTACTACTACTACTACTACTACTACTACTACTACTACTACTACTATCAGAATCCTGAAGCATGGAGAGTAACCTGAAGAGACTCTAGCAGTTCCAGGATGGCAGACCGCATTGGCCTCTGTGTCTCTGATGCCGACTGGCCGCTTGGAGCTGGACACGATCTGCTGCAGCGGCGCAATCAGCGCCTGCGAGAATGCATGTCGCTGGCAAGCTGCGGTAGTATCCTGCATGCAAGTCTGTTTGTAAACGCTTGGCCCCCATGCCATGTGCGCTGCTATGTCTGAGGGCAGTCTCGTGACGCAGGTAGTTTAGAGTTGCAGCTTGACCCCGGCACAAGTCAGCGCAGATGCTCATAAAGCGTAGATTCAGTAGAGAACAGATGTTTCAGTAGAGCACAGGTTCCCAGTGTTTTTCCTTGTTCGAGGCTCTGTTGCACCGGTTCGCGGACTTGAGTTTGGTACCATCGACTATCACTTTCAATGCCATGACTTTGACGTGTGCGAGGGGAACTCTTTGGCAAGCCTCGCTACAACTCGTGCGGCGCTTGAATCTCGGGTGGCATGGCAAGCGAGTGCCGGGGTGCTCTTTAGTACTTGAGAGCCACACACAACGTGCAGTCTTGCAATGTCGTGATGCATGTGCAATCATGTCCATTTGCAATCTGTTTTGTTGCAAAGGACTCCTTACACCGATCGCCAGACCTTTAATGCAGCTTTGGCATCACTTGCGCCAGACGGAAAGTGGCGGCACGCAGCGGCTTTGGTAAGTGACATGATGGCACAAGGGGACTTGCCGGACGAACTCAGTTGCGACGCTGCTTTTACCGCATGCGAACGGGCATCGCAGGGTGTTGCGGCAGTTTCTTACTTGCGGACTGTGCAGCGTTTTGGAGAGCGCCTGCTTCTCCATGTGCAAAAAGACTTGACAGATGCTGGCCCGCCTGGTTTGGAATAGCTTCCCGCAGTTAATGCAGCATACGGCTGCATGCCAGTAGCTGCTCCAGACTTGCTAACCCTTCTTTGTCAGCTCGAGTCTGGAATCTGGAAGGTGGCGCGCTACTTCATTTCAACAGGGCGGCTGCTGCCTCAGGTGTGCCCAGTGAAGTGATTAGTAGCAGCAGACATGCCAAAAGTCCGAGGTCGAGACTGTGCCAGCCTTGACCCACGACCATCGCTGCAGAAAATTGGCTCGCGCATGCTGCTGTACCTCCTACTTGTCGGGTTTTGTTGGAGAGAAGCGGGGTTCGGACCAGGTGCCGGGATGGTGGTGCTTACTCAAGTAGCCGTGGCCATATCATGTGAGAGCCCCCAGCTGGAGAAGAGAAGAGGTTGACCGGAATTTGACGCAGGTCGCGAGTCCTAGAACAGCACAGGTTTCTTCGCACACTCATGCAGCACAGATCTCAACTCGACATGTTGTCACTGCTTCAGAGAATGTCACCAAGTGATAACTTCCACTATGCCACTCCTAGCTTTTGTAAGCGTTTTGCTTTCAGGAAACCCTGGTGGTTTTGATGGACGCGTCCATGATGCAAGCGCTCTTGCAAATGGCGTGTCGTGATGTCTGGTGTCGCAATGTATCAGCAGCCTTGCGAAAACCATGCTTCGTGGGAATCGACGCATATTCGGCCCAATGGCAAAACTAATCGAATGGACCTGGTACTTCCTACCACCTGGAAGCTTCAAGCAAACAGGGACTCACACGGTTGTTTTCAGCAACCTACGGAGTGACGCAGTGATCGACGCGGGCATCTGTGAGCAATTTGTGCATGTTCTATGCTCGCGAGCTTGTCACCTTGCTTGAGTGGACTTTGGCACTTGGCGTGTGGAATCTAGGCCCTGGACTGGGGACAGCATGTGGGAGTTTGCGAAAATGAGGCACCACGAAAATAGACCCCCCGAATGGTACGATCGCCTTATGATAAGGACACATAAGGCCCCCAATAAGGTACCCCGAACTGCGGAAACCCCCATGGACTGGAGCGGCCAAACGAATCGATGATCGCATCCTTTGGCTTGAGTGTGGCAATCAACATACAGTGCATTGTGCTTTCACTGTGGCGCCCTTTGGAGGGTGGTCATGGCCTTAGTTGCTATTCCCGTGTGCAGATCCATCGGAAAAGAGTAAAGAATGGCTATTGTTTAGGGTTTAGGTTTTAGGGTTAGTGCAGCAACTTGTAGCCGAGGCCTGAACCATTTCCAGCATGATGATCGGTGTTGGGAATCACTGAGGCGCTGGCCGCGCGATCATGTTCCACACTTGCAGAGCCCTAGCCTGAGGCGCCAGCAAGCCAGTAGTGTTTGAGCCAGTCCTGGTAGCTCGAACATCTATTGTTGCATGTCGCTATAACTTCACAAACAAGCAAATAAAAGCCCTAACCCGTGGGGTAGGTACTGTTGCGTCAACATCCCGTGCAGTGGGGCACAGAAACCTAAATCTGTAGAGTTGGAAGTCCTAAGTACGAGGCCTCTTGTCACAGAGGGGGTGTTCACAATCAACACCAGCCTCACCTACCCGCGGAGCCGTCTTTTGTCTCTTTAAGCAATCTAGCGCCGGCTGCTGCCTTCACCCCTTTTTACCAAATGAACGCTTCTGTACTATTTTGTACTGAAATAGAAGAAGAAGTTTTTAGAAGTTTTTTTCCCGGGGGCCGGGGGAGGGGGGGTGAGCATGATACAGTATGATAGCATTGCCTGCCGTAATGGTAGGAGGTAGCAGCAAGTCCACCTCGTAGACTAAAGTGCAGCAAGTCAGTGGAGAACCCAAAGAGCCCAATACCCCTTAAATAGGGAATATTCCTTAAATCATATTAAGGATCCCTTAATCATTTAAGGTATATTCCTTAATTAAGGAGTATTGGGCTCTCTGGGGATATGGTTTTGGTGCTTGTTGGAATCTGAGGCCTGGCGCCCTGGTCAGGCTTCACGTGGGGGTCCTCAAGACATGCTCTCGCATGCCTACTTCTCGCGCCGCCGTGGGGGGTTTCGGCGTGGACTTGCCTTTGCAAAAACGTGTTGCGAACTTTGGTGCGTGTCAGCTACATCCAAAGTCTACTGTTATTTCCTGAGGCGCATCTTTATGTGCGGCCTTGCGCACGCACCCTTTGAAGGTTACATGCAGGCTTGCCGGAGACGTGGACAGGGCACACTTCAGGGCACCCGAAGCACGTGCAGGTTTGGATCGCAGACGGCTGGCGCAGCCAAAGATGCTGCGGCGCACTCGGTCTTGTGTAAGCATGTGTAAGTTGGGATGTTCCCCCATTATGCTAACAGTCCCTTAACAGGGATTGTAGTAGTAAAGGACCTGCTCGTAAACGAAGCTCGTGCTCTGATTCCGTTAAACAAGGCATGGTCGCGCCGAGCCTTTCTGACTCTGGCAGGCCGATGCATCACACGCTTGAAGCGTTTGAAGCTGCCTAAACCCTAAAGGCCCTAAACCCTAAACCCCAAACAAACAGCAGTACGAGACGGCAGGTGTCGGACTGGGATCTGCTGTTGCGGTGAGCAAGGCGCCGCCCCCTGTGCCCTTTACACAGACTTTGTGGTTGGTGGCACCAGTGCAGTTGAGTTGTCAAAACACTCAAAAACCCAAATGCCCGCAGAACTCATCAAGTCAAGCCGCGGAGTCTCACCTCAGTATGGCCTGAGCGTCATTTAGAGGTTGCTGTGTTTCGCCATTTCTGCAGTCATAAACGTTGAAAGCGCACGAGTGATTGGATTGGTGTGCCAGGAGCATTCTCCAATTCCGGGCCCGGTCGTATTAGAAAATGTCGCCATTGCATTTTTAGTCTGTTAGTATGTTCGCATATTTGAATATCTGCTACTGTCCCTTAAACGGTTTGAAAAAGTGTTAATACGTATTTGAGATGCGAATATACTTTAGCAATGGGTTGAAGCATGCTAAATATCTTTTCATATTCTATTGTAACATACTGTAGGTAGGAGATTCAGCATGATCTGGCAGACTTTTCTGAAGTAAAAAAACCTCGCTTCGGTGGGGTTGCCGATAGAGAGTTGTGGCTCTTCGGTCCAGTACATGAGGTACGGGCTGTAGACCGATGTAGGCATTATGGGCCTTTGATGGCTGTGCGGCTAGCTAGGCTGAACGTATGGCCAACTTTTCCAGAGCAAAGGGATGAAGTTGTAACTAGGTGGTGAGAGTTTCAAGTGCAGGAGCCATCCACAGCTCGCAGCTCAGGGAGTTGAGATGTTTCTGGGTTGTCTAAGTGTGACCAGGACCCCCCACTTTTCAGAGAAGTCGTGTTGAACTGCAGATCTGTAGGGTTGCACTTCCCGACCCCATTCGTGCCTTCGCGATGAGGTGAGGTGAACAAGGAAGTCATACGCACCTAAGGAGCTAATGCATGAGGACGATCCATGGATAGTCAGGGCAACAAACCGAGCTTGGGCAAAGCTATCTTGTTGTACTTCTGCTGATGCAAGCTTGGTCTAGGAACTGGTGGGGTCGTGTGCTGCGAGCTCAGGGCACGGCCTTGCCCACGTGCTCATGTGGCCGTTTCTTCCACGGGAAGTTGATGGGGAGTGCCAGAACAGGCAGGTAAGTCGAGGGGAACCCACAACGGAGAAGAGGTCGAATTCGTGGGGAATTGCTGGATGGCTTAGATCTTTAGGCTTCGGTTAGCAAACTTGCAAGAACGAGCCGCACCAGAGAAGCATAACGCAAAAAAAACACTGGCCACGTAGTGTCCCCAGTCATCAATGACTGAGTCGATGCGATTTTCTAGGTCCTCTGAGATGAATACAGGGTTTTGCGGCTTAGCGGCGATCGACAACTCTTGATGCCGAGGCCCGGTCAGCTGAGACAAGCCAGCCGGGATCCAAGAAAGGGCACAGCAGTGTACTATGGGTATGACCGGGAGAATTAGTTTGAGTGGGACAGCGTCCTGAACGTGTCGCAGCATCTTAAACCCAGTGGCCTGAGGCACCACTATGCCATCCTCGCAACCCCCCGGCCCCCTTTCCCCGTTGGATATGTGCTGGTAAATCATGGCATGTGCCCTGTTCACTCACCTTCGCAGCCTACTTGAAGGTTCATGGTACTTACAAACCGATTATAACTGGGCTTATAACCCTACTTACTTATAATTGGGATAACCCCTATAAGGCCCTTTAGGGGTATTATAAGTAGGGTTATAAGTACAGTGATAATTGGTTAGTAAGTACCATCAAGTATTGGGTGTCCCTGTAACTTGAAGTTGCCATTTACTTGCTTGGCAGGCAGAGTCTTTGTGTGGTTGGTGAGGCAGGCTGCACGTGCAAACAGAGGTACACTGATACACTCTTCACGGCTAAATAGACATCGACGGCACCAGCTCAAGACGAGAACACCTTCTTACTCTGTGTGAAGTCGATTAGGCTTGTTCGAGTTCGAGATGTTCGAACATCTTCTTACTGGACCAGTGCCGCGACCCTCTGCAGCCGCATGGCTCGTAGGGCCTAGAGGCTGCTGTAGCTGTTGGGTGCAGAAAGGGGCACAGACCAACCATAGATTCAAGTCAAGCACGCTGAGACTACCAGAGGCACCCAACCAGAGAAAGTCATTTTCTTACCCACACGATGCTTAAGGCTTAGGGTGACAAGGTGACACTCTCAATGACATGTATAAGATATATATATATATATACATGTATATATACACATATTTTTTACAGACATCTACTCTCTGTGTGCTTAAGAGCCCCCTTCTGCGTCTGCCTGGTTTTCCCTTCGATGCATCTCGGAGATGGTCGACAATTCCAATGTGAGCAAAGCACACGAGGCATCGCACCCCAGGGTTCAGGGTTTAGGGTTTGGGGTTTAGGGTTTGGGGTTTGGGGTTTGGGGTTTAGGGTTTGGGGTTTAGGGTTTGGGGTTTAGGGTCTTGGAAGTTGCTGCTGTTGAATGGGGAACTGAGGGCAGTTTAGGGACCAGAGTTTTTGCCTAGATAGGGCGGGCCATTGCAATTATTTGGGTAAGTTGCACCCCCCTTCAGGAATTGGCAGAAGTGCACGAAGTGGCAAAGTCACTGAAATGCATGACTTCTGTGTTGGCCACCAGCTCAGACTCTTTTTGTTGAGGCATAAGAAGCTGCTCTGCACATTATTTTCTCAGTTGAAGAGAGGGGGCCTCTCATGTCCAGCTGCGTGAGCACCAAGGATAGCAAATTAGGACGCCTTCAAGCCAAGTGCGCGCAAAGTTTGAAAGGCATTGTTGAAGCTTGGCAAGAAATGGTCGTGTGACACAACCTGTGCTCTGAAGTTCGGGGTGAGCATGCTGCTTCAACTTTTTCTGCTTAGCTGCCTGCAGCTTGTGCCCTGGAGTAGTCTTGAGAAGTAACCTGCCGGAAGTGTGGACTGGGTCTCAGAACACCCGAGCTCTGGCACCTTGCCTGTGCGTCTCAGGAAGACCTCACCAAATGTGTTCAGAAGCTGGAGGATGAAGTTAAGCAGGCCCGTTCACAGTTACGATGAAACCCCGAGGTGAGAAAGGCATCGTTTGTTACTCATGTAAAGATATGGCCAGTTCTCTACCTGATAATACGGACCACAAAAGGGACCATAATTTAGCGAAGTGACCATATGCACTCGCAGCATTTATACCAGCACTCATGGAGGGAGAGGCCGGGTCGATTTGCACGGGTTGGGACGAAGAAGCTCGCAACAAGATTTCTTGTCGTTTGTTGAAAGGAAGGAGGGAGTCGGAGAGGGAGTGCATCTCTCGAGTTGATGTGCCTGAGTGCAGGGTCCACTGGCCTTCCTTAACTTGAGAAAGAGAGAGTCCCTTCTGGGCCACCCACCACCGGAACCGACACCCGACTGGCCACAGTGGCACACCTGGACGAGCCCATGCCCGACCCAACGTCTGCCATGCCACCATGTGAACCAGCATCGGGACCGGCCCCACAAGGGTGCAGACGGAGCACACACCGAAACTGTCGGTGAAACCCCTGACTGTAAAGCCATGGAAGACTCATAGCAGGGCTTTTTTTGGTGTTTGGCCTGGCCTTCGCCTGGTAGCAGATGGAGGAGGCGGAGGAGGTGGAGAAGGCGGAGGAGGCGGAGGAGGCGGAGGAGGCGGAGGAAGCGGAGGAGGCGGAGGAGGCGGAGGAGGCGGAGGAGGCGGAGGAGGAGGAGGAGGCGGAGGAGAGAGAGAACACTCTTAGTTTCACACCGAGACCTGTAACGCACGCCCTTTTGGCCGGCCACTTTGGGGGTAAAACGTGCAGGAAAGCAAGAAGCAAGAGGGAGAGAAGCAGGGGTCCGGCCCAACCTTGTAACCTTCTTCCCTGAAGAGAGAAGAAGAGAGATGGATCAGTTGTAGGGCTTGCCACCCGGCGTTACATTACATGTGAGACTGCCGGTGGTTTTCAGAACGGGATCCACCCCGGAAGAATCTCAGATTTGGACATGTGTGAGCAAGATGAGGTCAATCCTCAGTTGTGAGGGTAACCAGTCTACAAGCGGGTAGGTTAAGTCGTACCTTCTGGTGCAAAGTCGTATCTCGGGCGCGTGCACACTGGGGATTCACGAGTCCAAGATTGGTCAGAACCCACTTGCACCCCCAAGCAGAAATCTCATTCACGCTGACAAAAATGTGCTCCCCTCCCAGGCGTGCGGTGACAAGTGCGTGTTTTGCATGTGTGTCGAGGGCATGCGTGTGCGGCGCGTGCACATTGGGGGAAAGGCTTCAACATATGTCTCTGTGATGCGACTTTACGCGGGGTGATGTGACTTCGCACGCAGCCGCGTGTCACTGGGGAGATGTGACTTCACACGCGAAGATGTGACTTAACCTACTCGCTTGTACGAAGAGTCTAGCTTTACAGCGCGCCCGAGTCATTTCGTGTCGCCCCCCCACTTGCACTAGTGGCCCGCTGAGCGCTGTTAGTGTGACTGTTCCAGTGTGCGGGCGAGCGGCTGTGTACAAGAAGGGCCCGATGTTGGCACCGACCCTCTTGCCCCGGTCAGACGACGAAGAAGAAGAAGAAGAAGGAGAAGAAGAAGAAGAAGCAGAAGAAGAAGAAGAAGAAGGAAAAGAAGAAGAAGAAGAAGAATAAGAAGTCGAAGAAGAAGAAGAATAGGAAGAAGAAGAAGAAGAAGAAGACGAGATGCATAGAAGATTTAGAAGACAGCTGGTAGCAGAAACAAATGAGAAAATCTGACGAGGAGACGGTATTGTCTTCTCAGCTCGCTGCGCTCACGTGCCCGCGCGCGCAAGGCCATTTCTGATGAAGCACCGCCCTCACCAAAGGATCCGAACGGCGGACACCAGATCCTTGGGCTTCGAAGCGCTGTGATCACAGAAGTTCGCCAAAGCAGATAGTTTCGGCCCTTACATGGCTCCTCGACATGTTACTCAGAAAGCTGTAGTTCCGGTGCAACCGCAACAGCCAAGGATTGCATTACCCGGAGTCAAGCATAGGAGCCGAGATTCGGAGGAGGAAGCGGCTGTCGAATCGGGGGAGCATGAGCATGGCACCACTACTTGCCACCACAGTAGCAGATCTGACAGTCAGCTCTTGCAAGTCGTTCACATGTTGTTTACTTGGAGCACGCTTGAGTCGGGAATGTTGTCGTGTCCATATGGCACACCAAGGTATTTTGCAAGCCCCCTTTAAAGCCCAAATGCATCTGCACGGAGGTTGGTTCGTGTTTTGTTGACATGGCAGCTCGATGCCCTATGCTGTTCCAGAATCAGGAGCATGCCCTCGACGACATTGTGGAAAGAGAGAGGTCTTTGGACCAAGAGCAACTCATGGTATCCGAAGGCGGTGCTTCCTCGCCGAAGGCGGTTCCTTGGATCTTAGTCTTAGCAGCCTTAGCATTGAGGGTCAGAGTGCGAACCAGAGTTAGCGACGGTGGAGGAATGCGTTGAAAACGAGCAGGTGGTCAATCGCTGGTTTGACAATACCATTGTGTCAAGTCCAAGTAGAAGGGCAGCCATCAGTAGCAGTGGGCTTTACCACCTTTTTGGGTCCTGCCGCTGGAGTGCGAGGCTGACGACGCAGCTCTGATACCCTTCAAAACACCGGCAGAAGTCTGCTTGGTAGATCCAAGTTGGACGAGCAAACTTGTCTGGGACATCTACGTGATGTGCTGGACTCAGCTGCACATGCCATCATGCCTGCAGTAGTATTGCGACGCAGGCTGGCCAAGATGTAGGGGTGTGAGGTCATCACTGCTGCCGTGCTATGCTTCATGACAGGCTCGTGGTGCTGATGGATGCCATGGTGCTGCCTTTCCAGCTGTCATTCAAGAACGGCCACTTGCCTTTCGCGGAGTTTGGTAAACCCAGTCTGCAAGTGTCGAGGCAAGGAGCACTCTTGCACGCCCCAAGAACACACAGTTTTCGCTCGCCATGATGTGCCCTAGGACTGAACCCGGATGGTTTTGACGACTTCTGGTTCTGGCTCACAACTATGACCTTCAGTGCCGACGCCCTCCTGCAAGTGTCGCACGTATGACCCACCTAAACTCCGGTCAACCCACGGGTGCATGCTTGATGCCTTGACTCAAAGGCGTCAGGCAACCACAGCTGTGCATTCCGCAAGGTGGCGCGCGCGTCGCGGTGGCGCGTCGCGGTGGCGCGGCGCTAGTCTTTCAACCCTGACATGGTGCATCAGTCTCCAACACGCATCTTGAGCATCGACCACGGGCCCTTCGGCCTTCAACGTGAGCATCATGAGCATCAGACGCATCCCACGACCAAGCCGGGCTCAGTGCCAGCTTGTGCTTGGCTTTCAGACCAGGGGTTCAAAGTCTCTTGAGTGCGGCCCTCGGGATGTTTCAGGCCAAGGCGTGCTGCGATCAACCCGTAGCGAGATTCAGGGCTGGAGTGCTGCCTTCATTCAGAACCCCAGTGCGGGTAGGTTGCAAGACTACGGAAGAGCAGTTGCAGGTTCCTCAGCTGGCAAAGACTCATAAGCATCGTGCGCTGGTCAAGGAAATGCCTTCGGGGCTCTGGACGCGATGCAAATGTGTCGCCCGCATGGCACGGCGCTGCGACAGCACGCGAAGCATCGCGAAGCGCAGTTCGCTGTGTAGGGGTCTTCAGATGGATGAAGATTGCAAACCGAAGAGCCCGAAACCTTGATGACCTTGGTTTCGTGCTTGTAGCAGTAGGCTGACATGGTGCGCGCTAGTGATTTGGCGTGGACGTGGCTTTTGCCTTTCCGTATATGAGGCATCACCCAAGACTGCCGCATGGCGTCCAGTTCCGGGAATTGAATGTCCGCCCATCTAGAGCAGCCAAGAGCTGAGGATATTCTCGCCAGCTTTAACACAGCCATCCCTCGTGGTGACGATGTTGACGTGGATGATGCCAAGGCCCACAGCTCACGATCTAGGGTGGATATGGGTTGATGTTGCCTCGCAGTCGCGATGAGCAAAGGGCGGTCTGGGGTTAGGGAAGGGTTTGGAAGCGCATGGGAAGTCGACTGCTGTGGCCCCTGCAAGGAGGCTCTCATTGTCGAACGACGGGTCATTGCCGTCACGTACCTCAGAGGTTGGTTCGTGCTCGACTTCGTGAGTACCGTACCCTGGAGCCGGATAGCCGCCCGACTTCACGCAACGCATTAAACGTGGCCCACACTGGGCACATTCTACTTGAGAGCAGGGTGCGGATGGGTTCTGCCTTCTCCATGTTTGCCGAGGTTGACAGCATGGTGGGACCTGGTGGTGGGCCCATGGTGACTGTGGCGAAACTTGCCAAAGTGTGTTCTGGCCAGCAATCCTGGACCTCGCGTGCAGGTTGTAGTCTGTTATAGTGATGCGTTGGAAAAACAGTGCATCAAGCCACCTAAGGTTGAAGTTCATTCGCATTATCCGTTTAATGAAGATGCTTCGCGCCAAGAAGCTCAAAGACATCTGGGAGCAAGTGGAAAGACGAATTGGTTCGGTTGCCATCGTGCAGGGCATGATGCTGATCCGAGTGCTGCTGGTTGTGGTGGGGATTTGCCACTGGAACGCCTGCCTTTTTTGGATTGTCGGGGCGACTGACAGCATTGTCACAGATTTCCTGCCCACGCCGAGAGCTGAGCCTTCTCCCTTGGGGAGACCTTGACACATGCAGATGTCCGGGAAGTTTCCTACTGTGGTAGCTATCTGACGGGACTTTGGCTGCTAGGTCCTTGAAAGAGCAGTTCGACAGTATGCCGCATTGGACGACCACCTCAAGGATATTCTTCCTCGCAAAAGTGCGCTTTCTTTTTCCGCTAGGAGGCCTCCGCAAGCTTTGCACTTGGCAGGAGCAACGCCCCGGATCTAGAAACCTGGAACTACGCAAGCAAGCCCATGCCCGGGCCACAGCCCTCTCTGAAGAGTGGGGGGGGGGGGGGGGGAAGGGGCATTTTGTTGGAGTTGTTCCTGTCCTGAAGGTTTGAGCAGTACATTTTCTGCTTCTACTGGACTCTCGGGGTCATGCGGACAATGCCCGCTGAAGTGACCCCAGTGAATGTCGTGGAGCGCGACTTGCCTGCTCTCTGCATCTCTTGCTGTAGTCTTAGCAGTGACACGAGACACTGCGCACGAAGCACCGCAGTCCCCAGCTGAGGCGTGTTTGTTCTCTGCTTTATGTTTTTCGCCTTATCTGCATTCGCGGTGTCGGTTGCCTCCCTTACGCAAGCCTACTTCAAAATCAGCTCCTTGGACTACATCAGCTCTTGTTGCCTTTTGATGGCAGGGGTCAGTGATCACTCAAGACCATTGCTGGCACCTGTAGCTGCTCGTCACACTACGTCCTGAAGCCTTAGCTCCTAAACGTGCATCCTCACCTCCTTGTGCCAGAGAGTCGAAACCTACAATTGCATGGCTTTTTCAAGGACACAGTTCGACTAGTGTACCAAAGCAAACAACAGAAGCACACCTCTCCTACGGCGAGGTGAGCGGGGCCGGAGCTTTAACGACGAGATGTTCGCCATCCGCATGCACCTCCACAAGCTTCGCATGGAGGAAACGTCCCAGCGGAAGATCAAGGACCCTTAGTGGGGTATGGTTGGTTCAGGCTCAAGCCTAGAATGTGCTGGAGACACGTGCCGTGCCAGCGGGGCTGTCTCAGGAATATCTCCACCACAAGTTCACACGAAGACGGATTATGGCCAAGGAGGCCAGACATTGTTATTGTTGAAAGCAGTCTGCCAGCCTGCCGGCCCAATCCAAACACACATTTCTGGGCCTGATCTCCACTTGAAGGATCTCCACTTGAAGTCCACGTAGCTCATACTTAGTCATAGAATATAAAATTAATATATAATACTTATATTGTACATAATAATATATATATATATATATATATATATATTTAATATATATAGTATATAAAATATAACATATAACATATAATATATAATATATAATGTATTATATATAACATATAACATATAATATATGATATATAATATATAATATACAATATATAATATATAATATATAATATGTTATAAGATATTATATACAATAAATAATATATAATACATAGTACTTCCGGGAGAACAGTTCTAAAGTTGGTCTGACCGGGTCCTCTTCTCGCAGCCTCGAGGCGAACCTTCTCAAGGAGCTTCCGCCAGCTCTGAAGGATGAGGTGGAGACTGCAAAAGTACTCCAGCAGGTGCACCACCTTCCATGCACCTTTTTTCGCATTTTGGGCATTTTGGGGGCTTGCGAATCACGGGGGGGGGGGGGACCTGGGATATGACGAGCCCCGAATAGTAGGATCCTCTGGTCAAGAAGGACCCTAATAAGGTACCTCCTAACATCTTCAGCCCCCATGCGTGTCCCTGGGAGCCACGACGGTCCAGCAGACGTGAAGAAAAGCACGAGCACATTGATTTTGGCGTGGCAGAGCAAAGACTAAGGCATGTCAGCCTTGTCCAAGGACGCGGTCAAGCAGGTCTGCAAGGGTTTCTCGGAATGGAGCAGGCAGATTTCGATCAAGTTGTCATTTTCGCTGCTGTTGAGGCGGAACTGGGTGTTATTTATCATGTTTGTTTTGCTTGTTTTCCCCTCACTCCTTCCTTGTTCTAGATTCTCAGTGGTGTCTTCTTGACGCGAAGGGGTTTTCCGTTCGTCTCGCTGTTTTTCGCTTCCTCCATCATATGGTGAGTTCTCCAAATGATGGTCCCTTTTTGAGTACCCTAAAAGGGGCCACCTCATAATAGGTAAGCAGGAGACCATAATTCAGAGAAGTGACCAGACTTCCCCGATCCGTTATTCTCGTCCCCACTTTCCTCAATCCCACACCACCACCTGCACATCCCTCAGGGAGCCCTTGACCCCTTGGTTAAGGAATATACCCGCAAAATGCCGTACAAAATGGAACCGGAACATGATTATTGGTGGTATACAGGGCTCTCTGTGCAAGCCACCCACACCCCCACGCCACCAACACCATTCCAGTCTGAGCAGAAGGTGTTTAGGGTTTAGGAGTTTAGGAAAAAGGGCTTAGGGTTTAGGGTGTATATTTGCGGGCTTGAGCCAACAAAACGGTGCCAGCATGGGCAAAAAAAAACTTGCAGGAGCACCGAGTAGAAGAGCAAATCGCAGTCCAGTGAGGCGTTCGCCCAGCCAAGGTGCAGAATTCCTTGACATCTTGCCGGGCGAACATCTCGTCAACGCTGGAGATGAAGCACCCTCAGTTCGTGGGAACTACCAGTATATGGCAGTTCGTGGGAACTACACCAGTATATGGCAGTTCGTGGGAACATGTGGGAACTACCAGTATGTGGCAGTGCATCAAAGCCTCATAGCCGAGGTCGCAACCTGTGCTTGGATCGTCTGCTCGGGGACACTTGACTGACCAAGTCACCCTAATCAGGGTTTAGGGTTTAGGGTTTAGGGTTTAGGGGGGCTTGCAGGGCGGCCTTGGCTCAGAGGGGATGTTATCGAGGCGGGCGAAGTCTCTTGGAAAAGGGTTTAGGGTTTAGGGTTTTTGCAAGGAGTCCAGTTGCAAAAAGGGTTTTTGCAGAGAGGTCCCAGTAAACCATGCGCCGAGTGACTTCATGTCAGCCGTGCGGGAGCGGAACAAAAAACCCCTGAACAGCAGCTGCACGAAGCCCCCAGCAACCCGCTCATCTTGAGGACCATCAAAGTGGAGGATGCCCAGGGCCCGAAGCCCAGTGATGTCTATAAGAACACAGTAATATAGTCGTAGTAGAAATACAATTATATACAACTGTAAGTATATTAAGCGAGTAATTGTAAACGCTTGCGCGCGCGCCGCCTCGGCATCCGGGCATTTGCGGAGGCACAGAATCCTGTGTCTCCGCCCCTGCCACACCCTGGAGTTGCTCACCAGGTTTGTGCCGTCTGGTGTGCGATGCCCGCGAGCGATCGCCGTTGTCTGCCGGCCCACGGACAGGAAAGGAGGTTTCTGGGAAGGGCCTCAACAAAGGGGAGGGGGGGGGGGTTCCAGAGAAGGGTCTCAGTGGTCCCAGGGAGGTATCAGGGGGTTCCCAGGTGCCAGGGCGTTTTAGAGGGGTCCCAGACTTTTTGAGCGCCCGGGTGCGACACATTATTTGGGGGTTCGGGGGGAAGGAGCTGCTTGTTCCAAACGCTTCTCGGCAGGAAGCCCAGGCGAATATCATAATGTCAAAATAAAGCGATATCTATTTTTTATCTACAAACATATAAATAAAGAAAATCATGGAAACCATGGTAGAGCTGCGCGCACGTGATTGTTTTCGTTGCAGGGCAGAAATGCGTCGTGGAGGGTGACCCGCCAGTGATCAATGGAGAATGCCTTCTCACAGAGGACAGCTTGTCACACACAGAGTGCAGTTCCGCGCAGCCATTGCTGAAATTGCTAGACCTTGTTGCTTACAAAATCCATGGAACAGGAACCGCATCGATCACCCACCACTGTCACAACCACGAGCACCTGCCACGAGATTGCACGCAGCGTTGAGTTGTCGCAGATCATTTTTTTGACAGAAAACTACCCATGCTGATCAGGTGAGCTTTACAAGCTAGAGAAGACGAAGTTCTTCGAAATTGCAGCCCACCATCTGACACTCCTCGCAAATTTATTGTTCATGTCTCAAAAGCTTGTGTTCCGCGGCACAGATGGATGCAACTTGGGAGGGGGGGGGGGGGGCAGGACAGCCCAGTAATTCCAAGTTTTGCCAGGAAGCCAAAAGAGTTCAAAATGCGACGTCAGCATTCCGGGCCGACTGCGATCAATGTCATCTACTCAGTATTTTTCCACGTTGACCACTGACCTGAACCCCAAAAAGCAACATCATGCCGGCACAAGATGCAATGTTTGCAAAAACCGTGGTTGGCGGCATTGAGGTGGAAGAAGCGACAGACCGGGTCACAACGCCTCATGCCTCGGCTGGCGCAGCAGCTGCAATCTCAGCTGGCTAAGAGTTTTTGGTTTCACGTTCGATGAAGCGGCCAAGGCCGCCATAGGGTTTGGGCATGCTTCACATATCCCCACATGGCCTGCGCAACACGCGCGTGTCAAAGTGCCTGGGGCTCGAGGGATGCTCTCCAGGCGCAAGGCAAGCGCATGTGGTTCCATTTGCAAAAGTCGTTGTAAGTTTCCACAGCTTGTGTTGGTTGTGCATGGCCATGTGGAGCATGCACGCAGAACTGCTCTGAACATCAGCTTGAATCCGGATCAGCCCTCTTCCGCAGTCGTCGCATTCTAAAACGTCGTGCAGTATAACCGTACAACATCTTACAACGTTAGTTACCACTTGTCGACTTGCTACGGTGGAAGATAGGTTCGCCAGTTGCAAGCAGCCGCGGGTAGTGGGAGATTCTTAAAGCTTTCAGCCTTGAGTTTGGAACATATAGCACACCGCGGCTTGCAACTGACAGTGCGCACGGCAGAAGTGGCAGGAACAAAGCGATTCTTGCCCAACCATGCTTGTGCTGGCGTGCAAATCAACAAGTTGAGCCGATTGTCAGGATGTCGGATGTTGAGTTTTATGAAGGGGCAACCTCAGCATCGTTTTGGCAAGCAGCTCACTTGAAACGTGCGTGTGACAATCACACAGACACAATCATGGCCGACTTTTTCACCATCGCAACTTGATCTTTTGGCTCATTAGAATGAGCCGGCTTACCCGCCATGAATCGACGCTGGCAGCTTCAGTTCAACAATGACATGATGATGTAGGTGTAAGGTCCAGGTAGCAGTTTTGTATCAGTCAGCTGTGTTGCCCGATGCCCGGGATGCCGTTCAACTCGTCATTCTCGGACATGCAGCAGGGACTTGCAATGAATGCGTTTTTACAGCGGTTGTTGATTCCTGACAAAGTAGTGAAGTGAAGCTGTGACAAAAAGGAGAACGTGTTGTCTTCAGTTGTTCTGCGACTCGGTGCAAGCAGAGAAGCAAAGGATGGTGGCAAGACCCGTTCCGGTTAGAAAGTCAGTGTCGCAGGCGTTGTTCGATTTCCTTCCCGTCAAGACGGCAGACGGCCAACAGGCCTTCCTTCCTCGGCCTGGAGGCCATCGGAATTGTGCTTTAGGGATTTGGTGTGTAACATGTCCGACGTCAGCAACTCTCCATGTCCGATTTCAATGATCAAGATATGGTATATAATATATTGTATACAGTTTATCATATATAGTATACATAGTATGTAGTAGATAATGTATATTAGTAGAATGTGTAGTGCATTTTTGTCTCAAAGACGATCCTTGCACCTCCGAGTCCGAAGGCTCAAGTTCCTTTGTTGCGCAGCCTGAAGCGGCCAAACGTTTCTCGCTGCATCATGTTTAAGAAGCTTACCAAGTTCCTGGCACTCCTGGCAGCGGTCCATCAGGCCGCTGCGCAGGAGGAGGGTCTCAAAGCTGATGCTGAGTCAGCTCTGGAGACGGCGCCGGAAGTCGAAGCGACGCCAGTCATTCCACCCACGGTGCCAGTTTCCCCTCCAAAAGCTGCAAAAGTGTCACCGCCGCCGGCCCCTCCTGTCCAGCCGGTTGTGAGCGCAGCCCGCCGATTGGAAGAGGAAAGGGCGGTGGCAAAAGAGCAGCTCAACCGCGACTTCTTGGATGCCTGCCGCAAGTTCGACAAGGACACAGTTGAAGCGCTGCTTCGGCAAGGCCGGGCCAAAAAGTAGGGATGGCCCGCTCAAGAAGAAGCCAGCCACAGTTTCAACAAACAAGGCAACTAGAGAGAAACAAACAGGAACCATGCCGTTGTTTGCAGGTGCAAACATTGATGATGTGCCTCGGCACGAATGAAGGTAGGCCGCATGACGTGCATGAAGGCCGCGTGAAGTGACAGATGCCGCATTGTCCTCAGATGTTCGTTGCATGCAGTCGTTCCGGAAGTTGAGCAAGGTATCAGCGAGTGGGCCGCGCTGGTCCGCGCTCGCAGAGGCTGCCCTGAGCTCAGAGATGCTCGTTCGACTCGCGATGATAGCGCTCGCCAGATCTTCGTTCAGCAGCCCCACATGCCTTGGAGGGAATTATTGATCAAGGGGCATTTGTGAAGGCTCCAGGTCAAACCGCCATGCCATGCAATGCCAGTAGCTGATTACTATTACAGTTTCCCAGGTCCCATGCACTTTCCTCATCTTCCAGTAGGCTTCTTCAACTTTGGGATTGTTGACCCAGGCGGTGAACCGGAACTCGGACCTGGCATTCTATCTTTTGGGCAAAAGAGCCAGCCCTGATGTGGAAGACAACCGTGGGCGCACTCCTCTTTTCCATGCGGCGACATGGCATCAATCTATTGTTAACGGCATGCTGGCTAAGAGCGGTGTCGGGTTCATATGGCTTCGCACGACAAGATGTGCAGATCGTTCGCACAGTGTAAATTGCATATGAGAATACTTATATCTATATATCTATGTAAACGCACACACATTTGTTATATGTTCGGTATTAGTTATGACCTAGTTCAAATTCGACAATAGATTTTGCAATGACATATGATGTATGATGTATGATGTATGATGTATGATGTATGATGTATGATGTATGATGTATGATGTATAATGTATGATGTATGATGTATGATATATGATATATGATATATGATGATCACCTGTGGTTATATGATTATATGATTACATGATTATATGATTATATGATGATATGATGATATGATGATATGATGATAGGATGATATGATGATATGATGATATGATGATATGATGATATGATGATGTGATGATGTGATGATGTGATGATGTGATGATGTGATGATGTGATGATATGATGATATGATGATATGATGATATGTTACAGATTATACTAGAAATACACACGCATATATTTTTGTATGTATATGTACAGTTGTATTTTACATTATATCATTTAACTCATAGTATATAGTGTATACGGCATGCTTTATTGGAATCGTTATAGCTAGAAATATAACTATAAATGTAGCTAGAAATATAAATATACATATAAATATAAATATCAGTATAAACTGAAATACGAGTAGAAATATACGTATCAATATTAATACCAATATCAATATATATATATATGCATATACATATGTGTATTGTTATTCATTTTTCTTTGCATGCTGTGCATCACCTATTTGTATATGACATTGAAATGTTCTTTGCTATATGTGCTATATATTGATATATATTTCTATATGGCATATCACGCCTTCTGCTCTGACCGTTTATTCTGTATCTTGTATTCTATACATTTCATACGTTATAAAGTATGGTGATATAACTGAATACTTTTCATGATCTACCGCATCGTTTAGTTGGAGATGGCGAGTTTGATGTGCAGCTTCAGGTGCGCTACAACCTGGGCAGCGTGGTCACTGAAATGCTCAGGACAGCCAAGAACCTCGGGCCGGGACCCATGCGTGATACCGTAATGCTGCAGTTCCGGCACATGGTTTCTCAAGCTCCCACGAACTTCGATTTTTACAGACATTTGCTGTTGGCAGTGCTTCGGATGGCGATGGTGTGGACATGCTGACGCGGGCGGTCCCTATCTTACTCAGCTCTGTTGGCTTGTTGCTTGTGAGCGCATCTCCCTGAATTGCATGAGCTCGATGAATCGCGGGAACGAATGGAGGGCCCTAATGGCAGTTGCGCATCGAAGGTGTGGCAGGAGCAGACTGACATTGCGAGGATGCTGAAAACAGCTGGTGCGACGTCCGCTAGAGCAACAAAAGCTGCCTCATGCCCGAACTTAGAGCAGTGCGTTTGATCGTTGCCCCAAACGTACCAAACAAACGCGGTTTTTTTGCTGCATGTTCTGGCTAGAAGCAGGCTGGTGACTCCAAGAACGCAGAGATCCGGAGGATTTTTGGACACGGCGACGTCATTCCTGCGCCAGCAGTCGCGCCAACGCCTGTGGTAACACCAGTGGCGTCGCCTACGCCCCCGTGACTTGCTGCAATATCGGAAGATATCAGCAGCATGCGCTGGGAGGGTAGCAGGGTGGGGAGCTGCAAATATCCACCCGAAGTATGGCAGAGTGGCAAAGTAAGTTTTTCCTGCGGCGCAAAGGTCCCTGTATGCGGGTGCATAGTTGGCTCATGGACTGCTTGCACCAGGCCTGTCTTCGGCAGCCTTGCTCTTGAAAGAGTGTAGTTGTGTGCATGAACTGGGAAGGAGAATCCGTGTAGAGCTGTGAGAAAGACTGTGAGAGAGGCTGTGAGAGGTGAATGCCATGAGCCCTTGCAGTAAGAGCTTCCACGTCTTCAACGGAGCTCCTGAGTTGCGGCAGCCGGTACATGCGGGCGCGGAACCTCTCGTCCGACTTCTCACTTTTCGTGGACCTGGTGTTGATCTCGAGTTCTATGGTCAGGTCTTGCACTGGGACAACATGTGGAATCCATTCTCATTTTTGAGACCTGTTTCCGCAGGTCCACGTTTGCGCACGTGTGTGAGTTAGAGAATTCGTGCTTGGATTTCAAGAAAACCTTGCACATCCGTGCACAAAAGTGCGACACTCATGCCTGGTCGCCTGGAACTGCAACTGTCCCTAAGAGCCAACATGTGCGACCCTTGGCCCTAATAATGGGATTTTTGGGGTTTAAGGTTTAGGGTATTAAACCCACCCTAAACCCTAAACCCTAAACTCTAAACCCTAAACCCTAATCCCTAAACCCTAAACCCTAAACCCTAAACCCTAAACCCTAAACCCACAATCGGGACCTGGTCGACTTGTTGTCGTGGGGTAGGGGAAGGGGCACCGCGAAACTTTGCGACTGGCAGGCGCGCCTTTTAATGTGTGCCTGGCTGCGAGGAGGCCTTGGGGTTTAGGGTTTAGGGTTCAGGGTTCAGGGTTCAGGGTTCAGGGTTCAGGGTTCAGGGCTGTGAAACGATGCACTCTGATGATCCTTCCTACGGGTGTGATTTTAAAGGGCTTTGAGTTTTCGGCTTTCGTGTAGAGCCCTGCAAAATGGATTCCTTGTGCAAAGCTTCAAACGGTAGGTTTCGGGGTCTAAGGTATGGGGTTAACAGGTGACTTTAGGTGTTACTATGGCGGAGCATGTCCTTTTGAAGGAACCCAAAGAGCCCAATACCCCTTAAGTAAGGAATGCATCCTTAAGATGGTTCAAAGGTTCTAAGGTTCTATTGTTCACTATTTAAGAGGTCTACAGGGCTCTTCTTGAATCTGATAGAGCGGGATGCGCTTCATGCTTCATGGAGGCTTGGTGTCCATGTCAGCTACCTTGGAGCTCTCTCTACCGACATGTTCGGCGAGGCAAGTGCACAGAAAGCATGAAGCAATGGCCAGGGTTTTTAGGGTTTAGGGTTTAGGGTTCAGGCTTCAGGCTTTAGGGTTTAGGGCTTATCGGGGTTTATATGCGCCAGCATAGGCGCCCCCCCCCCCCCCCCCTCCACCACCCTGTGGTTCATGGTGGGTTTTGGGTTCTCCGCCCCCCGCTGTGGTTCATGGTCTGTGGTTCATGGCTTGAGGGTTTAGGGTGAGGCTGTAGAGTTCAGGATTTTCACTCTGAGGCCCTTGGTCCATTGGTTCACGGTGGGTTTAGATTTAGGGTTCAAGGTTTGGTGGGTTTACGGTTTCCTCTCTTCATGTGGTTCATGCTGGGTTTGGTTCAGGGTTAAAGCCAGGTTTCGGGTTTACCCTTCTCCCCCCTCTGGTTCATTGGTGGGTTGAGGTTTTAGGGCTTATGGTTCAGGGTTTGGGGTTTAGGCTGAGGGTTTGTCTCTCCCCCCCCTGTGGTCCGTGGTGTTTTTAGGGTTAACGGGCAGGGTTTGGGGGGATACCATTGGGGGAGGTGTCGACTACGCGGAACGCGGGCGCACATAGGGTTTACCGGGTTTATAGGGTTTCGAGGGTTTAGAGTTTAGAGGTTTATAGGGTTTATAGGGTTTAGGGTCTTGGGGATCCATGCCGCAAGAAACCCTCAACGGCACCAAGACCTCAAAACCTAAAACCGCAAACCCTTTTTGCCCTGCAAGATCCTCAGCTCCGATCACCGTGCAAACAATATAAACCTAAATCCCCAAGCCACGAGACCAACTGAAGCCCTAAACCCGAAACCCTGGGCGCTTCACAGAGAAACCTCGAGACAGTGTCTACATCGCCTGGCTTGTCCCAGTGTGAGCGATTACACCCCACAAACCCAACCAGTAGCCCAGAAAGCCTACCCTTTCTAGGGGGCTTCTTGCTCTGATTTCATCTGATTTCCTTACATATCCCCTTAAACAGGAAGGTTGTTTGGGCCAGAGGTGAACCCTACTTGCCAGGAGCTGTATAAAACGCTGGACGCCGAGCAGGTCGACCTTACCCTAGCCCGGGCCTCTGTGGACTCCAAGTTAGGGTTTAGGGTTTAGGGTTTGGGGTTTGGAGTTTAGGGTTTAGAGGGTTAAATACCGCCTGAAATACCATTTACAGGAACCCTAGATTCCCATCATCATGGTGCACTTCTCTAGGCCTTATAAGTAAGGTCCAGGTAGGCTTTAGGCTTTTGCGGCTTTGAGGTGCGCTTGCCTAGGGTTAGGAAGCTCGCATAAAGACACTGCGCACGACAAGATTGCGCGAGTCGCACATGTCGGGGAGGTTGCATGCCCAAAGAGCCCCATACCACTTAAAATAGGGAATAGACCTTAAGTCACATTAAGGCTCGCTATATGATTTAAGGCATATTCCTTTTAATTGAGGGGTATTGGGCTCTTTGGGTGCAAACCCAAATTATGATCCCTTTTAAGGTACCCTAAATACTAGGTGGCGTACTAGAATAGGGATCCAAAAAGGGACCATCATTTTGACAACCACCCCTAGCAACATCCCGAGGTGGGGTTAAGGCCACACTCTCCGCCTTGGCAGACGATGCACCCCACACGCCGTCGCCAAACATCTCCTGAACCTGGCGAACCTGAGAGCGGGTAGTTGACTTGAGAACGTGTGCGAGTGTGAACGTCAAAGCTTGCAGCTAGCCTGCAAAACTACACATTTTCTAGACCTAAGAGCTCCGTGCTGGAGTGGACCTGATGAAGCCTGGAAGCCCGAATCCCGAAATCTTGGGACTCGAACTCGGAAACCCATCTCACGCCCTCAGCCAGCAAGAGACGCGTGGCGCTTGATCCCCTGGCTCGTCCCAGCTAGGCAGATGGCAAAACAAAGCAGCCTTCTACAGCCCGGATCATCCCGGCCCATGACAGTGTCCCCATCAAGGAATTGCTCTCTTGACACATGTCATAACGCTTTTGTGGAGGAAGGCTTTCGACACCTTTCCGTCTGTTAAACTTGAGGGCTTCGACTTCAGCATTTGGGGTGCATAGGTCAATGGGATCAAGCGAAATAAGGCAACTAAACGGGATTAGCTTTATGCACCCTGACTCCTGAATCTGAACACCGTAACCCTCAAGCCCACACAAGTGACCGCCTGGTCCAGGCCCCACGTGTGCCAAACCCATCAACGTTGGCCTTTGCACTGCTGGCATGTTTTGGGCTTTGGGCTTTCCGTTTAGGGTTGAGGGGGCTTAAGGCTAAGGGTTTATCGCCTCAGGAATGGGCGGGTTCAGGATTGGGATTGGTTGCTCATATCGTAGGTTTCTGTTTGAACCGGATTGTGGACAACTTGGCGAAGCAGTTCTGACAAATTTGGGATTGCCAGCCACGCAGACGATCGATGTTATTCAACAATCCTCAAAACATCCGGAAGTGTGTTGGACGAGTGGAGTGGGTCCAGAATCCTCCAAGTGAGTTGAGCCGACCTTCACAACTTTAGAGAACCGTTGCATGCCATTTGTGCCATTTCTAAAAGGGGCAAGAACGCCACTTGGCCGACGTGACAGTTTTCCCTTTTGGTGTAGCTGGAGACGTAGGGCCGGCGGATGCCTGCGGCTCCAGGTAAGCAAGCCGCCAGGGGCTGATGTTCGTTACGCGCCGCGGCCCTACTAATCTCCATCTATACCTCCTTTCTGCCGTGTGATGCCATCGCGCAGTGCGATAGTGCGATACTAGCGTGAGATCGTGCTTGTGGCAGCGCGAGGTTCTTCAAGGACAACGCGGCCGACCGAACTTTGACGGCCAGGACTGTGCGTGACTGGGAGAGTGCTTGCTTAACAACGATGCCCTCTGTTGAACAAACATGGCTAGCTGCTTACGATCATCGAAAGATCGCCGCTTGGGATCCGTCGATCTCTTGGTAGCATGGGAGGTAGCGACATCTAATATGAATAATAGTAACAATCATAAGAATAAGACTAGTGAGAGTGCGAGTGAGAGTGAGAATAAGAATAATACGAGCATGGTGGCAGGACGGTCGGCAAGGCCATGGCAGCAAAGTCATTTGGAGCAGTACACGTTAGCATGGGAGTGTCGATCTCGGTCTGAGTGAATCACTTCAATGCAGCTTCTGTTGCGCATCGGCAGCTAAGGGGGTCTACAGTGATCTAAATTCGTGTGCATGGATGATGGTCAACGGCGCGCGATGATGCACATATGATCTGGGTCTGCGGATCCTCCACCCCCTCCCCCTGTAACCTTAAACTGTAGCCACGAACCACAGAAGCGGGGAAACCCCAAACCCCAAGCCAACCCCCCCCCCCCCCCCCCCCCCGCCCCTCTATCCGACCAAACCCCAAAGCCGAACGCCGGTTTATGAGCAGACGTCGCCAACAAATCTGCAATTGCTACCAAGCGAACCGGTTGGTTGCTGTTCTTCGGGTTTTTCTGACCAACTGCTTGTCGAGAAAAGCTGAGCTGGCGACTACACACACCTTTGGACGTGCCGCCCCCGCGTCACTCTGCCCGCCGTCCCACACCACAGCTCGTGGCCCGTGCCACCAAAGGACGCAACGGAAGATCGACGCAGGCTTGACATCAGTCCTGAACGGGGCCAACACCGCAGCGCTGCGCTGCCCACTGACACACAAACGGGACCCCCCCGCCGCACTGGATCCGTAAAGGGTGCGACTTTCCTGGCTCAGGCTTCGTTTACATTGGGACACATCTCTTCACTCGAGCCACAGTAGGGGAATGATGTGGCAGTGGAAGAGCAGAGGTGTCCTCTCAACCACGTGCCAAGAAACCCTCGGCGACGGAAGTGCCTGCTGGGCCAGAGGGATCATCACAACCCAGGGGTCCTGCAGCGGTGCCGCTAAAGGCATTCGTATCACCGCGGCAGCGGTTTGCTCTGGCTGCGTACGGTTCCCATACTTCCAAGCGCTGGCGCTATACTGGCATTTGAGAGGACTTCGAATCTGTTCCTGACGCCGGACGTGGCTGCATTCCGGGCTTGTTGTTAACTTTGGGAGCCTTTGAGGCTCTGAAAAAACAGAGGCTCGTCTTGACAAACTTAAAGATCTGGGGCCAGGTGCCTCATCGATCACCACGGGTTTGGTTAAGAGAATTGAAGGCGGGCAAGATTTCTTATCAGTACTAGTAGTTATTCTCGTTCGTCCTCTACTCAAATGTGCTGCGACGGCGCAAGGTCGCGGCAGCGAGGCGGCGCGGCAGCGAGGTCGGCCGGGCGGCGTCGCGGCGTAGCGGCGCAGTGGCCTGTAGGCGAGGGATGGCGATGGCCTGGCCGGCATTGTCATCGCGATTCATCGCGTCTGCGTTGGCGCTTGGGTTCGCCAACCGCGAAATGGTTTTTGTTTCTGGACGTCTGTGTTCGCCAAATACGAAATGACCATGCAACATTGCATTGCCTTCGGTTTTGGATTTCTGGCTCGCATGGTCTTTCCATGTGTAGGGGTCAAACTGTCTAATGTTCCAACCGCTCACCAGCTGCAACGAAGGTTTGTCAAGTTAAATGATATGATGTTGTGATGTGTTGTTGTAGTTGTGGGACACGCCCATGTGTCTTAGCAAACAATCGCACGCACACCGTTCAGCGCAGGCATGGTTCGAACGAACTCTTGTCTTGTCACTTCTCCCAGCTGGAGTCTGTTGGTTTGAAATTGCCCGGCCCGGCAATTGGGCGACCGCTTTGGACCGTGTGGGGAGCTGGTCCAAAGCTGACAAGTAGCGTCGAACAGGGGAACCCGAGTTGAGCTTTGTTGTACCTGGGTTTGCAGCCGGCGCTCGATGACCTGCAGCACGAGCTCCGCGATGACTTGGGTGAATGAGGGACGGCTCCTTGAATGATCGCGACATATCGCGAAACTGAAAGTGAAACAATATGTACATGATCAACCACATCTATCAAACAGTGCGACACGAATCAGACCAACAGAAGCCAACGGTTCCCACAACAGTTAAGCAAACATGACAGTGTCATGATACGACTAGCATGAAGAACGCATACTGTGTGCAAGAACCATTCAGGAAAGTGCAGGAGCCGTACCAGGCGAATCATGCATCATGCTGTTGGTTTTCTTGGATTGCTGCGATCGCTTCCGTTCAGGATGCTTTGGCGTCCTTGAGGATCCCACATCCGCTCTCGTTCGGTTTTCGCCCCAGTGCGCCCAATAATGTAGTTGTCCGATGGCTGAAGCGTGTCAGAGCCATAGTCACCTCACATTTCCATGCGCATTGCCAAGTGGCACTTCAGAACACGAGTCCCTGCAAAATTACTTGCGGTGGCAACCACATCCACCCATACATGCGGAAACCGTTCTACATGCCATCGTGGCCCTTGTCGATTTTGTGCCTCCGGTATCCTGCGGTGCTGACTCGCTTCAGCACGCTCTTTAGCAATGCGCCGCCAGCGATGGCGCTGTCACATCATCCCTCGACACATTCAGCACGGAGCCCCATGTCAATGCCACACGCAGCATCGCCTTTGTGGCCCAATGTGTGCCTTGCCGCGGCGGCGTCTAAGCACCCAGTTGTCCCTGCGCGACAACAAAAGTAAGAGCCCTGTGCGGCCTCATGGTTAAGCGGCGGGTGTGCAGCCGTTCTTCTGGCACAAGGGCAACGGGCGAGATTGCTGATGTCGTCCAGGAAAGGCAATTTTGCGCTCCCCGTGGCTGAGAAGGTGATCGACGTGCTGTAGCCAACCCCAAGGGCTCTGAAGCGCTAACTCCCACACAAGCAGAAGACTTAGCAACCGCGAAAAATTGCCCACCGGAAACTCTGGCAGTCGACCATAAACGCGCTGTCGCCCACGTTTGCCGGGAGAGCGCCGCGCGAGTCGCACGCAACAGTCACGCAACGTCAGGCTCGCTGACATGAGCATCGGTGTTCCTGTCAGCGACGCCGGTTGCATTGAGGTCGTCGCAAACGGCCTGCCCCTTTGGCACTGGGTGCGGCTCGCGACGCCGCTCTCGGCAGTCCGGTTACGCGAGCCGGCGGGGCGCCGCCGCCCTCCTGGAGCTGCCGCTTGGTGGTGACCTTTGCGACGCGGCGCCTGACCTGCACGAGGTCCTTGCTGAGGTCCGCGGTGGCCGCTCGGCGCCTTGAACCAGTCCGTAGATGGCAGGCTACCACGGTAATGGTCCGTAAAAAAGGCGCATGAGAAAAAACACATAACCGCTGATTTTTCTGGACGTGCTGCAAAATCAAACCGTTGTAAATCCGCAGGCTCCGCACTCAATGTCAAAATGAAATTGCCACATGCAATCATATGCACACATCAGATATATGTTGCGAGGCCAAGGCCAAGGTCGCGTGGAACGTTCGAGTTGCCCTTGCCCACCCCCCTGCCCGTGGCATCGGGGATGAGCCTGGCGATCATTTGAGGCAGCGCTGTGCCGCCCGGACCTGTGATGAGCGCGCGTGCGAGACGAATCTTGCTGACCTGACACCTGCGTCTCGCGCGCTGCAGCCCGGGCCTCACTCCGCGCGAGCCCTCACTGTCGCGCCCACCAATGATGGCGTCGTCATCCCAGTGCGCAATTTCGGGTGCTCCTGCTCCGACGCTTGCGACTCCTGCTCCCGCTGGCCCCTGGTGTTTGCAGCCACGGGCGCCTGGACGTTTTGGGAGCGCGTGCGCTACCTTGGGAGTGCTCGCGACGCGTGCGCTGCACTCGGACGGGCCGTCGCGAGGGTGTGCCGTGAGGCCGGAGCCCGTGTCGCCCGCAATTTCCGGGTCGCCGACATGAACGTCCAGGTCCCGGTCACGGACACGCGGCGCATTGAGGTCGTCGCCAACGGCCTCCCACTGTGGCATGGGGCCCAACTCGCCCTCGACGCCACCATTGTCTGGCTGGTCACCCGCTCCGGCGACCCACGCCCGCGGCCGTTGACAGTGCCGCCAGGCGCAGGCGGCGCCTACCCTGAGCTCACGCGGGCGCGCCGCTGCTGCCGTCGTCGTCAGCGTTGAAATCGGCGGCCGCTTTGGGGCAGAGGCTGCGACGTTGCTGCGCCTGCTCGCCCGTCAGCGGGCCGGCATTGTGCCGGCGCACCTCATGCACGCTGTCGCGTTCCAGCGCGCCTACGCGAATTCGTTGCTCGAGCTCCCACCCACTGCTGAGTTGTACGGGGAGCAGGCTGCGCCGCAGCTGCATGAGGTCTTTGGCCGACGGCCGCTGGGACCTCCCCCCGCCCGCCCACAGAAGAGCCGCCCGGCCCAGCCCCCCGAACGAGACTTGCATCCGCAGGCGCAAAAAGGATCGAAAAGGTGGGAAATGCATAAAGTCGGCAGAGGCGCGGAAAGTTCACGACATTTTATGCATGTTTCACGATGATTTGCTCACATATCATAGGGCGAGCGCTGATCTTCTCGAAGCTCGCGTAGCCAACGTTGAGTTTCGAAGATTTTGAAAGAAGCCTGGAGTCCCTGTATCACCCACCCTTGTACATGAGCAGAAAACTCACGACGGTGGGTATACAGTGGGAAATGCCGTTAGGAAACACGCATTCGATCACGGTTTCAGTGCGAAAAACTTGAAGCTGGCAATATTGGGCGGCCCGGCACTTCCTTTCCTCGCGAACCCCATGCCGCAGCACCCAGCTCCCGCCTGCAATGCCCCGCCACCACCGCCCGGTGTTCTCTTCCCACTTTGTGCCACCTGTAGAGCTGAGACCACGGTGGACTTGGGGAAAAAAGATGCACTGACGAATAAAACCATTGTTTGCATCATGCGGCAGTCATGCGTCATTACTTTGCTCATGAATCTCGATTTTTGGCACGATCATTCTGGCACTGAGGTATCTTGCACTTTGTGGTGTGGCGCGAACAATCAAAAATCTCACTGACCAAAGCGCAGGGTCTTTTGCAGAGGGTGGGGGTTCTTTTTGGGTATATATATATATATATATGTTTTTTTTTTTTTTTGTTTGGTGCCATTTTTGGTTTTCTAAAACCCTAAACCCTAAACCCGAAACCCTAGGAGCGAAAAAAAAACCTAAAACCCGAAACCCCGACAGCCCTAAAGCCCTAAAACCCTAAAGCCCTAAAACCCTAAAGCCCTGAAGCCCAAAAGCCCTAAAGCCCTAAAGCCCTAAAGCCCTAAGCCCGAAAGCCCGAAAGCCCTAAAACCCAAAAACCCTAAAACCCTAAAACCCTAAAACCTTACAACCCTAAAACCCTAAAACCCTAAAACCCTAAAACCCTAAACCCTAAACCTTAACCCCTTAACACAAAAACATACCCCAAACCCAAAAACATACAAATAAACCAAAAAAAACACCCAAAAAATCCTGGCTCCTTTTGCAGACCCGTTTCCTGTGAATATTCCACGCCAAACACCTCCAAACTGCATGACAGCAAGGCCATTACGCTGGAGGACGCGAGCATGGAGCAGGCGGCGTGTTGGTTGGACAAGTTCTTGCACAAGGGCACTGACGATTTGCACGACCTTTCACCAAGGCTTTCCAAGAAGCTTTTGCGCAGGTCCACAAGATGGGAGGCAGGTGTCGGGCATGCAGGGCACGTCGGCCAGCTGTTGCAGCAATGGATGGGACCTCGCTTGCTGTGTGTGAGGCCTTACATCGTTCGACCCCAATCTGCGCGGGCCTATGATCAAAGGCAGCCGGCGCCTTATGCTTGAAGCCCTGCAGTAGCAAGGCGCGAACATGTCATCCTCGGTGCACGTTCGAACATGTGTCTGCGTTCTAACCAGTTTTTTCAAAACCCGTTTGATGTTGAAGGCTTTTGAGAGCTAGGGCTGACTATTGAGAAGTTGAGTGATTTAAGGGCTCTCCAGGTTTTCCGCTGTTTTTGGTTGCCAAGTTTTCGCGTTTTGTCGGACTCATAGGGGCAACAAGGGCTCAACTCTTTCGGAGCAGCAGTTGGGCGTGCAACTGGGGTTGGACAAAGTAAGAAGGGGTTTCAGCCCTCTGTGAGGCTTTGTTTGGGGTTAGAGTTTGAGGTGTAGGGTCCAGGGCTCCCCACACTTGCCGGCCCAGTGTGCCGAGCTATGCCGAGCTAGCAGGCCGGGCCTTCGGGTTTTGGTTGTGGGGTCTAGCAGGTTGGGGTCGATGGTTGAGCAGTGTCCTCAGGTCTCTGTGCCGGGGCTTTGGGTTTGGGGGGTTTAGGGTGCGGGTTGAACCTGGAACCTTTCAAACAAACCCCCAGCCAAACCTTAAACCCGCATTCGGAACCCCCGACCTATTCCCAAAGACAGAGGTTGCTTGGACTGTAGGGGCTGAGGTTGGTGTAGACCCGGGCCTTGGGTTGGGACTAGGGTTGAAGCTTTGGGGAAAGGTGTTTGGGGTTGAGAACCCGGGAGGTGTGAAAAGGTTTTGATTGGTTCTAATCGTTGTAGCGAATCGGTAGTTCAGGTTGGTGTCTGAGCCTGAGAAGGTAGGACGCGGCAAAGCCTGCAGCAAGAAAAAACCCAAAAAAGCGTCACTTGCCGGCCTTGTAATGTTTCTTGCCAATCTGAATGGTTTGGGACACGATGGCAACCGAACTCGTTTATGAAGCTCAGGTATTCTTGGCAGTTGTTGTAGAAGCAATGCAGGGCGTCCTTGAAGCTTTCTGGGATACCCTGCGGGCGAAAGTGTTTTGCTCACTGCAGCCGAGAAGTAGAAACAGCAGGTCCGAAAGATATGTGGAAAAAAGAAGAAATCACCAAAGCATTCGCGAACCCAATCGCCCCTGACGGCACTCTTGGGCGCGTCAAGTCTCGTTGGAGCGAAGCAGTTGCCGAGCTACGTTCGCCCGTGCCTCTCACAGCAACTTGCGCAGTGAAAGCGAACCGTGGCCCCAGCTGCGTTGCGCTTTAAGGAAGCCCTGTGGTTCCAACCCCAATCAATTCGCAGCAGTCCAGCCCTACCTTCTCAGGCTCAGACACCAACCTGAACTACCGATTCGCTACAACGATTAGAACCAAT
>CAJNDS010000247.1:92500-118037 GCA_905221605.1 Symbiodinium natans
GCAATGCGCGCCTCGGCAAAAAGCTCCGAAGCATGTGGCCGCATTGAATACACATACAACGTTGCCCAGGTCGTTTACACGTCGCAGGTGCTGCAGAACGGTTTCCAGTGTCTGGCTTGTCTTGCGCGTTCAGTTAGGGGCACCTAATTTTGCGCCGAAAGCCAAGGTGCAGCAAAGGAAAATCGCAAAAGCGTAAGCTTTTGGCGAGCGCTGTCTGCCCGAGCTATGGTGGTCGCTCCCACAATGCAGCCTGGAGTCCGGGGCCCAGCTGGGGAATGACGTCGTGGACATTCACTGCTGCTAAGGTCCAGAAATGTCCGGAATCCACACCCTATAGAATCTTAGAAGCTGCGACAGCTGTTCCAAGGACATGTCGATGGTCCTAGCTTCCTTCGCCCGGCTGCGGCTAAGAGACCGAGAGATGATGCTTCGCATCGCTGAGTCCACTCCGGCGATCCTGGGGCAGTTTGCGGCAGTTGACATCACGAACTTTGGCCTGCAGAGTTGTTGTGCTTTTTTGCAGCACTTTAGAGCCTTTTGCCTTTTCAATATTCTGTTGGCTCTGCGCGGCTATGATGGGAGAATGCGTGCTTCGTTAATCTCGAATGGCACAAGGCACGAGAGCCTCTTCGGGGCTCTCTTCGAGGGGATTCTAGTCTATTTGGGGTATAAAAGGGGGAACCCAATTTTGGGAAATACCCATATACTCCAGCTTCAGGTACTTCCTTGCTGCCTTTGCTCGCCTGGACGTGGAGCACAGGCTCGTGTTCAACCTGTTTGCACGAGAGATCGCAAGGCCGGGTTTCGCAATCCACTTCGGTCATACATGGTGATGCCGTTTGCAGTCAATTGCAGTGAAGTTTTCATACGCTTTCCATAAGATGTTGAGCCCTCATGAGCTTGGTCAACAAGGGCGATTGATAGAAAGTGCGCATGCAACCATTAGATTGGTAGTGCGCAGCCGCGCAGGCGTGCAGACGCCATTATTGACAAAAATATCTGATCCTAAACCCCGACGCGGCTTTTCAACGCTCCACAGGGCTCTGGGATTTGAGAAAACATTGGAGCATCTGAGTCTTTGACTGTCTGCCAGTGACCTTTCACATTGCGCCGCATTCACACGCTCCCTTCCCGGACTGCATGGTTTGCAGCGCAGTTGCTACGGGTTCGCCTTCAGCAGACAGCCGTCTTGAATGGAGCATGGGGAATGCGCACAGGAAGCTGCACGACTTTGATGCTGCTCAACTTGGCGAGCTGGCTGCCTGTCAGCATTCATTGGCGATGCCAGTTCTTTGGAGCCCCACGAAGCTTGCGACCTGATAGCTGCCCAGAGGTCTACGCGTATGCACGCCTCAATTTTCATCACGACCTGCTTCTGGATGTGCTCAAGAAGAGGATTACTGAAGCCTGAGCCCCGGTGCTGCGCTCCTAACGGGTTCAAGGATGAACAACTGACTCGCTTGGCTCATTTGGCCCAGGTGGTTAAAGCCATGAAGCCGTGGCACCTGGCCATGGTTGTGAATGGCTTCGCACGATTGGGGGCGAGATGCTTGACAGCGACTATTCTCGCTCCAACCGTTTTGTTTTTGTGAGCTCCGGGCAAACCTTGGGATGGGCGTGGAGCATGACCCAGCGTCAGCCAGTAACTTGAGGCGACGAGAGATTTTTCACAATTCTGGCGGCAGAGATTGCAAGGAAGATCTCCCAGTTTGAGAGCAAGCCGTGCCCTGGCTTGTCCTCATTTGAGCATTAAGAAATATAATGAGAACTTTGTCTGCATGTTTCATGCCCTGGGCAGTGCTCGAGTCTGAGCTTGGCTTGCGAATTGCAACTGCTGATGTTGCTGATTGCTGCCCAAGGCTTGCGCTGGTGGCAAACGCGTATGCAAAACTTGGCGTCCGAAATCGTGCCTCAGTTGTGGAAAATGGGTCCGCAATGAACATCTTCTGCGGCTGTACGTTTAGTGTATACAGTGGATTGTTGTAAGCTATGATTGTATGCGTGCCCTGCCATCCAAGCAAGCGGAGGTTTTCTTTTGGAGCTGTTGGGGGACGAGGCTTTTCGCCGGCGAGGCGAACTAGCTCCACAAGCTGTTGCTCTCGTCCTGAATGCCCACGCGCGCCTTCAGATGTCAAACCCAGTGCTCTTTGAGACTGGGCGAAGAAGCTGGATTGGACCCCACCATGATCCCCCGTGCTTTGTTTCTACATTGCAGATCACATCACCTCAGACATCCTCAGACATCGCCCACTGCGACATTTGCTGCATATGTGCAAAGTAGCGAAGCATCCACAACTAATCGCAACTTGCAAGAAAGCAAATTCAGAGAGGTATCTCTTTGGGGATGCCGTGGGGGGGGGGGGGGAAAGTCCATAACTCGTCACCAGTTTGGGCTTTGTTTCGCAGCTAAGCGGTCCAGGCGTGTTCGTCAAGCCGAGTTGGATTTCAGACACGATGGTGGTGAGGTGAGTCGACACCTCACCTTGTCATTGATCAAGACTTGAGGGAGGGCATGTGGCATTTGACAGAAGCCGCGAATGCTCGCGAAAGAGCTTGGGCGTGCTCCTATAAGATTGATGCAGAGCTTGCAGGGAATGTTTGCAACTGAAGCTGAGGATTACTTTGTGCAGGAAGTGCCTCGGCGCATTCGATCCCACAACCTGCAATCGCTGTGCATGGTCGCCAGCGCTTATGCCAGACTACGTCGAGGAGATGAGGCACTCTTCGAACCTCGGCCTACCTCGAGGAGTGGCATCCTGTATACATGCAAAGTTCAAGAAACAATGCTACGTGAGTACGCCAGCTGCCCTGCAATGCACAATATAGACACCATCTGAGACGAAGATTGGAGATTATGCTTGTGCAAATGCCTCACAGCTGCTGGTCAAAGCGCTTGCTGTCTATCATGCTGCATCAAAGATTTGTGACATGTAAGCGACTGCAGTGTTTCAAGTGGTCCAGTGCATCAAGGTTGTACCCGCGGGCCCTTGCCACGCTTCTGTACTCGTTTTCAGAAGTTGAAATACGGCATGGCTGCTCGCTTGCATATACTCTACTCAGTACTCTTCTGCTGCGCAGTGCATGTTCACATTCCCTGTCAGCTAAGGCATGCTTTTCTTCAATGCCCCAGAACACGTCGAAATGTATTGCCAAAGCTATACTACTGATGAGCTGTGCATGGTTCATCTCTGAGCTGATGCAATGCACAAGCACCATGAAGGCTTCACCAGCAACTCTGCGCACGGCAAGCTTGCAAGCATGCCTGGCGAGGTCGGCCGCGCATACGGGCGCTTCCAGATGGCTCACACACGTCTTTTCGAAAGCATCAGCTCCGCTCTTCTTGGCCGCGTCCTCGCAATCTCCGAGGCGCGCTCATCCGGTCGGCATCTGCCGTAGTGTTCGGGTGCGCCAACAGTGACGGACAAGCACAAAAGCTGGGGGTGTAACAGTGGATGCTTATGTAGAAGTCGAGATGGTAAAACCGCTGCAATGCTGTAACCACGCGCCAGTTGTGTGGCCGTCCCCCACGTGGTCCTGGTTGTGGTTAAAAAAAACAATTGAGTCTCAGCATTGCGGTTGGTTACGACTCCAGTGAAGTCATTCGGCGCCATCCACATTCACAGGAGCTAGTTTCACTAACTGCAACCGGCAGAAGCCAACGTCACGCAACCGTGCACCGAGAATGTTCTGCAGCTTGGCCACGTTATCCTTGGCTGCTCCAAGTGCACGTGTTTCGCAACGGTGGCTTCGCCCAACGAAGCCCCTCAGGCCAGCCCAAGCAACCCATCACACCAAGGCGGCAGGCTTGGACAGCTAAGTTGCGCGATTGCCTCTGTTTTTGGGGCATTGCTGCAGGGGATCTTCAAGGCATTTTGAGGGTGTAGGACGTCAAGGATATTGGGCTCATGGGGCTTATAACGTTTAAGGTTTGAGCTCGAGGCAATGTGTCCGAAAAGCCAACTGGCCCCACCACCCAGTCCTTGCAAAACTAAAAAAGAGCATCGCCCTAATTCAGGCCTCTGCTTAGTTCGAGAATGCTACAAAATCATACGCCCACAAATGCTTTGCCGCGAATTCCGACAGTCCCTTTGGCTGTCCCCGGCAAGCGCATACCATTTACTGGACCAGAACAGGACAGGACCCATCTGGCACAAACTTTACGTGCTTGAGTCTGTTTGAGTTTTATTGCACCAGAAAGCGATAGTGTAGAAATCAGAAGCGGGTGTTTTAAGGGACCCAAGTGTGAACGCTGAGATGAAATCGGTCTTACATCAACGGCAACACGACTAATTCAGTGGACGAATCTGAGCCCCGACGCGAGCCGCGACGGACTAGTGCTACCGGTTCTTGCGCAGGACGCGAATACAACTCACGCATTGCTTTGTGGTTGGCCGGATGCTTTGGCGAGCGCTAATTTTCTTTTGGCATGATGTAGACTGGGCAAAGGTACATGTCTCTCTGCGAATAATTACACTCATGTCTGGGCACGTGCACATCTACCTGTTTGGGTACGACGCATGCGATGCACACAAAAGAATATTTCTCCGCGTACATCAATATGTTTGTTCGCGTATCTCCGAGCACGTGTATATGGCCCCTCCAAAACCTCAACCCCCACCCCAGTCTCCCCTCGCCCCATCTCAGAACATAATATTTGAACAACTTATACGCAATGATCGCAGCTGCAATGTATTGGCGTATCGCACATGAGTGGGCTATACTTTGTAAAAAGACCCTTAGCTGGCTGAGATATCACGGTGTGACCTTTGTTAAGGACGTTGAAACCAAAAATAGTTTCTGGATTCGGCCGCGCCATCCGGAAAGCAGAGTAATGTCACTCACACGTGCTTGCGATGTGCGTGGACTCGCGCAAGATACTGGGAAGCAAGCAATTTCGGTCGCGGTGCAATTAAGAGGGGTGCAGCAGCAGCAACAACAACAACAGCAACAAGAACAACATGATTCTTGAGTACCGCAGCTTCTGCCGTGTTTTGCCTATATGTCAGTGCACACACAACCACACAGTGACACATGCTGAGGTGCACTTGCATGTTCGCGCTGTCTTCTGTGGATACGGAAAGGCTTACATACAGGCTCACCTGCATGTGTTCGCACACACATGTGCTCGGACGCACAGTCATGCATGTGACGCAAGCACAAGCGTATGTGGACACATAGGGCTGCGCGTGGACAAAATGTCGCGCGCCGAAAGCTCCATATACATACGGGTGTGCACGCAGACGCGCACGCGCACACATGAGTGTGCCATGCGCCACTGAAAACAAAAAAGTCAGAAAGAAAAAAAACAACCAAAAAGGCCGGGCCCGGGAGTATTAGTGGCCGTCTTTTTTCGCTTGTCCAGAACTTGTCCGTTTTGACAGCGACAGGCTTTGCAGCTCAACTGGTTCCGAGACAGCAGAACCCTCCAGCCCAAAACCGAAGCCCCGAAATATCCGGAAAAAAAACACAAACGAGAACAACAACGGACACATTGGGGACTACAGTAGCATCCGGGCCCTGCAGTGCCCATGTGCTCTCGGTTCTGAACCGCCATAGTCTCCGGCTGCTCCATGTAACTTGAACCGCTCAGCTTCTTGGGATCGAATGGGTTGGCTTGGGTGAATCCGTTCAAAAAGGCATTAGCCGGTTGGTCCTTTTGTTCGAGACGGTGACATCGTGCTGCTAGGACAGCGCTTTGCCAAACCGACTTGCAAGCGATGGACCTATGGATCTCGAGGACACATTGCGCATGTTCCGATGGGGGGCGAATCTGAGTTACGGTACGGTGCTGGGCTTGTGTTGTCTTGCTGTACTAGTAGGGACTGCTCGTGAAAACCAGGTGCGACTAGCAATCCCTCTCAGCAGTTTCCAAATGAGTGCCCGAAGTACCCCATTTCATAGATATGAAACGCTACAGTAGCCACCCGTGTCACCGATCGGCTTTAAGTCTCATCAAATCTGTAGCATGACAGACATTGTTCAAGGTGGTTGTAAGTGTAAGGCCCGCAGGTATCATGGCCTGAGAGACCCCGTATCCGGTTGGTGATTTGTGTGGTCCAGCGTTATTGGACGACTACTGTCTATTGAGCCCATTCAGCGCGTGCCTACATCATACTGTGCATGTCATATTGCTCCTTGGGTTTTCAGTCCCCTCCAAGTTCCCCCTCTGCTCTTGACAACCTTCACGCTCTTCACCCGTGCTGGACACAACATGATAGATTGCGGCCTGGAGTAGCGAGTAGACAACTTGAGATTGTGAGGGCAGATGGAGCTCCAGGACACCCCCTAGACAGTGCACCGGTAAGGCGACCGCCACTGGGAGGGGTGAAGTCCCGCCGTCGCCCCCAAAGCATTGCGCTGTGGCTGATGGCTGCAAGGATACAGACACACAAGCTCCTGTGCCCCGAATAAGTTCACTGGTTGGGCTTCTCGAGGCCAGGCTGGCCATGCATGCCATGCTTCTTGTCAGGCGTCTCCAGGAGCATCTTTGATCACCCAGCAAACTGCTGTTTGCCAGCTGTTCGAAAGGCCTATGCCCGCCTGACCATCTACCATGCCCAGACCACCGAACTGCTTTGTGATGCGGTGGTGTGTCGCGAGAAGGACTTGGCTCCACCATTGATCATCCAGGAATCCTGGCTCACAGCTTGGCACCATTTTGAATATTTTGAGTTGTTGAGGCTGGGCCTTCTAGTTTTTCTTTTTTGTGATTCTCAGGCAGCCCATGCTTGCGCAGCGCTGGCATATGCACATCCTGGCATCATCAGGCGACTGCTGTGAGTGCCTTTGGAGGAAGCACGGCGTGACTTCCGCTGACGTATTGTCGCCTGTGTCACAGCTGGCTGAAGGCTGGCCACAGCTTGCATGGCAGAGTCCGGCGAGCAGCTCTCCGAAGAGGTTTGATGGCTGCACTAGGCGCTCAGCTTTTTCGAAGCCGCTGGAGGCTCGCACGGAACAGTCTGAAGTCCATCTCAGGACTTCGATCTCCTTGGGCGCGCGCTGGAAGATCTTGGCGTGCTGGGTGAGGACAGCCGCCTCATGCTGGCCAACTCCTCAGCTAGCTGCGTCAACCATTCCGAAGTGCTGAACTGCGCAAGTTTCTCTGACAGTTTCAGCGTGCAGCCAAGGAAAACAGCCAACCGGATATCACTGCCGCAACTGTCGCAAAACGGTCAGACAGTTCTCGTGGGTCACGGCAGCTAATTAGACCAAGATTCTGCTGTATATTCTCCATGCTCTTTTCACAGCTTGCAGCAATTCGAAACATAGACATCAGAGTCACCAGAATCTGGCCACTTTGGAGGATGGTGGCAGTCCCTTGGTGGCACAGCTGGTGCAAGCCTCAGCTGGCACATGCAACCTGAATTCAAATGTGGGTTTACGATATTAGGGGTACCTTATTGGGGTCCTGATGATGCGTGGATCCTACTGTTTGGGGGTCTATAGTATGAGGGGTCCCTTATTTTTTCGTAAACCCCCAAATGATCGCTGCCTCTGCCGGCGCAGTGTGGTGGGGCCAATGAACTTGGCTCAAGTGGTTGTGTTTGTCAGTGTTGTTGTTCACGAGTTTGTGGTTATAGGGCTGTGCGCGGCTAGTACAAGCAGGACTACTTGCTTTAGGGATACAGATGTAGCTGAATCAAACCGTTCGAAAAGGCCATTGACACCAACTCAACACATGCGGTCCTTGTCCGTGCTGTAAGGTAAGGGTTGAAGCCACACCTCCATGTTCTGACATTGCGCCTCGCGATGGGCGCGCATTGCGGACGCTTCATTCAGGCATGCAAACATCTCCGCACAATCCAGTTCCGTGCGGGGACTCACTTCGGAGGGCGCACGTGTGAGCTGCCCCTTGTCGTCACATCTGCAAGAGAGCTTCATAGTTCAATCGGGTACTGGGTACTGTTGCCCATCATCAGTAATTAACTCCCCAAACACGTTTATCACAGTGCAGCGTCCATACGACTGAGGTGGGACAAAGCAGATAAGGTTGTGCTGACAATTTTTGCTGGCACTTGGAACATGGGAAATGCACAGCCTCCGGATGATCTGCGGGAGACTTTGTGCAGTTTGAATTTATCTTTTGATTACCTTACGGTAAGTTGATGACAGCGCGCAGGTGCTATACTAGCTCCCGAATGCACTTGATGCTGTATATGCAAAAGCATTGTAAATAAATTATAACATATCTATATATGTATATATATATATATATATATGTGAATGTCCTGTGAGGACTGGTTGCAGCCTGGCTATGACATATACTTGATCGGAGTGCAGGAATGCAACTATCACCCACGACCGTGGCTGGACACTTGCGCAAGAGATTGGCGTGCAACTGTGGAGGAAAACTTGCCAGGTTTAGTACAGGTTTGCAAGCACGAGATGGGCCACTGCCAGATCCTCTGCTATGCCACCGACAAAGTCAGCCGATCAATTCACAACGTGGCAGCAAGTCATGAGGAAACAGGACTCGGCGGCTTCCTTGCCAACAAGGGCGGGCTAGCGCTGTCATTCTGGATCGGGGATACAAGCATCTGTTTCGTCTGCTCGCATCTGGCAGCCCATCAACGCAACATCGATCGTCGCAACAGTGACACGGCGCACATCATCGAAGGCATTTGCCTGACAAAAGACCAGCTCAGGCCACTCACGCATCAGTTTCTTGCAAAGCAATAGTAACGAAGTGCTTGCCGACCAGATTATAGAATTTGCTGCAGCATGCCTTGCCGACACCTGAGGTTTACGCATGTGTTCTGGGTCGGTTGCTTGGCAGCAGTGCTTCACAAGATTGCGTTTCCTTACATCTTGTCCTTTGCTTTCCTTGCATTTTACATGAGCGGCTCCGACCTACAAGACTTCTGCCTCTCATGTTGCGCTAGCTAAGGGGATCTGAACTACCGCATTGACCTGGATCGAGAGGCCACACTCAATTGACAGCGCCGCGCAGCCACATGAAGCCGGCATGTAGGATTATGTCAGATGCTGCTTGCTTTGATCTTTGCAAGGCTTGCGAGGAGTTGATCTGCGAGCATGCCTGGGAAAAGCTACGGGAACACGATCAGCTGTTGAAGGCAAGGAGTCCGGGTTTGCACAGAAGGAGGCACCTGTAGCACATGGTCGGACTTCATACATTCTGCTGACACACATCGGCCTCTGCATGTAGGATGCTTGGGGCTTAGGGCTTCTGGATGCTTCTGGCCTCTAAGGGTCTGAGGGCTATCAGCGGCTATCAGAGCTTGCCAGGTGCAGCAAGAGGAAAAAGCCTTCTGGACATTCCAAGAAGGCTTGATGACAGCTGCAAGCTGCAAGCTAGATGCTTTGCCATGGCATGCTTGCCATCCACAGTCTTTGCCGACAGGTCCTCTGAACTTTGCGCCGACATACCAGCACATTCCAGGCACGCGCGACCCGCTTTAGACCCGCACAAACCTTACAGTTTATTACACGCCTTGCCTTGAAGACTTGAAGGTATGGGGCCTGATCCTGAGACAGGCCTACGCCCATATGATCCCAAGAAGGGTCGGGTGCCTTCATGGACAGATCGTGTATTATGGCAGTCGTTTCCTGATGTGGAGACTCGGTCAGCAAAATCAAAAGCGCTGTGAGCGGTAGCGGCGTTTGTAATTCCCTGCGATCTCAGGATGTCACACAGCTACCAGGCTCTTACACCAGTTCTCCTACGTTATGCACCAGTGACCACTCGCCCGTCAGTGCGGTGTTTCAATTGCCCCTGAACAAGCCCTTCCGCATCCAAGAAACCGCTGGCTTCCTGTACATTCAGATTCAGAATCTGCGAGCGACAGGGCTTCCTCCTGGCGACCATCATGTCTCCTTCTGGGGGCAGTACTGTGAAGGAACCAAGCACACCACAAATGCAACGAGCAAGGATGGTTGTGCCCAGTTCAGTAGGGTCACGCTTCGGACCAGGCCAGGCGTTTGCAGCTCTAAGTGGGTGCAAACACGCCACTTGCTAGTTGCCATCTACAAAGTGGATGATGCCCTGGAAAGCGCTCACATGAAGTCACACCCAGTGTCCACGCTCATGGCGATGACCGGGTTGGTGGAAGGTTTCGAGGAGCCGGATGGTTACGGCGTCGTGAGCTTACGCGGCGCGGGAGCTGGCAAAAGCTTCACTGCTGCTCTAAGCAACAGCTGGGGCTACCATGTGGGGAGCTTGCATGGCGAGGTCAAGATTAGTACTTTTCCCACCGTAGAGTCCCGCTCGGACTTCGAGATTGCCAACGTTCTTCCGAAGACTCCAACGTGGGAGACACCGTCAAATGTGAACGCAAGGCTAGAAGACTCTGGAGAGCAATTGTCCGGCTGCTGCTTGAATGTCAAGACAATGCGATTCATGTGAGGCATTCCTAAGCACTGCCTTTGCACAGTTTCTGCGCTTGTCACGTCCGGTGCGGTGTCTGCTCTATTGCAGCCCTGCAGCCCGTGAAGTTTGATTTCCTTTAAACACCTTTAAACCTTTGCGTAGTGATTGCTTCAAGACCGCGCCTGAGGCACTTCCCGGAATTTCGTGCATTCCAGTTTGGATCAGTTCCTTTGTAGGTCTGCGCTAGCTGGTGCTGACCTTTCTGTTCTTCGAACGTGTGCAGCACCGCAATGGTACTTTCATGTGTATATTGGTAAAGCCATTTGCCCAGTCACATGCTGGCCTGGGTTGAGCAGCTCTCTTTAAGCAGAGGTTGCCACATCATAGGGGCAGGTTGCGAGTTCTACCGGAGAGGTCAGCAACGCTGACAGAGATCCAAGTCGTCGTTATCGAGAGAAGCCTTTTGGGCAGTCAATGCGTTACAGACCTTGCTCGTGGAACTCAAGTGCAGACAACTGCACGGCATCATTCGCTTGCAGGTGCTTTCTTGTTGGCGACCTGGAGCCACACCATGCACTGATAGGATTTCAATATTACAAAAGTACGGCCTCTGTGTTTGAACGCTCCCTTGGGTCAGAGAACCAGATCTTGTCGGAGTTCTGTGCAGCAGTGCAAAGCACCCGCTGTACGCCACACTTGCTATGTTTTCATCACCAGGCAAAAACAATCACGGATGTTGTTGACAAGGTGAAGACTTTTTCCAGGGGTTTCCTTCACATCTCTTCGCAGGCTCTCTGCGGCTACAGTCCAAATCGCCCAAATCCACCTTCCAGTGACCAGAGAACATGTGTCCAGGTGGGTTCGGCGCCCTTCGATGAGGCAGAATGCAAGACATTTCACAACATCCCCTTTTTTCTCAGAGCTTCTGGCTTCCTTCGCAACATGGCAAAGATGCTGTGAAGAGAGGCCTCAGCTGCACGTCTCCGGGGCATTATGTTTGCAGCAGTAACAGCAGCAGCCATCAATGTCTCCCGCGCAGGCGCGGGGGCTGCTAACATGCTGCATCAGAGGGTTACTTGTGATGTCAAGGTTCAAAAAGGTGGTGCAGGGGTTTGGATTATTAGATCCATATACTTGACTCTAACCCGGCTGGCTGCAAGAGACCTGGATGCAAAAGATCCATATATTGTAACAATAGAATCAGTACTCGGGACAGTCCTAGCTTTGTTCAGAGCTCGACACTTCACGGCTGAGTGCGAGTGGCATCTTGGCCAGGCTGCGACCCACCAACTGCAACCCAGCTGAAGGAGGCTGGGGCAAGTCGACACAGATCGAGAAGAGCTTCATACACGGACTAAGACTAAGAAGGTGATCCTTCAGTACATGCCCATCTTGAGAAATGTCACGGCAGTTCTCCATGTGTTTCCTAAATGGATGACGCCACGCTGTCGGAAGAAGCAGCCACCGAGGTGATAGCAGCGAAAAGGTGAGCTCTTGCCGATCAGCGTCTGCAGCGCTGCGGCGCGATCGGTTTCAAAACAATGCCTTAGGCCCCTCAAGGCGAGTACGTCCATGAATGCATACCAAGCAGTGGGGTTTGGTGCTTAGAGGTGCCATCATCTGACTCTGCAGCACGACTTCCGAATCGAAGCTCTCGCGACACGTGAACACCTGCAAGAACACAGAACCGCCTGAATCTGCCCATCCTTGCCTTGATGCAGCGCCTCGTCATAGGATTCGGATGCTTACACGCTCGCCACTACAGAGTCAGTGTAGACTAAACGTTGCAGGGCATCATTCAATGGGATAGCACGATGACGAACGAAAGCGTCTTTATGGGGCACCCCTCCCCCATTGCCCCCAATACCCCAGATATACTGTATTCCGCAGACCTCAGGCTAATGATCCAGCATGAACACTGCGTACAAGAGTGCCCGCCCACGGCTTAAGAACATATGCCAGTGACGTAGGGCTACAAGTTTCTACCAGGGTTTTCCTTTTGCGGGAGGAACGGCACAATGTCACGCGACAATATGGCTCAGGGAGGTTCGTGGAAACATGTTGCCCCGGATTGCGCCGCATCATCAACTCAGAGTTTGCAGCACAAAGAGATGGAGGGCCATGGCGTCGCCCGGCCCGGGGGGTGTCTACGAATCCATCTACACTGGGCTGGCGGCAGGGGTTGCAAAGAATGCTGAGTCTGGTTGGCGGGGGGGCGGAGGCTTCAACCACAGCAAGCAAGCTAGCCACGTGGAGCACCGCTAGACGGGTGGCAAAACTGTTGTGGCCTTTGGTGTCCTCGACAAACGACAAGGGCTTAGGGTTTACATGTAGAACCTCTAAAAAACCAGGGTCTGAGACGAAACCCCGGGTTTTGAGTGTTCAGACCTCCAAACACTGGGTTTAGGGAAAATCTCGGGTTGTTGGCCTAGGTAGGATAAGGGCTTCTGAACCCTCTTCTGGCTCTCTTCAACAGGGCCCTTATTGAGAGGGTCTATATCCCCAAGCGTCCCCCCAATCCTATCCCCTATTTGGGTGGGTTCAGGGCAAAGAAAGATACTTTTAGGTGCGCTGGGGCCTCGCTTTGGCACCGAAGTGGCTCAAACGCCTGCACAGAACCCCCTCCACAAACCCTGTAGAGGCCCTAGAAAATGCAGAGCATGTGCTAAAGACCAGGGGCGAAACCTAACTCCTACCCTATATAGAAATTTTATAAGATATGTGCTGAAACCAGGAGCGAAGCCCAGAATTCGTAATTCAATCAGAAACCTGCGCAATGGTCTCAAGAACTTTGCACCCATTGCCGAGAACTCAGTCTGCTGCTCACTCATTTCAGGGAACAGCGAGAAGGCACTGATATGTTGCATTCGCTTGTGCAGCTCAAGCGGTGCTAGATCTGTAGTTGCATCAGTGCGTGGGGCAAGGGTTTAGGGTTTAGGTATTCTGAAGCAAAAAGGGTTCAGGGTTTACCCAGCGGGTTCGATTACAGGCGTGGTTCCGTATGGTTTCTTCCAGCATTCGTGGGTGTTGTGCCGGGAAAAGAAGGTTTCAATGTGGTGATTTTCCGGGATTTCGGGATTGAACGATTTCATGAGTGCCGCAACTCTGAAATCGTGTGAACTCTACGCGCAGGCCACGTTTCCAGAAAGGCACTAGTTAAGCATCCAGGCAATGGCGGAGCCCCGCCCCCCCCACCAACCCCAGCCCCCCCCCCCCCCAACCAACCCCCACCGCCCCCCCCCCCCCCCCCCACCAACCCCACCCCACCCACCACCCCCCCCCCCCCCCCCCCCCCCCCCCCCCCCCCCCTCCCCCCCCCCCCCCCCACACCCCCACCCCCTCCCCCCACCCCCCAACCCCACCAGCCGCCGTCAACAAACAGCATGTCGAAACAAAGATGGGAAAATCAAAGATAACTGTCACAGGCAACTCTGAAAGCATGTGAAATCTACGCACAGGCCACGTTGGCAGGAAGGCAACTCTGAAATCCTGTGACTTCTGCATGCAGGATGCGTTTTCAGTAAGGCGGCAGTTGCACATCTAGCCATCGTCGCCCAGGGGTGCACACTGAACGCATGGAAAAACCACCCCTGTAACCGAACTCGGCTGCAGGGTTTAGGGCATGTCTGCCCAGGTTGCCAACATGAGTGAAGGACAGGATGGCCGTGGTGGCGTTCTGCGCCCGGGTTTTCGCAAGGCACACCAACGAACTGCATTGACTCAACCTGGAAGGAATGGTGTCTCGCGTGACTTTTCGCCCAAGCAAAGATGGGGGCTTCCATGTTGGAGCAGGTTCTGGCACAAAGGTTATTCGAGCTCGAACATCCGACGACGAGCCTGTATCCCAGTCAGCTGTGACCGTCGCAGTTGTTCGAGGCAAGCGCCTTTAGCTACGGGACATGATGCAACTCTCCTGAGGATTCTCTCGGCACCTGTCACGTAGTGGCATGTCGAGTCTCTTTATAGCTACATTGGCAAGCGGCGTTGATATCACCCACTTAGAAGCTTGCACAAAGCTGCTCATGGGCGCTATCATGCTTTGTGTAGCCCAGAAGAATGGAGAGTTAGATTTCGATCCACTGCTTTGCTAATGGCGGAGATCTTGCGCTCACTGTGAGGAAATGGTGGGACGATAACGTGCCCCGGCATTGCATGTGTCCTCTTCGCGACGGTGTACAGGATTGTAAGAATGTATGCGCAAGACGCGCGAGGCTGCGGATCACAACTTCCTTGCAACAGAGGGGCGGCGACATAACGACTAGTAAGTCCGGGCGTGCCCGTGGTCCGACGCCGCCCCTTGGGGCCACATACGCCGCCGACCCGGTTGGGAAGCCAACATCCGGGTCCAAGCACGCTGTTTTAGGTGCTTTTTGTATCGGCGGTTTTCATGCAGGGTTGGGCACCAGAGACTTTCTGGGGATACTCAGAAACTCGCTTCAGGGACTCGCTGGCACACCAGAGACTCTTCAGGGACTCGGGGTTGGGCACTCCAGGGACCGTCTGGGGAGAGTGTGGGGATACTTGGGGTTTGGGCACTGCAGGGACTCTCTGGGGATACTCTGGGGTGGGATACGGAAAGTTGAACAACTCACACCGAGGGTGGGGAAAAGAATCCTTCTTGCGCCCAAACCCTGGTTCTTGTCGGTTCGGGGCTCGCCCGGCTGCGTGCATCGAGTAGCGGCACGTCGAGGTACAGTGACCATGAGCGGGCCGCGTTCGAGCGAGGGTATCGAGCCGCAGTGCAAGATATGCTCGTGTTGGTCAGCTTCTGAGATGACCCAGTCTGAACCTGGCATTCAAACCTCCCCAAGCAGTTACTATCATTGCTATTATCACTGATAATACTGTGAATAATAATAATTATTATTACTATTATGATCATAATAATAATCATCATATTGGTGTTTGTCACAATATTTTTGATATTGTGAACCTGCAAAGATTGGCGCCGGACTCGCCGGCGCGACCTTCTTGACGGTTTGCACGACTCCTCAGCGAAGATTCGAGCTCTTTTTCAGGGTTTAGGGTTTAGGGTAAGTGAAAATGCCACTGTCTCAGGCTTGTCCCCGGCCTTGTACCAAAAGGCGGCTCGGCCAACATACACTTTTGCATCGGCCCTTGTTGCCATGCAGGTTCGCGAAAAGGTGCGACCCTGGGTTGTTAGACAAGTGGAGTCGCGGGCTCGGCTTCAGCTTCCCCCCAGCACTCGTCCAAGGGTTTAGGGTTTAGGGTTTAGGGTTTAGGGTTTAGGACGTTTTTATCGTCATGTGCGACTCAGACTGGGGCGCCCGTGGGTGATCTGGGTGCAGCAAGCCAGGCCGAGAACCTACTGAGAGGTTCATGGTACTTCTATCCCAGTTATAACTGTACTTATCACCCACTTAGTAAGTGCCCCGACATGGTTATGATTGGAAGATAAGTACATTTTATTGGGGTTAGTAAGTACCCTGAACCTCCAAGTGCAATGTGTGGCGCAAAGTCGCTTTCCCTAAGCTACCCTAAGCCTTGGCGATTCTTCCGAGACTGTTAGCTTTGGACATCGTTTGGACGCTTTGAAGTTTGGCTTGTCGGCTTCTGTGACTCTGTGAGATCAGGAAACACATCCCTAAACCCGAAACCCTAAACCCTGAACCCTAAATCCCTAGCTGACCTGCCGACCTATTTCCAGACTTGGGCTTGACTGGCTTTCATGCTGTGTCCTCCTACAGTTCACCCCGCATTGCATGGCTAGGCGGGTGGCAAAACCCTGAGCCCTGAACCCTGCAGTCGTGTGATGCCCTAAGCCGACCTATCCTGCGATGGCATTTGTCTGCGCGATGTCTTTCAAGACACGGTTTCGCTTTCTCGATCCTGCCCTGAGCGCCAGCTAGGCGGGCTGCAAAAAAAACCTGGAATCTTGCTGCAGAGACTGCGCAGGCATCCTCTGTTGGACCGGATCCACCTCTTGGCTGCCAACTCCTGTGGGGTGACCAGCCCAGACCATCTGTGCTGGTTCTCAGTAATTGGGGAACGAGCGAGTTCGGTGCCTTTGGAACAGTTGCACCCTGTTTAGCATCAGGGCCTCCCCCCCACCCCTCCTCCCTGTATGCTGGAGAGCTTGTCTGACCACTCTGTTTTGCAGTGTTCGCGCTCTGTTGACGGTCCTTGGGCTTGAAGGTACTTGACTTATGGTATAGTGCTTTTCTCGATCCTGGATGGTTTGCGTGCTGAAGTCCAGACAGAGAGTGTTAAGGCATCTCTCTTGGAGGGCAAAGTCCGACACTAACAGTTTCTGCGACGATTTCTCCTCTTCTTCGACATCTCATGACAGTATGGTCCCTGCAATGTGGCCTGAGTGTCAGCTAGGCGGGTGGCAAAAAAACCCTAAACTGAAGCTGGAATCTGGCCAACGCTTGAAGCTTGAGGCTCAAAAGAGTTTTTGTCGGCTCCCTGGCAGGGGGTCGGAAGCACCTCGCATGATTCCGGGTAACCGAACTTATCATTCGAGGGCCTCTGACAGTTCTTTTTCAATCTTGGCAGAATACTTGCAAGAATAGGTGGCTAAAACGAGGGCAAAATTAGGGACATAAGGTGCCAGTACGCCACGTGTACCTCCAGCACATGCATTCACCACTGTTTATGCAAGAATCACCTGGACGCTTTGACCCCTGCTTGGCTGCATAGCACATAAGCACACATCGAGGTAAGCACGTGTTACCATGCCCCATCGTAGAATACGCTAATCATGAACTCATTGTGGCAAGGGTGTTGAAAGTTAGACACGCCAGTCGAGTAGCTTCAGCAGAATTGAAATCATGGAAAGCACAGTCGTGATCTCAAAAGCACAACCAATCTGCATCGTCAGGACTTGCATCATCGGTCTCTAGACAGCCCAGCCGAATGAGGACCGTGGACAACCCCATGAAGTCACGGCTTTCTATTGACTCCTCCATGTTGCAAGCAGTCAGCACCTGAAAAGGGGCACTGACCCCTGTATTTCGACGGAGCGTCTAAGTCGGCCTGCAATGGGCCGCTTGCGTACCATCTTCTGCCGCAGCGGACGAGAAGCCACCGAGCTGATATGTGAGAGAGAAAGAGAGAAAGAGAGAAAGAGAGAAAGAGAGAAAGAGAGAAAGAGAGAAAGAGAGAAAGAGAGAAAGAGAGAAAGAGAGAAAGAGAGAAAGAGAGAAAGAGAGAAAGAGAGAAAGAGAGAAAGAGAGAAAGAGAGAAATAGAGAAAGAGAGAAAGAGAGAAAGAGAGAAAGAGAGAAAGAGAGAAAGAGAGAAAGAGAGAAAGAGAGGAAAGAGAGAAAGAGAGAAAGAGAGAAAGAGAGAAAGAGAGGAAGAGAGGAAGAGAGGAAGAGAGAAAGAGAGAAAGAGAGAAAGAGAGAAAGAGAGAAAGAGAGAAAGAGAGAAAGAGAGAAAGAGAGAAAGAGAGAAAGAGAGAAAGAGAGAAAGAGCGAAAGAGCGAAAGAGCGAAAGAGCGAAAGAGCGAAAGAGCGAAAGAGCGAAAGAGCGAAAGAGCGAAGAGCGGAAGAGCGAAAGAGCGAGAGCGAAAGAGAGAGAGAGCTTTGGCAACCGGTCCCAAGCCAGCAAGCGCTGTCTCGAAGGAAGCCAGCTACCTTCTTTCTGCAAAGGGCATACGTTTTTTGAAACCGCCAACTTCCGCTGCTCCCAGAAATTTTGCATGTTGCACTCCGAATGCTGCAGAGCCACGAACTTGATATCCACACAATGTTCACTGAAACGGCATTTGAAAGCTGTATCCGGGTCTGTGTTCAAGGGCAAGGCGAGAATGTCGCAGTGCACACCATAGTAAGCAGACCAGGGGTTTGAACTAGGGTCAGCTTGTTTCGTATTCACACGAGCAACTTGTTCCACCTGCAATCTCCACAGTGTACTGGAGGGGGACCCAGTTGCCCGTTGTGGGATCTCTTCCCCACTCGGTGGGGCCGAAATTCTATGATGTCTGCTGTATAACATCAGAGCTTGGGATGTTCACCCTTATACTAACAGTCCTTGCTAGGGATCATGGTGCCCCCTGTAATGATCCCTATTCAGGACTGTTAGTATCGCGGGCACATCCCAACTTGAAGCCCCTGTCCCACTGCTTAGGTGTCCATGGATGTGGATGAGGCACGCGCTTTTGCTTTTCTGCTGCTTCCACATTCTTGATGGAAGAGTGCCCCCGGGTCGGTTCAAGCGGCTGATAGAACAAAATGCACACATGTAAATACATATGTACATATATATATATATATTTAGAGGAGCATGCCTTGCCCACTTCGCCCGCAAGGAGAACACAACTGTCCGCGAATTGAGATCACAAGTGCTTTCGACACTTGGGCGGGTCGAGGCAGGGAGCAACATTTTCATGATTCATCAGTGCATCGCACACTCCGACACTTCTGCTGCTTACCCCAGCACGTGTTGAGGCAAGCACCAAGCAACCCATGGCAGGACCTCGCAAAAATTGTGATTGAACATCCAACTGCAAGTTTCGGAGACCGCACAACTGTGACATGCTGTGACCGTGCAAGAATCCTTCTGAAACGATGTCGCCATGTCATTATGTGAGCTGCAATAACTCTACTAGGTGGGCCCTTGGGACATTTTTTGTTTTCCCTTATTGGGTTCAAGAGGGCTGTATTTAGGAATATTTTTCAGAAGGCTTTAAGGGCCATCCTAGTGTACATTGTCTTCATGAGATGTGCTTCTTGGAAAGTTTGCCTCTCGAGTGCCACAGGAGACGGGGGCATGATGTGCTTAGTCAGCAACGAGCACGTGGCGGACCTGCTGGGATTGACTGCGGATGTGCTGGCACCGAGCTTAGTATCATCTCCTGCCTGGACATGTGCATTGTACTGTACTGCTGGGAACGGGGTTTTTCATCAGGAGGAAGTGAAAGGTATGCTATATATATGCAGGGTTCAGCGAAGTGGATGTGCTGCAGTCCATGGCCCAAGAACAGTTGCAAGACAGTGCAGGCAGTACGTGCAAGACGCGACCCAAGGATGGAATGCACGCACGAGTTCTGGTTAAAGACGCATGTCCTACAGCTCCGAAGCTTGCATCGATTTTGCGCACAATACAGTCACAAAGCCTTCGAGAGGCAGACCTGCGAGTCTTTGCCATATCTACTCATCATATTGTCGGGGACATGAGCGCTGACCAGCAGCACCTTACCGTGCCGCGCGATTCACCTGTTGCTCACAGCCTGGGCCTCAGTCCCGACCCTTGTTTCGATTGGACAGCGGAGTTGTTGCCAGTTCAGGTCAAAGCAGCATTGCTGCGCGTGGCTATGCTGGGGGCAAGGGCAGCAAGAGTGGCAAGGGCATCTTGCGTGCGGGAAGCGATTGCAGTTGGGCAACTCTGCCGAAAAGCTGTTTGTGCCAGACAACCCTTAATGCTGAACTCATGCAGATTGTGTCGTCGTGTTCACAGGTCCGGCAAACGTCGTCGCCATTGGTGATGATGCACAGCTCTAGACAGCCCCTTGCATCAGTGCAGGAGGCTGAGGTGGGGTACTTTGAGCCTGAAGAACCGCGGGTGCAATGCGGGATGGGTTTGAGATGCTCCGTGGATGGACAGGTTGCCGAGAACCGGCAAGCCGGTGTGCATCCTCCTCACGCTCAGGAGCAAGGTGGCAGTCCACAGCAATTGATCGCATGTGCCACACAGGTTCGAGCTCTAGACTCTGCGAAGCAGTGGTACAGCAACACAAACGATCTTTGTTTTGAGGCTGGCGGCGTCCATTTTCATGGTGGTTTTGCGGGTAGCTCATGCAACTGCACTGTGACAGGACTTGGACAGATTGAGCGCCGAGCGTCTGCGCCTGCGCTTCTACACGGCTCGGGTCAGACCGCCTCACCTGCGAAGCTTGTCTCAATAACGTAGCTGTGGGCCTCCGCACTTGAGTCAGAAGATCGCAGCTCGAGGAACTCTAATCGCACCAAGAAGAGCGTCGCGTTTGGGCTTCGATAAAGCATTGTCATTGGTGGCGAGAACTTCTCAGAAGGTCGTCGAATTTCTGAGGTAGAGGATCAAAAGAGGGCTCATGCCATCCAACAGTGGTGGGCAGAGAGGCGGCGCTTGGGCTATGACACCTACCATGGGGAGGAACAGATTTCGTCTCCGAGCCACAGCCCTGCCAGTAGTCCGGAACTGCCAGTGGGGCGGCCGCGGTCGACCGTCATTGCGGACATGGAAAGCGACGGCGGATGCGTCCCTCTCCCTGGAAGGCGGCGCACGAGGACCGACTTTTCTGCCGCGGACCTGGACGGCAGCGACCGTGAGGACGGTCTGGGAGCATTCGCTCGCATCGAGTAGAACTGTGTAGAACTCGCCGGTCTTTTTCCCAACATTTATGGGCCTCATTCTGTCTGAGGCCGCCGACCCAAGAGGCGTGCTTTCCCTAGAAACCCCCAGAGACCCCAACAACCTGGATGGGTAGTAGGTGTTTGGTGGTGTCGGGTTAGGACCGGAGTTTAGGTTTAGGGCAACAAAAGGAGACGAGCCCGGCAATGCTCCCACAGGAATGGTGATGTCCGGTTGGTTCTCGTGAATTTGTTGCAGTCGATTCAGCTCGAGATTCAGGGCATGCTCATTGATGTACTGGGAGTGCAGTCGCAATTTCCCGTCTAGAGTCGATTCACAATCGGGCCTTCCAACGATTTCAGCGTGGTGCTCTACAGTTTCATCTCAGAAATTGAGTGATCCTTATGTAAACCCAACAAGCACTGGTGCAGCGCCCCAGGCGGATTCCAAACCAAACCAGCCCGTTCACAAAAGGGTTTTGGGGTTTAGGCCGGAGTCCCAGCAAGCTTGTCCGAGTCTGAGTTGGGTGAACCGCAAACCGCCAACCACAGTAACTAACCTCAATGTACCCCACCAAGAAATTAAGTAAATTAAAAAACCTTCTACAAAGCCCCCCCCCCCCAGAAGGACGGTTTCTGAGAAACTTCATCTGGTAGTGCTTCAGAGGATCCTGCCATGGTTCCGCAACGTTTTTTCGTGCTTCCCCCATCTCGCCCTTATCTTGCAGCCCTGGTTTCAGGACTGGGCTGCCAGTCTGCCACTATCTACTGGAGGGACGGATGAGATTTGCCGAAATGATGCACCCAATCTCCTCCAAGACTTCAACTCTTTGCAAATTTTGCCAAAGTCGAAGCCATGCCTGCCCAGCCTCGACGAGTTTCTGACCGAGCCCCGGAGCTTGTCAGAGTTTTTAGCACCAGGCTCACCGGGGGTTCTTCGAAACAGCTGAGTCGATTGTGGGTAGTGGGGCTGGAATCAGGCTACTGTTGGCAAGTCACGGGGCTTGCGGTCACTATTGTAGACCACTCTGATACCCCTGGCCGGGGACAGAGTCAAGGCATTTAGCGACCTGAACGGTGAGCAGCACACTTTTCGTGAAGTGTTGAACCTTGGGAAATCTTGGGAGGTGCTGAGCGGGGGTTGCCGGAGGAGTTGTAAAAATGCATGCAAATGCACTCCATGCACGCGTAGGGCCTTTGTAGGTTAAGAGGAGTTAGACTAGACAGACTCAAGATGAGCAAGATGAGCAAACTGTCACCATGACACCCTTGGCAGACGATGATCACAGTGACAAGCGCCGCTGCTGGACGGCAGACGTGTCAGAGTTGCAGTCGTGACGATCCACCCTTGAAGACCACCAAAGCGCCCAGGCTGTTCGTTGGAAAGCCCTTTAGGGTTTAGGGTTTAGGGTTTAGGGTGTAGGGTTTAGGGTTTAGGGTTTAGGGTTTAGGGTTTGAATCTGAGGAATTTGCTGACATGTCGTCGTAAGTCACCAATCAAGATGGTCGGAAGGCGGTGCTGTGCATGAATGCTTCTGACTTGCGGTTGCCTTGGGACACTGAGGAATTGCAGAGCCAGGCTTTTCGTGAGTACCGTGGCAAGTGAGACCCTCATGGTCAGATGGGAAGAGAGGTGTGGGGGCCTCTTGAGGATGCCATTGCAAAGCAATGTGCTCCTACCATGCTCCTATTATGTTTTGCAAATGCCTTTTGTAAAGCAATCGGCCAGCACAAGCCCCCCCCAAATTACCGGGCATTCTCTTGCTACACACCTGGCGTCATTTTCGCAAGCTGATGCCAGGCTTTTGCTTCGGGATTGCCATTTGCAGCAAAAAAACAACAACGGCGTCTCGAGATCATCGTGAAGCGTCAAGCAAGGCATAGCTTTTCTGCCCAGATTCCGCCTTCGGGCTTCCGGGACACTTCGCTGCTGCAGCCCTGGTCGCTTGAGTCGATGGTGGTTCGGTTGGGTCAACCCGCCACGCTTGTGCGCTACATTGTGCAGAAGAGCGACTCAGCCGGTGGATCTTGACGTAACTATCTTGGATCCTGGACGACTATGTTACCTGCACAGCCTTGATATTCTTGATTTCCATTCTTGATTTCCATGCCCGCAGAGAGCTCCAACCACATTGTGCATGAAGGTACCATCAAAGAGCAGAGTGCTTCAAACACCGATGCGTTGCCCTCAGTATCCTTGATTCGTCCTGTGGTGAAGTGGGGCTGATGCTGCTCTGAGGCTCCAGCTGACATGAGATCAAGGCGCCATGCCGACGGAATCGTTAAACTCATGGCCTTGCACGCGAATAGGTCGCCTTGCGATGAGTCATGCTTTGTTGCATTGATTGTCGGTTCGTGTGAGGCTTGGCCAGAAGCCAATCAGCTTCTGGGGCGTAGCACTCTTCTCAGATTGTTAACCATCGCTTGCGTGTTCATCGCTGGATTTTTTCTTCCTGGCCAAGGAAGCGATCTCCGTGCTGGAAACCCGATATGGACATGGCTACATACTATTTGGGAGCGATTAACAATGTGTCTAGTCGCTCCCATCTCTGCCAACGTACTGTTTTTTTGCACAAGCTGCCCATGCTTTGGGCTGTACTACTTGTACAGTGGCTCTGCGGTCCTCGAAGGAGGAATAGCCTCTGCCAGCCTGCACTGACTCTGTCCCGGCAGTCCTGGATCAGTCTGTACGTCGGCGCTCTGCTGCTTTTTCCGCCCACGGGTCCTGGCAAAGCTCCAGAACAGAAGGCTTCACGTGGTGCTTTGTCAGGTCAGCAGAGAGGGCCTTCAGGCACCAAAGGTGTCGTGCACAATGCAAAGAGGCGCCAACGAGAGCGCAGGCGCAAGTTCAAAAGGTGAGTTGAAGCGAGACTGCAGCTATTGTATTATTATTATTATTATTATTATTATTATTATTATTATTAGTATTACTATTATTATTGTTATTGTTATTGTTATTGTTAAAATATTCTTGTTATTATTAATATTTAGTGTTTTTATTATTATGATTGTTATCATTATAGCTTGTGCCATGTTTCTGGATCTAGCCCTCACAAATGGTGATCAGATACTGTTCTACATCACTGCGTTGCCCTTCCTGTTCTGGGTCCGGATCTCATGGCCTCTTCAACACTTCGACTGACACAAAGGGCGCGTTCCAGACAGGTTTAGGGTTTAGGGTTTAGGGTTTAGGGTTTAGGGTTTAGGGTTTAGGGGAACTTGTGGTGAGGCTGGAGAGCTGCAGCGACGTCCTCAGTCCCAGCTCACGTGCCAAGTGCGCTACCGCAGCATCCGCAGCACAAGCCGGGATTTGTCGTCAGGCTGGCGAGACAGCTGACATCGTAGCTGGCCCAGCTGAAAAACTCCGTGGACTCCTTGCGGTTTTGTGGAGCATGGGGTGCGCCGAGGTTCATGGCGTTCTGCATCTATGCCCAAGCCCGTGATGCAACCAGTGTTGCAGCGTTGTCATGTGTTGTCTAAGTGGGTGCCTCTACTTGGCCGGATCGCTTGCTGGAGGTTGGGAATGCTGTCAAGGATGCCATCAGTGCACCACGGTTCGTCAGCTCAGCTTCTTAGTGCCTAAGCTCCTATCGTTTTGTCTCGGGGGCCAACTCAGCACACTTAACTATGGCTGGATATGGCTGGGCAGAAATTTTACGAATGCGGTTGGCCCAAAAGTGCCCCCAGGTCTGTACTTTGGAATGTTTTGAAGCACTCGACAGTCAATCGAAGCACTCGACGGATGACAGTAACTAAACCTACCTGGGCAAGCAAGAGACGCGAGGCTTTGCAGGCGTGTCCATTCTGATCTCACGGCCGTAGACTTGCCCAAAACGGGCAGGGATGTTGACTCGCTTGGGCTCACGGGGTGCTTCAAGGGCACATCTCTTGGATCTCCTGCGGTGTCTTTGAGGGCAGTCAGTCAGAAATGGTGCAAAGCATCTTCTGCACAGACTTATTGGGCACATGTTTCCTCAGTTTTGAGGTCGCTTCTTCTGATGTAATGGTACAACCTGCAAGCATGGTTGCCGTGTGATTGTAGCAGGGTTCGAGAGGAGATGCCCGACATTCTTGCAGGAGGGGGGTGCGGGGTACTTGTCTCAAGTGCATGCAGTGCAGTGTGGTGTTAGTTTTGTAGTTGAGCTTTGTTGTGTGTGAGGTGGTCTGCTGGTGAGGCCCTGTAGACGATCTGGTCCTGGTGCTCCAAGATTTTTTCTGCTGTTAATCTTGGCTCCTGCTCTGCAAGCGTCGCCCAAGATTGCAGAGCTCATGGAGGCGTAGGTAGGACAAGGGGAAGTGATGTGCCGAAGAAGGCCACCTATTTTTAGACTTTAAACACCACGTTGCTCCTCTCTCCCAGGCCCGACTGGAAGAAGGGGGTTCGTTTCGTCGGCCGCCACCTCGGCCGAACCAGAATTCAAATTTACTTCAAGCACTGTGCCAGCACTGTGCATGGATGGAAGGTGGCAGCGGCAGCGACGGTTCGCCAGCATCCCAGGTCAATGCCGGGGTGTGTGGGTAGGTGGGTAGGTATGTAGGTATGTACGTACGTGCGTATGTACGCACGTACGAAGTGTGTGTGTGTGTGTGTGTGTGTGTGTGTGTGTGTGTGTGTGTGTGTGTGTGTGTGTCGGCGTCGGCGTCTGCGTCTGTGTCTGCGTCTGTGTCTCTGTGTGTCTGTGTGTCTGTGTCTCTGTGTCTCTGTGTCTGTGTGTCTCTGTGTGTCTCTGTGTGTGTGTGTGTGTGTGTGTGGGTGGGTGTGGGTGCGTGCGTGCGTGCGTGCGTGCGTGCGTGCGTGCGTGCGTGCGTGCGTGCGTGCGGGCGTGCGTGCGTGCGGGCGTGCGTGCGTGCGTGCGTGCGTGCGTGCGTGCGTGCGTGCGTGCGTGCGTGCGTGCGTGCGTGCGTGCGTGCGTGCG